>CAUYUJ010016872.1:35000-53758 GCA_963575745.1 Prorocentrum cordatum | reverse complement strand
CCACAAGCGGCCTATCTTCACGCCCACGGCCCAAAAAGGAACCATGCAACTGCTCGTCATTAGTACCATTGAAGAAAGTCCAAGAGGGCACGTCCGAAGGTGGGGGGGGGGGGTAGCCGTCCAAGCCTTCGGGATCATGCCTCTGAGCCAGTAGCAAGCCTCGCTCTCGTGCAACGTCTGAGCGCGCGGGGCCAGGTCGTCGGAATCGACAAAGGCCTTCGCACTCCTATTGCACGCGCAAGTCCAGAAGCGGTGAAACGCTGTCTCAGCACCGTCGTGGCACCGATGGCATTGAACATCTATCTTGGTTCTGGTCTCGTCGCCGACTCGCTGCCGTGGCCAGAAACCCCCTGTAGCTATGTTGACCATGACCTCCGCGAGCCTATGGCCGTTCTTGCACAAGCGGAGACCCTGGATGAACTTACGGTAGCTATAATTGTCGACACCGTCGGCCATCCCCTCCCCGCAATAGTGAATAGACGCGCGAGACCAGCAGCTAGCTTGAAATGCGGATTCAAAATCGTCAAGAATGTCTGAGTAGTCCTCAAAGCCCGAGAGGTCGGACTCCGAAAACCTCCACGTGAAATCAGGGGTGTCCCAGAGGTTCGGCGCCTGCGGGTCCCAGCCAGCCTCCAGAAGGTATCCAATAATGGCCGCTATGGGCCCCCTGATCTGCCGAGAAACCTGCGACGGCGATATGCTACGAAGTTGTTCGACGATACGGGGCCACACCAAATTAACCATAGGCCGAATAGCTGGAGTACTGAACCAGACAGACAGCCATGAACGAAGAGCATCTCTAGGAAACTTAACTCCTGGATCTTGCCCTGGAACTTTGAGATCGAGAAGAGTGGTGAGGCATCTCCCTTTGGCCTTAGAACCCAAAGAGGCCCCAAGACGACGACGAAACTGCTGGCGATAACATCCAAACGCTCCGTGCACTTGGTGGCCGTACGATCCTGCAGCCTGGGCGCCAGCTCTCTCTAGCCGACCTGTCACAAGGTATTGTTTGGACGCGCGGGCAAAATGTCGAATCTTGGCATTCATACCTCTGGCTTTCGCCTGCCGCTTGTATCGTGCCTGCCTAGCTGGCCGACCGTTCCCAAGGTCCACGCCGAGATACGGGGCTTGCCGTACAGCAGATACACTGATGCCTACCTTCTGCAGCTGCCGTGAGACAAAACGCCCGTCTGCGGGTCTGGAACACATCAGCACACTTTTAGGCGACGCCTTGAGACCAACCTCGCCGAGCTTGTTGCATGTATCCCGAAGAACGCGAAACAGTTGAGCTCTGACAATGCGACGTGACCCAAGGACCCGTTGAGAAAGATCGTCAATCCAGATCCGCATCGACATGCCCACGTGGGCCGTCGAAATCTGCTGGAGAATAACATATACCATGCAACGTGCAAAGCGGGTGCCTCCTCGTAATCCTTGCACGATACTTCGCGACGGTTGAAAAGCTTGAGAGAAGCTACCATCTTGGCCAAGGGTCCTTGGGCACATACAGTTTTGAAGTTCAAGGGCCAGAACCGCCGGGGGGAAGTTCAGCTTCAAAGCAGTACGCACCAAAACAGCCCACCCAATGGAATCGTAAAACCCCTCCACGTCAAGGAGCCCATGGCCGTTGTCCGTGCCGAGCTTGAAATATGCTTCGTCATGAAGCGCACGGAGGAATGCTTCACGAAGCGCAGAGTTTCCTCGGACGGCCGCGTCCCACGCGGGCTCTGCCGAGGAAGACCAGGAGCGGACGTCTTCTTCACGGGCCAGTGACCACACTCTAGTGAGCATGGTCAAAAGCCCGATCACCCTGTCCCCTCCCGGCTTCTTCGGCAGTAGCCGACCTAGGACCATCAGCACTTGCCAAGGCCATGTCAGCTGGGCCTCACAGGCCTCAAAAAGAGAAGTGAGATGCTCGATCCCCTCGTCGGGAAGCCGCTGGATATCGACTGGCGACATCTGGTCGATACCCTGGCCAGCCCGAGCCTTCATGCGCGTGGTGGCTCTGAGGACTCGCTCTGGCGTGAGAGGTGGCAGCTGCTCGTCGTCGCGGGCCGCCTGGATCTCGCAAAAAGGGCTGATACCTCGCAGAGATTCACTTCTGACGGACTCCAAAGTTTGTGCCATTTCCTAGCCTTGAGATCGACGCTATCCCCGGGGTGAAAAATAACCTCCCCCCCCGAAGTAAGCTCGAACGGAGGGGGGGGGGGTGCAGAGGGACTTGTGCAAAACACCAACAGCGGGAGCCGACAGGACCCAGACCCGAAACTCTTCCAAGGATGATTGGAGCTCCCTCCGCCGGGCACGACCAGCAACTTGTTTAGCAACAGAGGCTAGGTGAGAAAGCTTGGCAATAGGCACCTTGTCGATGCTCGTGAGATAAGTTTGCCAGAGAGACCATGCTCCATCCGCGGGGTCCAGGCTCGCAAGAGGCAAGTGCACGCTGTCGGGGATGTCTTGCGCAAGATCTTTACACGCACGCTCAAGACGACTGCGCTGAAGCCGACCATTAGATTTGGTAAGATGATGATGGATATTGTGCAAGACGGTGTATACACGACCCCACCAACACGCAACCATACCATGCAGCGGTTTCTGGCGCACTTTATCCAAAACGTGAACCTGAGCCTCCTGAAAAAGAGGACCATGTCCCCTGGATCGTCCATCCTGAGAAAGCCCATGCTGTTCCTGAATAGCGGATTCGACCGTAGAAACCATTGCTCGTAAAGCGCAGTGACACCCAAGATACGCCCTCCACCTGCAGCAAACGCGGCTGAATCTCGAATGACTGGCCAGACACTGCCGTAGTCACGGACAGGAATGTAGCCCACCTCCTGCTTAGCCGCGGCCCACGTCTCTGGAGAGATGCGGAAGCCAGGCGGGGGAGGGAGAGGAGGAGAGGAGACTGGATCCCTGGGGGTGCTATCCTCCTGACTGTCAGCACTTACGGGGGCTGGGGGCTCTTGATTATCATCCGCGGGCTCGTGGAACTCATCAGCAGCCTCTCCGACTGCAGGGAAGAGATCATCATCTTCGCTCGGGGCACGAGCCCCAGGTGGAGGACCCAGGAGGGAGGACAGAGACAGGGGAGCGCCAACACTCTCCTCATCGCCGTCGCCACCTTCAGCTCCACCAGCGGCAGGCGCTCGAGAGTGCGCAGACTGACTGACTTGCAAGCCCTGCTCGTGCAGGTCACCATACAGCTCGTCGTATTGCTCATCGGCAGAGGCCCTGGCAGCCAGCCGTCGCTCGTTGGCCGCGGCTTTGCTCTTACTGGACTTCGACCCAGGCACGGGCATGGCTTTCGGCCTCGGGACCTGCGGAGGCTTCCGCGCCATTTTGAGCTCTCGACAAAGCAGCTGCTGGGCGGAGGACCTCAACCGAACGATAAGCCCGCAGTGGGGCCTCCACGGGACGTCAAGGCACCCTTCGACAGAGATGATATAAGGGATGCTAGAGGCGCTGGCGACGATGTAATCGATATGAGTGCCGCCGCCGAGCGCACACGTGTATGCGAGGGGTGCCTGAAAGACGACACCTCCCACTCTCTCCAAGAACCCGACTCGTTGCAGCGCAGGGGGGGGGGAGGAGGAGGAAGGGAGGAGGAGGAGGAGGAGGATGAGGGAGGAGGAGGAGGGAGGGGAGGAGGAGGAGGAGGAGGAGGAGGAGGAGGAGGAGGAGGAGGAGGAGGAGGATGAGAGGAAGAGGAGGAGGAGGAGGAGGAGGAGGAGATGAGGAGGCAGGAGGAGGAGGAGGAGGAGGAGGAGGAGAGGAGGAGGGAGGAGGAGGAGGAGTGCGGAGGAGGAGGGGGAGGAGGAGGAGGCGGAGGCGGAGGCGGAGGCGGAGGCGGAGGAGGAGGAGGAGGAGGAGGAGGAGGAGGAGGAGGAGGAGGAGGAGGAGGAGGAGGAGGAGAAAGAGGAGGAAGAGGAGAAGGAAATGCTCTGCCGTAGTAGCAGATCCCCATAGGTACGCGCGCTCTCCGTAGCAGATTCCTATAGGTATCTGCCGTCCTCGCTGTCTGTGGCTATCCTTGAGCACTCCCTGACGACGCTGGCGCGAAACGTGACGTTACCACGGGGATCCACGGGGGCACGGGGGGAGGGCCAGGGCCAGTAACGGCCGCCATCGCGAAGCATAGAAGACGCTCTCGAACTGGCCCTGGGGCACGGGTCTGGACCTCCGGGGACCGCGCCCCGAACAAAAACAAGACGTGGCAGGTCTGCGGAGACCTCGACGGGCAGCGGATATGGACAGGTTCGGGCCCCATGGGGCCCAGATATATCCACATCCGCCACCCGCTGGGGTCCCAGGACGTCGGTTCCACGGACGGTGGATCAAGACATGGATATGGACCTTGATCGTATGTATATCTATTTGAATAAACCCGTAGGAAGCGTTGCGGATTTGGGGGGATCCCCGGTTCCCCGAGCGCCCCGGGGAGCCCGAAACGGCACCCGAGGGTCCCTGGAGGGCCCCGAAACGGCACCGGAGCTCCCCAGAAGAGCCCCGAGACGGCCCAAGGAGGCACCGAGACGACCAAAGACGGCCCCGACTTGACCCAAGATGGCCCTCCGACGGCGCCAGATTCCCAAGGCGGCCCCATAACCCGCCAAGGCGCCCCTAGACGGCTCTAAGCAACGGGCTTCCTACGGATGCTGAGATTCTCGCGCTTTCGACCGTCTGGACTCCCAAGACGGCCTAAGAGGCCTTCAGGATCGCCCCGAGACGTCCCAAGAGGCGGCCAAGAGAGCCCCGGCCCAAGAGGTCCCCAAGATGGCGCAATAAACCGCCAAGAGGCCTCCAAGACGGCCCAACGAGCTCCCCAGAGGCCCCCAAGACAGGCCAAGAAAGGGCCGAGTCTGCCCACGAGGGCCCCAAGACGGCTGAAGATGGTGTCAAGACGGCCACGGAGGGCCCAGGTCGCCCCAAAAGAGTCCACGAGGACTTCCAAGAGGGCCCGAAGAAGCGAAAATCATTAATTTCACATTGGTTGTCGATCGCAAACTGCTGATTGCTGGCATTTGCGCGCCAGAGACAGAAGCGCGCGTCGGCAAACTTCGACTCACGCATCTCCGAGGATTTAACCCTCGGGTCCACACTAGTATACATATACACATATTTGTGTCTATGTATGTCTGTGTGTGTGTGTGTGTGTGTCTGTCTGTTGTCTGTCTGTATGTCTTTCTGTATGTCTGTCAGTCTGTCTGTCTGTCTGCCTTTCTGTCTGTATGCATGTATGCATGTATGCATGTATGCATGTATATGTATGTGTATGCATGTGTATGTATGTGTATGTATGTGTATGTGTGTATGTGCGTATGGGTGGATGTGTTTGCGTATGTGTGCATGTATGCTTTTTTATATATGTCCATGTGCATATTTTTTATAGAAGTGTAGTCATCTACGTAATCGAGGTTTTCGCGCTCTGTCCCTGGCCCCCTCTCTGTCGCAGTGGATTTTCTCATAATTATGTTGGGGCACGAATTTCAGAGTTATGTTTGGGCGCGAACCTGTTGCAGTTTCAAAATCTGGTTTCGGCAACGCGTATCTGGAATACTGAACTAAGGATTCTGGCTTCGAAAGTGCGAATCACGAGTCACGTGCAAGGGATTCTGGTTTCGGGGGCACGTGTCACGTATAATGTCCGAGGAATCGTGGCCGCGGGGGCGCGAATCTGGTGTAATTTGAAACCGGCTTTGGTTTCGGGAGCGCGAGCGTGGCGCAAATCTGGCTTCAGCTAGAACTCGTGAGCTCGAATCTGGCTTCAGCTAGACTGGCGTCATTTCCGAGGACCACGTTTCGGGAACTCGAATCCGGTGCAATTTACGTCGCCTTCTGGCCTTCGGGGCGCGAGGTACGCGTTAGGTGCGGGGGATTTTGATTTCACGAAGGCGAGCCACGTGCAGTTCAGCAAGGGCTCTCGTGGCTGCGGGGGCGCGCGCCCTGCATAGCTTGTGCTGCAAAGCTCTGGCCTTGGGAGCGCGGGCCTGGCGTAGCTTACGAAAAGTGTCTGCCGTCGGCCGGGGGCCCGAATCTTGCGTGCTCTGCGAAGGATTCTCGCCTCGCGGGCGCGAGCCAGTGCGTCATGCACGAGGGATTGTTTGCCTCGGGGGCGCGCACTGGGTTTGCTTTTACGTGTCCCTGCGCCCTCCCAGGGGATTCTGAGAACCCCAGGGAGGAGGGTGGTTTTCGGCTCGCCCCCCTCGCGCGGGCAGCAAACAAACGACATCTGCAAGCGCGAAGTAGAGCTATGATATTGGGACTTGGGAACTGGAAGCTGCACTGGAGTTGCTAGTGGGGCCCCCGAGCTCAGGACTCCCACCTGCGTCTCTCAAACCCGAGCTTTGCAGCCTGGTGGCCCCGCAAGGGGGGCGGCGGATATATCGATATTTTGATTATAAATATGCTCTTTCAGACAATATTATGAACGTGTTTGCACAGCTGTGTTCAATTACTCTCTAGTCATGTATACGTACATCCATACATGTATGCATGGGCATCTGCATGTCTGTATCTGTATATACATACACACAGGTACATGTGTGTATACCCCCGCCTCGCACCGAGGCCCGCGGCGGCGCCCTCGCCGACGCCCTCGCCGGGAAGATCCAGGTGCACGTCTCCATCCCGAGGTCGGCGGGTGGAGGGAGAGGGAGGGAGAGAGAGATGAGAGAGAGAGAGAGAGAGAGACAGAAAGAGAGAGAGCGGCGCAGGCGTGAGCTCGCGGCGGTCCGCGCGGGTGTCGCGGCTCGGCGCGGGCTCGCCCCGTCCCCGCGCGGCGGCGCCGCGTGCCAGGGGGGGGTCCAGGGCCGACCCGACAACACCCCCGCGGACCTGCGCGTGTGCCTATGCAGATTCACGTCCTCCTGCGAGGGTGACGGTGGCCTACAATGGCGCGCCGCCGCTGGAGGTGAGCCTGGCGTCGTGCCTCGGGCAGGACAGGATCCGCCACTTCCTGGACCGCAACCTGCTCCCGCACCTGGAGCCGCTGTGGCTGCGCATGGACGACCTGGACGAGGCGCCAGACGGCACCAGCAAGGAGCTGGGGTTCGACGGACGGGAGGGTTTCGAGAGCCCGCACCCTGCCAGGCCGATTCGCGAGTGGCGCTGTCTCTCGAGAGAGGGTGTGGCGGCCGCAAGTTTCGCGGGCATGCGTCTGCCAGGTCTGGTCCGTGGTCGTCTCCATTCGTGGGTGTTTTGCTAAGGGGTTGGTGCCCACCCCTGAAAGGAGAGCGTCCATGTATAGACATACGCTTTCGAAGATCCACGACGATTTCTTGGATCTATGCTGGACCCCCTCTGGCGGCGCCTCCAGCACCGATCCATCAAATCCGCGTGGATGTTTGAAAGTCTTTGCTTACGACTGTTTATGCAGTTTGTTCTTCGGTTCGATCAGTTCAGCTGCGTCGCGATCGAGTGCGTTCGGTCGGTCGGGGTCTGTCGGTTGTTGCGTCGTCGCTGCATCGCTGCGCACTTCTCGGCTACTTCCAGTAGTGTCGGTGTTGGCCGGTTTCGGTTTTGCTGTCGGTTTGGGCGGTTTTCGGTTGTACTGTTGACGTGGACGGCCTTGACAAGGAGGCGTACAGCGCGAAGATTATGGACGCGCTCGCGCAGTCCATTCAAGTCTTCGTCGCGAAGGCCTCACCCCTCCTCTCTCCTCCATCCTCTCCCTCCCCTGCCCCATTTTGCTCCCCCCATTCATCCCTCCTCCCTCCTCCCTCCCTCCCCTCCTGCCTCCTTCCCTCCTTCCCCCATTACCTTCCGCAATTACTCAATCCGAGTACTAGTATCCGGCTGCGTCCTGAAAGTATCCCATACCTTCGCGTCTTTGGCACAGGACTTCATATATTGTGTATTCCATGTGTACACACGCATGTGTGTATGTGTGCATGTATGGATTTAATGGATATTTGGATGTATGGATGTATGGATGGATGATTGTCTCTATGTGTGCATACATGTATGTTTGTATGTATGTCTGTATGTATGATTGCATGTATGTGTGTGTCTGCCTGTCTGTCTGTCTGTCTTTCTGTATGTGTATATATATGTGTATGCATACATGTATGTCGGTGTGTCTGTCTTTCTGTCCGTCCGTCCGTCCGTCTGTCTGTCTGTCTGTCTGTCTGTCTGTCTGTCTGTTTGTCTGTCTGTCTGTCTGTCTGTTTTTGTCTGTTTGTCTGTCTGTCTGCATGCATGCATGCATGTATCGCTTTTGTATGTCTGGCTGTCTGTCTGTCTCTCGGTCTGTCTTTCTGCCTGACTGTCTGTCCGCCTGTATGTATTATTCATTTCATTACTATCTTTTGCATGGCCAGTGCTAGTATGATCATCATAAGATTCGTTACTAGTACTACCACTCTTATCATCTCTCTGATTCCCAGTCGTAGTGCTCGTACGAACATCACACTTATTGTGATTACTATTTGTAGTACCCGTATCATAGTTTCCTTTGAAACATAGTCGTAAGACTACCATTGCTACCAGTATTGCTTTTCTTCGTATCATGATTAAGTGTATCAGTAATGTTGTTGTTGTTAGTGATACTATGATTGATGTATTCTTATTTTTCCTAATGTTATAAATATTGCACTCGGAATGTTTTCGAGGTTTCAAAACGGTGTTCCCGCTGCAACGTTGGGCCTTATTCCAGGATCGGTGCCCGCGCGGGCCTCGTTTCTTGATCAGAATGCTTCCTCGTTTCCCGCCCCCCACCTTCTGCTCCTCCCGCCCCTCCCGCTCCTCCTGCTCCTGCTGCTGCTGTTCCTCCCCGTCCTCCTTCGTCCTCCTCCTTCGTCATCCCCCTTGGTCATCCTCCTTCGTCATCCTTCTTCGTCATCCTCCTGCTCATCCGCCACCCTCTCCCCCAATGTGCACATCTCCCCTGTTCAGATTGCGCACCTCGTGTCCTCTCGGAGGCACGGGGGGGCGCCAGGCCCGGTGGGACCCCCGTCGGCGCACGTGGGACAACCAGCACTGGGCAGAGATGCGTAGGAAGGGGTGGGACGTCAGATGTGGCGCGAGCGCGCCTAGCTTGCCCTTCCCCCCCCTTCGCCCCCCCCGCCGCCTCCGCCAACGCCGCCGCCGCCGCCGCCGACGACGGCGCGCTCAGGCGGCCAAGAGCACCCCGGACGACCCTGGCGGCGCGCCCCAGACCGCGGCCGCCCCGCCGGAGCTCGTGGGCGGC
This sequence comes from Prorocentrum cordatum, assembly GCA_963575745.1. Lineage (NCBI taxonomy): Eukaryota > Dinophyceae > Prorocentrales > Prorocentraceae > Prorocentrum > Prorocentrum cordatum. The sequence goes on along the minus strand of CAUYUJ010016872.1, from coordinate 44,571 downwards.
GGGGGCGCGCCGCTAGGCCTCCCGGGGGGCGCCCGAAAAACCGCAGCGCGCCCCCGCGGGAGCCCCCCGATCCACCCTCCCCCTTTCCCCTTCTCCCTCTTCCCCCCGCCCTCCCCCTCCCTCCCCTCCCTTCCCCCCGCCTCCCCTGTCCCCTTCCCCTGTCCCCCCCTTTCCCCCTCTTTCGTTCTTCAATCTCCCGTGTCCTTCCCCTTGCTTCCCTTCTGCATTTGCTTGCTTCTGGCAAGACGAGGACGAGGAGGAGGCGGAGGAGGAGGGGGGGAGGTGGAGGAGGAGGAGGAGGAAGGGGGGGGGGAGGAGGGCAGGAGGAGGAGGAGGAGGCGGAGGAGAGGAGGAGGAGGAGGAGATGAGCAGGAGGAAGGAGGGAGGAGGAGGAGGGAGGCGGAGGAGGCGGAGCAGGAGCAGGAGGAGGTGGAGGAGGAGGAGGAGGAGGAGGAAGAGGAGGAGGGGGAAGGGATGGATAGAGTGGCAGTGGATGGGTGTTGATCACCCGAGGCGTCTGCGGGCCCCTGGGCGTCGCGCCGCGGGCCTCCGACCCTGCTCACGGCCCCGTGCCCGAGGCGAGCAAGCTCCTGCTGCTCCGCCCTCCTCCCCTGCTCCCGCCGTCGGGCGGTTTGGTTGTGGAGGACGAGCACCTCGAGGGGCCTTAGCTTCCTGTGCCTTTCACGGGCGAAGAGCGGTGTAACATAAGCTTTTTCGCCGTCGGGGGCACCTGCCCCAGGGCGGCTGGAAAGTTTATACCCCTACGGTGCCACCGTAAGGGTATAAACTTTCCAGCCGCCCAGGGGCAGGTGCCCCCGACGGCGAAAAAATATATGTTATACCGTTCTTCGCCCGTTAAAGCTTGCCCGCTGGCACTCCCGTGCGGGAGGTGCTCGGGCTCCTATTGTTCTTGTCGGGCGTTGCTTGAGCCTGCCTGCGTTGCCGTGCACGCCTGCGGTCGCGCCTGGATAAACGTCTGGCGGCGACTTCCAGCAGGGCCTGACGTTTCGATGACTCCGCGCCTGCCTCTCGACGAACGCAGACGGCATGAGCAGAAACTTTCGCAGCTCCGCGCGGATTTTCTGGATCCGTGCTGGAGCCCCCTGGCGCGCTCCGCGCGCCAGGGAGGGGGGTTCAGCGCAGATCCAAGAATCCGCCAGGAGCTCCGAAAGTTCGTGTGTATGCACACACACTTATATATTCCTATTCATATGCTTTTATAGGGCTGGGGACCAAGCGAATTTCGAATCCTCGGGCCTGCCTTGCGCCTTTGGTTTTCTCTCATTTTCGACTCTCCGGGACCTCTTGGACCAGCCTTAGGCCTCTTTGGGGCTCGTCCGGGGACTCATTTGGAGCCGTCCTGGGGCTATTTCGACGCCTCAAGAGTCGATCGTCAGCGAAAAGGCGAGAAGGCCAACAACATTGTTTTTGCAATGGGTTTTCATTGATTTCCAATTCTCTTGTCCTTCTTGGGCCAGCCTTGGGCCTCTGTGGGGCTCGTCTGGGGACTCATTTGGAGCCGTCCTGGGGCTGTCTTGACGCCTCAAGAGCCGATCGTCAGCGAAAAGGTGAGAAGGCCAAAAACATTGATTTTCCAATGGTTTTTCATTGAATTCCAATTCTTTGGGCCTTCTTCGGCCAGCCTTGGCCTCTGTGGGCCTCGGCTTGCGCCTCTCTGGATCCATCCTAGGGCTATCTTGACGTCTCCCTAGCCGACCGGAAGCGACAAGGCGCAAAGACCGAAAACATTGCTTGTCCAATAGTTTTTCTTATTGATTCTCGAACCTCCAGACCCTCTAGGGCCAGTCTGTGCCCTCTTTGGGGCTCGTCTGGGTGCTCAGTTGGAGCCGTCCTGGGCTTTTCTTGATGCCTCAGGAGCCAATCGGAAACGACAAGGCGAGAAGACCAACACATTGATTTTCCAATGGATGATCACGGATTTTCAATTCTTTGGGCCTTCTTTGGCCAGCCTTGGGCCTCTGTGGGCCTCGGCTTACGCCTCTCGGAGCCCATCCTGGGGTCATTTTGGCGCCTCTCGAGCCAACTGGAAAGGAAAAGCGAGAAGGCCGAACACATTGCTTTTCCAACGGGTTTCTCTGATTTCCGACTCTCTGGGCCCTGTTGAGCCAGCCTTGGGCTTCTTTGGGGCTCATCTGGGGACTCATTTGGAGCAGTCCTGGGGCTGTCTTGACGCCTCAAGAGCCGATCGTGAGAAGGCCAACAACATTGATTTTCCAATGGGTTTCAATTCTTTGGGCCTTCTTGGGCCAGCCATGGGCCCCTGTAGGGCTCGAAGCCGGCAGCCCAGCAGCGCGCATGCCGAAAATAGCATATTTTGTAGGAGGTGGAGGAGGAGGAGGAGGAGGAGGAGGAAGAGCAGGAGGAGGAGGAGTAGGAGGAGGAGGACGAGGAGGAGGAGGAGCAGGAGCAGGAGGCAGAGGAGGAGGAGGAGAAGGAGGAGGAATCAGAGGAAGAGGGGGAGAGAGGAGAAAGAGGATGAGGATGAGGAGGAGAGAGGAGGAGGAGGAACATGGGGAGGAGCAGAGAGAGGAGGAGGATGCCCTGCTGCATGCTAGCCCAACCACTCGCCTGAGACATATTCGCGCCTCTGGGCCCCGAAACGCCCTCAGATGGCCTCAGCCGGTGTTGTTCGGTCGCTCCCGCTCAGGAACTCCTCACCTCTTCCGACTTGGCGGTGGCCCGCCCCATGTCCACGCGCACGCACCCCGCCTACATTCGACAGTCACAAGGAACAAGGTGCACTGCGCGAAGCGCCAATGCAGTCTTGCACATCTCTCTCTATGTATGTGTATATATATATATCCATATCCATGTATATACACACTCTTTCAGTTATGTTGCGTACACGCATACATACATGCACGTATCCATGCGTAAATGCATACTACATGCACACACACTTACACACATGCACGAATCCATACATACATGCATATAGACAGGCGTACACACATACGGCCATTCATTCAAACATACATACGCGTATGCTTACACATGTGCATACAACCGCACACATGCATACATGCATGCAATGCAGCATACATACGCACTTACCTACATCCACGCAAACACACATCCATACATGTAAGCATAACAACATGCACACATCCATACACATACACATACACACATATATATATATGCATATATATATACACATTCGTACATACATACATACATACATACATGCATACATACGTACCTACATACATATTTGCATGCATACAGACACACACATCCATTCATATATGCACACATCCACACACTTACACACTCGTGCATACATGCATACATACATACACACATACACATACATCCATACATACCTACATACCTACCTACCTACATACTTACATCCATACATACATCCTTCCATACATGCATGCATGTAGGTATGAGTGCATACACCCACTCATACATTCACACATACACACATGTACACATACAAGTTTACATACGTACCTACATCCACACCCACATTGATACTGCATACATGCATACATACACAAACATGCATACATACACAAACATGCATACAGACAGACAGGCGGACAGGCTGACAGACAGACCGACAGACAGACAGACAGACAGACAGACAGAGAGACCAACATCCAAAATATATACACATTTATATATGTGTGTATATATAGGTGTGGTAGTTTTCACAACTAAGGGTTGAGATGTGAGCAGTTTTCGGACGTACTCATTTCTGGCTCGAAGTTTTTAGGGGCGCGCCTCCTCGTCCCATCCTCAGCCGCGGATGCTCGGCGCATTCCGCTTCGCCGGGCCGTGGCTGGGGCAGATCGGCGCCGCCTGGTTGGCGAGGCCGCCGGCGTGCCCAGCCTGCCCAGCGTGCCCAGCGGTCGACGCCCGCTGCGAGCCGCGCTGCGGGGCCTGCCCGGCGTGCCCGGCTTGCCCTGGCTGTCCGGCGCTGACCTGCAGCGCCCCGCTGGAGCTGTTGTGCCCGGCGTGTCTGGCGGCGGCGTGCTCGGCGGCCGAGCCACGGGCGTCCGCGCCCTGCCCTTCGCCTGCCTCGGCCGAGGGCTGGGGCTTCGAGGTCGGGTTCGCCCTCGGCCTGCTCGCCGGCGTGCTGCTGGCGGAGGCGGCTGCGGTGTGCTGGCTGGTGCTGCGGCGGCTCGCTTGCCACGTAGTCGCGTCGTTGCGCCCGGGACGCGACCTCGAGCTTGACGAGCTCGGCGAGGAGGCCCGTGCGCAGGTGAGAGTGCTGCGACAGCGTGCCCTCGCAGTTCAGCGATGGCTGCGCCAGGCCCTCCGGCACACGGCTCGCTTGCGGCTGCGTGCGTGGCCGTCGGGGACTTCGTCGGCGTGCAGTACAGTGTTGGAGGGAGGGCGCTCATCCACGAGCGCGTCGTGGTGGCCCTGAGCCTTGGCACCCCTGTCACGGCGGTGATCGTCACGGTCGACGGCGACGAGTACGTCTAGCGTCTGGCAGCTCATCGGCAACGCGGGCGTGCTCTACTGGGACCTGCTGCCAGGCGGGGCCCCAGGCAGGGTCTTCCCGTGGGCGCCAGCGGCGCGGTACTGCCGCTTCTGGGCGATCCCCACGGCGGCGGCGCTCACCGCTGCTGCCGGCCGCGCCCGCGCTCGCCTGGGCCTCGCGGCGCTCGCCAGCCCCGTGGTGCCCAACGTCGCGGGGCGGGCCCCCGCTGCGGCAGACCCCGCAGAGGCACCTGCGGGCGCCCTCGCACCGCCTGCTGACGGCGCGCCGGGCCCTGTGGGCGGCGGGGTTGGGGCGCTCGTGGCTGCGCTCGGAGGCCCAGCCGGCGGCGCCGCTGGAGGCGCGCTCGCCCCGGCGCCGGCTCCCGCCGCCGCCGCGGCCGCAGGTGTCCCCGCGGCCCCTGCCGTCTGACGGGCTCTCGCGCCGCCCGCGGGGCCCGGCGTGCTGGCCCCAGCGCCGGCGGGGCCCGCGGTGGCTGCTGCCCCTGGCATCGCGCCGCCCGCCGCGGTGCCCGCACCCGCGGGCGTGCTGGCTGTCGGCTTCAGGCCAGCCCAGGCGGCGACGCCCGCATCTTCGCCGTCGCGAGGGACGCGCGAGGAATGAGGCGGGCCGACTTTCGCGTCATGGTTGCCCAGATGGTCGAGCTCCCTTGCCCAGACTGGTCGGTGCGCGGTCCGCGCGCGTTGCTGTTGGTCCTGGGGTGCATGGCGCAGAGATCGGGCACGGCGACGGCTTATCATCAGCGGTGGTTGGCGGGGACAGGCTGGACCCTGAGTCGCTAATGAGATGGGATGTATGGTCCTGGAGTCAATGGTGACGCATGACCAGGAGCACGCCACGAACCCGGCCCACCTGGAGCTCGTCGCGCGCTCGGCGCAGGTGCAGGAGGAGCGTTGCCGCCGGCTGGTCGCCGTGAGGCTGGCGCGGCGGATCGCGCCGTCATGATGGGCTCGCAGGAGCTCGACGGGTCGGTGGGCGCGTGCCCCACCTTCCGCGACCACCTCACCCTGGAGCCGCAGCGGGAGATGGCAGGGGCGAAGGCGAGGCGGAAGGCGCGCGAGGAGTGCGCCTTCGCCGGGGGCGTGCCCGGCCAGTGGGGGGCTCGGCGCGGGAGGGGGAAGCGCGGCCGCGGCGGCTGGGGCGGCGGGCCCAACGCCGCCAGGGGCGATCGCCGCTGGGGGGATGGCCTGGCCAGCCGCCGTCCGACCCCCCCTCGGCCCCCGCGGAGCCCGCCAACAGCGCGGGCTTCTCCCTTGGCGTCGCTGGTCGCCGATTGCAGGGCGAGGGCCGGCGCCGAGGCCTCTTCCCGCTGCCGCTGCTGGTTGCTGCTGACGTGGCGCCCAGCGTGTCAGGGGCCCAGCGGCGCGTCGTGCAGGGCCGGCCATGCCTTCGCGCACTCGCTTGGCCGGGTCAACGCCGCCGCGCGCGCTTCTATGGCGACCGGCCCTCGCCCGCGCCAGCGCCGCCTGCCTGGCAGCGCTGCGCCGCCGCTCACATTTGGGACTCGATCGTTGCTCTCGGCCCGGGGCCGCCTGTGCGTCGCGACGACGTCTCCGACCCCCGCGGGGCTCTCCTGGAGCTCCTTGCTGGGTCCGCGCCGCGCCCTGATGGCGGCGGGCCCGCCGCCCCCTGCGTGCCAGACCTCGTCTCCTGGCCGGGCGCGTCGCAACCGCCTGCGCCGCCCTTAAGGCGTTGGGCGAGCGGGGCTCCGCCGCGCTGCGGGAGTGGAGGTGCCGAATGCTTCGCGAGCCCGAGGAGGCGCGGCAGTTGCGGGCGGAGGCGTGCCCGCAGGGTCCGTGCGCGCGTCCTGCGCTGCTGCGCTCGCTGCCCGACTGCGCCGCTTCCCTCGGCGCCGTGATGGGGCGCGACATGCCGACGTTTCCCCCTGCGCGAGGGCGCCGGGGCAACGTTGAGGGTCATCTTCGACGCGCGGCTGGCCAACTGCGCGTTCATCGACGCGCCTCGCACCCAGCTGCCGTAGGCATCCGCCTGTCCGCCTGGGCGCGGCTCGAGACGAGCGACGTGCGGATCTCCATCGCCTCGGCGGACTTGGACGTGGCCTTCTACCACGCGCGGGTCTCAGACGGGATGGGGGAGTTCTTCACGTTGCCGCCGATCCCCGCAATGCGCCTCGCGCCCCGCGGGGTCGCCGTGGATGGCGTGAAGGGCGAGTCGCTCGCGTTGCCTCGGGTGGTGGTGCTGCCGATGGGCTTCAGCTGGGCGTTGCACCTCTGCCAGACGTTGCTGGAGGCATCGCTGCGTCGCGCGGGTTTTCCTCGGAGTGACCTCGTCCTCGACGGCCACTGCGGCTGCCGGCTCACGAGCGACCGAGTCGACTCGGTCGCGGGCGCCGGCTGCCCCCCAAAGATTGTGGGCGAGCGGCTGCAGGCCGTCGCCGACGACTTGACGCGCCGCGGGCTCGCCGTTCACGAGCTCGAGGCGCCCCCCCAGGACCTCGACTTCGCTGCGCGCGTTGCGCTGGCTCAGCCTCGGGACCCGCAATATCTGGCGATTGCGCGGCCATTCGCGCTGCGCTTTGGAGGCGGGTCATCGGCGGCTTCCTGCCGCGGTTTGACCGGCCACGTCGCTTGGGCGCTGCTGCTGCGAAGGGAGTTGCTGTGCACCCTGGGGGCCACCTGCGCCTGCGCCGGGGCCGCGGGGCCCGCCGCCGCCCCGCTTTGGCTCGCTGTCCGTCGCGAGCTCCAGCTAACCCAGACCCCCGACGTCGTGATTTTTTCACATCGTCGACCCCCAGCGGTCTGAACCCCTTCCCCAGGACCGGTTTTTCATCCTGAGTCGTTCTCTGACGGTCCCGAGGCCCGGGGGGGGCTCCAGGAGGCCGAAAATAGCGAAAACCTCCCGTCGTGATTTTTTCACGACGCCAGGAGGTCTGGGAATTCACGATTTGCTGCCGCTCTGCGCTGCAGACCTTGGCGCCCCGTGGCGCGGGCCGGTCGCTCGCGCGGGCGCCTCGACAGTTGGGCCGGGGGTCGTCGCTCGAAGGACTGCGCGAGCGCCGGTGGAGGACGTTGCTGAAACGGGGAGGTGCAAGGTCGAAGGCGGCGCGCGGGCAAGGCGTCGGACGGTCGGGCTCGGCGTCGATAAATCGTCCGACCAGTTCTGGGGCGTCGAGGTCGGCATCGGGGATGGCGCTCATCTCGGGGGTGGGGGTGTCGCCGAGGGCTCGCCGGTCGAGGACGTCCAGGGCGGGGCCCCAGAGGGCCCGGTCGAGTCGCAGTTGCCGAGGGCCCTTAGGGACACCGACGAGTCGATCATGGACATGTGGCCCGCGGTGGACTTCGACGAGGTCCCACCCCACTTCGTCCGGGGGCCTGCCTGGGACTCCGTCGATGCCGCGTGCGCCGAGGGGAGGGCCGACATCTTGGCTCTGGAGGGGGAGGCGCTCGTTCTTGGGTATCGGCGCCTTCCGAGGTCCACATCGGCCGGCGTTCGGGTCTCGATTTCTCATCCTCTCCGACAAGCTGCCCGCGGTCCTATCCGCGGGTTAAGGCCGTGCCCGCAGTGGACATATCCAATGCGCGCTTCGCATGATCTGCGCGCTTTCCGTGGCCACTGGCTCTACCCTTGCAGCGAGGTGGACTCCCTCCGCCGCTTGGCCGCCCCGACGCCGTGGGCGTTCGGGGCCGAGCGAGCGGGCCTTGCGCGGGCGCTCGCGGCGGAGGTGACTGCGGTGGCGGGTCTGTCCCTGCTGGAGCGGCTGGCTGCGAGGAGCTCGACGGCTCGCCTCTGCCGCGGGGCTCTCGCCAGCTTCGTCGAGTTCTGTGTCGGGCGCCGCCTGGGCTGGGCGACCCACTCAGGCCTGGGCGAGACGCTGGTGCAGTGCATGGACAGCGAGTTCCTCGGCGGCGGCTGCGGCAACCAGGGGGCGTTCTCGCGGTGGCGGTGGCGCACTTGCTCGGCTCGCTCCACAAGCGGACTTCGCTGCTGCTGCTACCGAGGGCCCACCGCGCGGCGGCGGCGTGGGCGCGGCGCGCGCCTGCGCGCGCCCTGCTGCCGCTGCCGCGCCGCGTGGTGTTTGCCTTGGCCGGCCTCCTGATCCACGACCGGTTCCTCAGGCTGACCATCTGCGTCCTCGTCATGTCCGCCGTGTGCCTCAGGCTTGGGGGAGCGGCGAAGCTGTGCGGGCGCCGCCTGATTCCGCCGTCGGAGGCGGCGGGCGCCTGCTACCAGTTCTTCGGGCTGCTCCTGCACGAGAGCGGGCGGGTGCCAGGCGAGACGGGCGCGAACGACGAAAGCGTGCTCTTCGGCGGCGAGGCCTGGCTCACCCCGCTGCTGCGCGCTCGGAAGCAGTCCACAGCGCAATCGGAGCCGCTGCGTGGCCAGGAGGTGGGCCGACTGGGTGCGCAGTTCGCTCGGGCCTTCCGTCGGCCTTCGCCGGGTCGGCGTCGCCCTCGCCCGTGCAGCCTGCGCCGCGGGGGGGGTCCCGGACGACGTGCTATCCCAGGGGCGCCAGCTGGCCGAGATACAGCGTCGCGGATGCTGGCGGGCGGCCGAGAGCTTGGACCGCTACGCCAAGGAGACCAAGCTGCTGGACGAGCTCGCCTATATCCCGCCCGGAGTGATGGAGCTCGGGGCTTTCGTCGAGAGCAACCTGGAGGCGCTGGTCAGCGGCTGCCTGGCTAGCGACTGGCCGCGCCCTGGCTGCCGCGGTGCTGCCCCTCCGCCCGCGCTGCCTCAGGGCGGGCCGCCGGCCGCCGGAGGTCGCCGGCGAAGGCGGCCCGCGGCCCGGGCGACGGCGGGGGCAGCCCGCCGGCGGACGCGGTGAAGCGCCACCTGCAGCGCCAGCATCGGCGCGCTGCCGCGCCCGGCTGGGTCCTGAGGCGCCGCCCTGTTCTGGAGCTCTTCTGCGGCGCCGGCAGGGTTGCTGAGGCGTTGCCCGCCTGCGGCGTCGCCGCGTGTGGGCTCGACTGGCAGCGCGGCCCGCTGGGGGGCCACGTGCGGCCGGCCTTCGTCGCCGCCGTCGTCGGCTGGATCCGCTCGCGCGCGGTGGGGGCCATCTGACTGGGCACCCCTTGCGCCGGCTGAACGCGAGGGCGCGAGCGTTGCGGCGCCCGCTCAGGTCTGGCCGCC
>CAUYUJ010016872.1:0-32500 GCA_963575745.1 Prorocentrum cordatum | reverse complement strand
GGCTCCGGCTTCAAAATGTGGCCCGGGAATGGAGTTCTGGGAAATCGAAGAGCACGAAGTGGCCTACAGTTGGCTCCGGGCATCCAAAATGTGGCCCGGGAATGGAGTTCTGGGAACTCGAAGAGCACGAAGTGTGTGACTGTTGCATCCGGCCTCCAAATGTGGCCCGGGAATGGAGTTCTGGGAACTCGAAGAGCACGAAGTGTGTGACTGTTGCATCCGGTTATTCAGAATGTGGCCCGGGAATGGCGTTCTGGGATCTCGAAGAGCACTTTGTGTGTGACTGTTGCATCCGGGTATTCAGAATGTGGCCTGGGAATGGAGTTCTGGGAAGTCGAAGAGCACGAAGTGTGTGACTGTTGGTGAAAAACGAGCCCGGCACCCTGCCGCCCGGCAACTCCCCAACACCTGCCCGGACCCCCCTGTGGAGTGATCTGTGAGCTCTTTTGAGTCAACTAGAAACCTATCAGTCTTCGCTGTTAGGTAAAAAGCACTTCGCACCAAGGCTCCCAAGAGCGAGCTGCGACATGACAAACTCTGACATCCAAGGCTCCCAATAGCGAGCGGCGGCGTCGCTATCTCTGACGACCACGGCTCCCAATAGCGAGCGGTGACGTAACCCGCCCTTCGCACCAAGGCTCGCAAGAGCGACGAGCGCCATGAACCATCTCGGGCAAGCCCCCCAGAAGCCGCTCTTTGCGTTTCCGTGCCGCCCAGGACATCCATGAGGCTTCATGCCCGCGACCCAGACACGGTGGCCCGCTGGGCCGAACGCCGTTCGATCGAATCTGGATGGCCTTCCGGGTCCAACATTCCTCCTTGGAATTCCGATGTGACGTTAATTGCGTGCCGGCGCGATCGCCGCTCTGATCATCCGTTGCTGCGGGTTCAAGTTCCATCGCGTCAGGCCGTTCCCATGCAACCGAAGCGCTGAGCTTTAGCTTGCGCCCAATGACGCCAACTTCTACCTCTTTCTGCTTACTCTTCAACGCAGCTGCATTCGTCCTCTGACAAGGCCCGGAGCAAGGAGTGCTGTTCTACGGTCAACAAAGCTGTCATTCTCAAGCCCTGTGTCAATTGTGGGGTCGAGCTCCCTGAGACGAATTACGCGAGAAACCAACAGAAACGAACTACCAGGACGTGTCTGAGTTGCGCGGGGGCCGCACCCCAAAAGAGTGGAACATCTAGATCAACCCTCACCTCTACTTTTTGGAGATATGTCCACGCAGTGCGACCACTGCGGCGCATTATTGTTCACCTCGGAGTCCACAACTTTCTGCTGTAATAACGGGAAATACGTCATCAGCTTCGACACCTATTTCAAATACCCCGACAAACCTCTCTGCGACACCTTCGCCCCCGGTGACCGCCCGCCTGCGCGCCTGTTCGTGCGCGCGTTTCAGTTTGGGTGCGCGAGCGTCGTCCACCGGCTGGTGTGCTTTGCCGTTGCCCACTACTTCGTTGGCCCCGTCGACGGTGTCGTGTGGACCCGCGCCGCCCATGGGCACACTCGTCTCGCGCACCATGCAGTAGGACACCATCCCAGCCAATGCAGAACGCTCAACCAGGAGGCAGACAGTGGACGACAAAAAATTATCCCGGCAAAGCAACCTAACAGCCATGTGTAGGAGCATCTCTGGGTCGAACAGCATTTCGACGAAAAGGCAGCGACAAAAAAAGGTGACGTCGACGACGGCGGTGGCGGCGGCGACGGCGGCGGCGGCGGCGCCCCCCCCGCCGCCATCCGCAGAGGTGGCTCGTTCGTGTTCTTCGTGGCCCGCCATACCCGGGCCACATATTTTGCTTGTTGATAGCAGTGTCCCGTTTCCAGATATGCTTCCAGCATGTGTAGAAGCATATATGGGAGCATTCCCCTTGAGATTCAGATGAGAATCCAGTTGTCGAATCGAAACAGGAAAGCCAAGACGTGTCCGTACTGGTGGGAACGACAGTACCTGCAGTAACAATAGTAGTGGCATTGGCAGTAGCCGCAACGACAGTTCCTGCTCGTCCTCGTGCTCCTCCTGCTCGTCCTCTTTCTCCTGCTCCTCCTCCTCCTCCTCCTCCTCTTTCTCCTGCTGCTCCTCCTCCTCCTCCTCCTCCTCCTCCTCCTCCTCCTCTTCCTCCTGCTCGTCCTCGTTCTCGTCCTCCTCGTCTTGCTCGTCCTCCTCCTCCTGGTGCTCCTCCTCCTCCTCCTCCTCCTCCTCCTCCTCCTCCTCCTGGTGGTCCTCGTTCTCCTCCTCCTGGTGCTCTCCCCCCCCCTCCTCCTCCTCCTCCTCTCCCTCCTCCTCCTCGTCCTCCTCCTCCTCTTCCTCCTCCTCCTCCTCCCTCCTCCTCCTCCTCCTGGTAGTCCTCCCCCTCCCCTCTCCTCTCCTCCTCCTCCTCTCCTCCTGGTCGTCCTCGTCTCTCGTCCTCCTCGTCTTGCTCGTCCTCCTCCTCCTGGTGTTCTCTCCTCCTCCTCCTCCTCCTCCTCCTCCTCCTCCTCCTCCTCCCTCCTTGTGGTCCTCGTTCTCCTCCTCCTGGTACTCTCCCCCCCTCCTCCTCCTCCTCCTCCTCGTCCTCTCCTCCTCCTCCTCCTCCTCCTCCTCCTCCTCCTCCTCCTCCTCCTCCTCCTCCTCCTCCTCCTCCTCCTCCTCCTCCTGGTACTCCTCCCCCTCCCCTCCTCCTCCTCCTCCTCCTCTTCCTGGTCGTCCTCCTCCTCCTGGTCGTCCTCCTCCTCCTGCTCGTCCTCCTCCTCCTCCTGCTCGTCCTTCTTCTCCTGCTCCTCCTGCTCCTCGTCCTGCTCCTGCTCGTCCTCGTCCTCCTGGTCTTGCTCGTCCTCCTCCTCGTCGTGCTCTTGCCCCTGCTGAAAATGTGGCCCAGGAATGGGAGTTCTGGGAAGTCGAAGAGCACGAAGTTGCCTACAGTTGGCTACGGGCATTCAAAATGTGGCCCGGGAATGGAGTTCTGGGAACTCGAAGAGCACGAAGTGGCCTACAGTTGGCTCCGGGCATTCAAAATGTGGCCCGGGAATGGAGTTCTGGGAACTCGAAGAGCACGAAGTGGCCTACAGTTGGCTCCGGGCATCCAAAATGTGGCCCGGGAATGGAGTTCTGGGAACTCGAAGAGCACGAAGTGTGTGACTGTTGCATCCGGCCCTCCAGAATGTGGCCCGGGAATGGCGTTCTGGGAACTCGAAGAGCACGAAGTGTGTGACTGTTGCATCGGTTATTCTAAATGTGGCCCGGGAATGGCGTTCTGGGATCTCGAAGAACACGAAGTGTGTGACTGTTGCATCCGGGTATTCAGAATGTGGCCTGGGAATGGAGTTCTGGGAAGTCGAAGAGCACGAAGTGTGTGACTGTTGGTGAAAAACGAGCCCGGCACCCTGCCGCCCGGCAACTCCCCAACACCTGCCCGGACCCCCCTGTGGAGTGATCTGTGAGCTCTTTTGAGTCAACTAGAAACCTATCAGTCTTCGCTGTTAGGTAATGACGGAGTGATTTTTGGAACAGTTCCATGGCTAAGCCTTTGCATCGCACGTTCCGAGGCACAAGGCAGATTCGTCTCTGGGGCTCCATGTGGCCCTTTCGAAACCGAACAAAGACGACGGCAACGTCGACCCAAACCAACCCAAAATGCCGAAAGGCCCCCAAAACTGTTCCAGAAAACCGCGGGCCACTTTTAGATGACCGACGACGGCGACGACGGCGATGACGACAACGTCGTCGTCGCCGTCGTCGAACGCGCACCCCTGTTTCCATCACCCCACGTGCTTTGCCGTTTCTTGCAGCCCCACTGTCCTGCACATGTAGGTGCGCCTCGGCCCAATGCGCTTGTTTGTCCTCCCCCCTTTGCCCCTGACACTGCGCTACGCCAGGACTTTAAAGCGAAACGCAGCGAGTTTCAAGTCTTGTGCGTGTATATATATATATATATATATATATTCCTTCCCAAATGATAATATACCCGGGGATGGCCCCCACTTCGTCAGCACAAAACGATTATCGGTTTCTGGGCGGCCCCCTAACCGACCACAAATGCCGAAGAAGGTTCGGAACAGCTCCTGGATAATTCAGGAGGCTGCGAGACGACACCAAAACGCCCCGGGACGCCCCAAGATGGCCTCGATCCGGCCCCGGAGGCTCCCAATACTTTTTGGAGAGCCCAGAGAAGCCAACAATTGCCCCAATATCTTTCGCAAAACGTGCGCTTTGTGCGCATGCGGTGCTTGGGTGCTCCCAGCGGTCACGGCGGCCCCACTGTTTTCCAACGTTCCATCACAGGCTCCACTCGATTCCAAGAGGCGCCCAAGAGAGCCCAATACGGCCCCAGGAGACGCCCAAAGAGTTCAAGACGGCCTTGGGAGACGCCCAAGGCGGCCCCAGGAAGCTTTCAAGATGGCCCGATGGGGGCCGAGGTGCTTCTCAAAAGGCCCCCGCGCGAGTGGCTGGCATGCCGGCCAGTTGGCTTGGGAGGGTGCTTTGCTTCCACGGCCTGCTGGTGCTTCCAGCGCCCTGATGCTGGGCAGGTGGCCCGCCTGCGCGCTGCGGGCGTGCGCGTTTGGATGCTGTCTGGGCGTGGCCTCGATGCCGCTGGGCGAAGTGGCCGCCGTCATCGGTGAGCCGAGCGACGAGCTGACATCGGGGCTGCCGTTGTCGCGGCCCGCCAGGCCCCCGATGTGTGCGCGCCGCCGAGCGATGCAGGCAGCCACGTCGGCGCCCGGGCTTCGCCGCCGACTTTCACCGCCCACCGAACCACCCCAACCCAACCCGAAGGCCCCGATTTGCCATCCATTTCCGGTGGGGGGGGGGTCGGAGAACATTGAAAAAACACATTTGGATTCGCACCCCCCCAACCCGAAAGTCGGGCGAAATTCGGGTCTTCGGATTGGGTTGTGTTGGTCTTGATACGTAGTCAGTTTCCGCCGAGGCGCCTCGCGCGGGCCTCGCGCAGGCATCGCGCGTCGTCTGGTCCGGGGGCGAGCCGGCCCTGGGGGTCAGAGGCCGCATACCTTTATCTAGTGCGGCCTTTCCCCAAGGCGCTGAGACCTGCACATTATCCACTGCCGCAGGCCTGGCCCATCATGGGCTCAGGAGCGGTGTGCACGCTCTCCTGCCCTGGCCAAGGAGGCATACACACCGCTCCTTAGCCCAGGATGGGCCAGGCTTGGGCCAGTGGACGCGTATAGATCTCGTCGCCCTACTTCCTTCTCCCGCTCTTGAGGGAAGGAGGGCGGGGAGCGAGGAGAACGGACGGGAGGGGAGGGTCGGCTACCCCGCAGAACGGGGTATGGGGGAGAGGGGTCGGCTTTATAGCAGCACCCCTGGTTTTCAGAAGACGCGGGCCATGTCTGTCGATGTGAGGCAGGCGCCATCTAAGAAGCAGCCTCCTTATAAGAAGCATTCCCCCCTCCCCCTACCCCCGTGTGCGCGCCACCCAGGGAGTACGTGGCTGTAGCGCTGGGCATGTGTGCACCATCTGAGCCCCAGTGGCCAGCAGCCTTGGGCTGCCGTAGGGGGGGTGTTCTCTTTTGCCCTATATGGTCCTCCTTGCTATACAGCCCGTTGGATTTCCCGGCTCGGCTGCGCTGAGCGTGTCACACGAGGCGTTCTAGAAATGGCCTCGCCTTCGAGGATCGAAGGAGTTGGCATCTGTTCCTCGCCGGAAGGCGGCGGAAGGGCGGCGGGAGGCGGCGGAAGTAAAACGGGGCCGCCTGTGCCGGCGGAAAGGCGGCGGAAGGTGGCGGAAAATGTGCGTCCCCAAGAGGTGACAACATTTTTGGGTTTAGGGCTTCCGGGATCTGCCACCCTGTTCAATCCTCCCGGCCATTGCCCCGGCATCTGCTTCGTCGCTCCCCAGTGCTCGCCTCGCCCGCTGCTTCCCGCTGCTGGCCCACAATCGCCCTCCGCTGCTGCAGCTTGAGAGCGGGATGCTGTGCATCTCTTCGCTATGCTCCCTGGGTGCCCACGCGGCGCACATCGAATGATGTGGATATGGCTGGAAACAGTACCTGGCGTGAGCGCTCTGTCGCAAAGAGCATCCGTGCCATTGTCATAGTCTGTGCGTTGCATTTCGCCATCTCCCGGGTGATGCCGCCCCTTTATGCTATCGTCTCTTGCTTGTCGATGCGCGCGAGGGGATTGGGTGGAGGAGGAGGAGGAGGAGAAGGTGGAAGGAGGAGGAGGAGGGAAGGGAGGATGAGGATCATGAGGTGAGCTATGAGATAAGGGGAGGAGGAGAAGGAGGAGGAGGAGGGGGAGGAGGAGAGGAGGAGGAAAGGAGAAGAGGAGAAGAAGGAGGAGGAGGACGACGACGAACCGTCGCAAGTCTTGCAGGCGAGACGCAGCGCTGCGTTATTAAAGGGGTCCTGAACCGACCGAGACTCGTGATAACACTGCTAAGCATGGCGCTGTTTCCCCTAGTTTTTGGCGGGTTAGTGTGTCTCAGGCGGTACATCACTCTCCTACTAACGCTCGTCTTTCCTTCCCCTCCTCCTCCTCTTGCTCCTCCTCCTCTTGCTCCTCCTCCTCCTCCTCCTCATCCTCGTCGTCCTCCTCTTCCTCCCCCAGTTTCCCCCTCCCCTTCATTCTCTCCCACTCGTCCGCTCAAATCCTCCTGCCGCTGCCGCTGCTATTACAGCTAGCTCTGCCGCTGTTGGTGCTGCTGATGATGATGATGCTGCTCCTCCTCCCTTCTCCCTTCGAGTCCCCCGCAACCTGGACAGCCCAGCATTAACTGCATGACAGCCTGGTAAAGCACTCGTTTGAGGAAGCCCAGTTGGGCTTGGGAGGCTGAAGCCTGCTTCTTGTGGGTCTCAGGTTGCCTCCCCTCCTGCTCCTCCTCCTCCTCCTCCTCCTCCGCCTCCTGCTTTTCGTCTCATGTTTCCTCCTCCTACTTATGTTTCTCCTTCTGCTCATCATTCCAGTTCTCTCTCTCTCTCTCTCTCTTCCTCCTCTTTCTCATGTTCCTGCTCTTTCTCCTCCTTCTGCTTCTGCTGCTGCCGGTGCTGTCGCTGCTGTTCCTCCCCCTCCTGACCTCCAGATGTCCAGACCGGCCAAGGATCCGCTTCGCCCGAGAGGAGGAGGAGGAGGAGGAGGAGGAGGAGGAGGAGGAGGAGGAGGAGGAGGAGGAGGAGGAGGAGAGGAGGAGGAGGAGGAGGAGGAGGAGGAAGGAGGAGGAGGAGGAGGAGGAGAGGAGGAGGAGGAGGAGGAGGAGGAGGAGGAGGAGGGGCAGCGCAGAACCCTGGACAAAAGAAGAAGCGATCACGCAGAGAGGTGGCGCCCCCCACGCGCCCTATCTCCTTGCCGAGGGGCGCGCTGCGCCCGACAGGTCGTTTCGTGCCCTCCTCCTCCTCCTCCTCCTCCTCCTCCTCCTCCTTCTCCTCCTTGGGGCCGACTCCCTTGCTCGGCACTGCCAGGGTCTTCGAGGCAGCCTCGTTGCGGGGGACTCCTCTGGCAGGGGTCCAGCCGCAGGTGCGCCCGATGCATGGCGAAAAACAGCCACACGCGGAGCACCGGACCTGTGGGCAGCGGTGCGTCCACGTCCCCCTTCTCCGCGCAGCCGGGTGCGAGGGAGGGGCCCGGCGGCAGATCTTGAAAAGGCTGGGGCAGCTGTGGCCAGCAAGGTGGGTCCAGCTCTAAGGGTAAATCGGCCAGTGGGGCCCAGGCCACGCCGCTGAGAATGGGGATCGGTTAAACGATACTCAAGCTCCTGCCACCGTCTCAGCTGGGCCACGCGCAGAACGGGGTATGAGGGAGGGGGGAAGGCTTCTTGTATCAGCGCCCCTGCTTCTCAGAAGGCGCGGGCCTCGTCTGTAGAGATGTGAGGCCGACGCCTTCTAAGAAGCCTCCTCCTTCCAAGAAGCCTTACCCCCCTGCCCTGCCCCCCTTGTGCGCGCCGCCAATCAGCATCTCGCACACAAAATAATCAAACAATAATGCGGTGCTTATTTTTGAATTTTATTTTTCGTCCCAAATCTGCCCGTAGGAGGCCATGCCCAACCGAAAGCAAGGTGGGTCCAGCTCCTGCCGCCGTCTCTGCATCTCGCACACAGCCGACCCTTCCCCCTCCACACACGTCCCAGCCCGTGCCCACTCGGGCCAGGGCACGCGAGAGGAGCGCTGCTGGGGGGGCCCGAGGGGGAGCTGTCGCCGTCGGGCGCGACGACGACGCGCGAGGCATCTCCCCCCGCAAGCCAGGGCGACCCGCACAGGCTCGGACACGGCGCCTGCAGGCCTGCCCAGGGCCCTGGAGAGAATCTCTCGGGGAAGCGTCAGGCTCGAGTTTTGCCGGGGCTCGGGTTTGTCGACGCTTTCTGACGAGCGCGTCCTGGGTTTGGGCGGTCCAGCTTTCGTGGGACGTTTGCAGCGGGATATCGCGTCAGATTCCAGGTTGGGTCTCGTCATTTTGATGATGGCCTCGTCAGGCCAGCCCGAGTCCCCCGCACCCGAGTCTCACGTCTCCCCGAATCTCGCTGCTGGCAAAACTGCTTCACCAACTCTCGAGGGACAGGGAGCTCTCCAGCAGGTCTCTTGGCTGTCTGGTCGGCAACGCGGTTTCCCTTCCAGGCCCAGAAGAGGACCCCAAGATGTAGGGCCCTGGTCCATGACTTGTGTGCAGGAATGTGGGTGACTCTCGCTGTCTTGCCCCGATCGCGCCGCCGAAACTGGATCTCCTCCCACAAATGAAGCATACGGAAGACTGGAAACGTCGTGCTCAGGTCCTCGGGCCCAAGTTTGAGCAGCATACTCATAGTCACAACCCAGGTGACACTCATCAGGGCCCGAGAGTCTGAGCACCATCGGAAGGGCGAACACCTCCGCCCCGTACATAGCGTGCAGAGGGTGTGGCAGGGTACCGTACGCACTTGCCTGGCATGCATCGTTGACCATCAGAACAGACCGAGCGGCAACAGTGAATAACGGCAGCCCTGGAAGAAGCGCAGGGCCATCAGCGCACACTCGTCCTCGGAGGACGCCGTCAGGCGGTCTCACGATCCACCTGATGCTGGAGGAGTGCTGGAGGCGCGGGGGGTACGGACCAGGAGAGGGCGGGAAGCATCGCGAGAGGCAGGGGTCACCCTCGTCCGCGCGGACCTCCAGTCTCTGGACCTGGTGCCGAAGCCGCGTCTGCCGCGGCCTGCCACGCGCCCCGTCGCACCCGAACACAGAACCATGCTGCGGTGTGCCTCGGGCCCCGAAGCACGGCTGACACCTTGAGTCCATCGCTTGCCTATGTAGCGAAACGAATGAACGACACAAGCATACAAAAACTCGGAGGTGCGCGCGGATTTCTCGGATCGGGGCTGGGGCAACCCCGGCGGCGCCTCCGGCGCCGCCCCTCCGCGCGCCCCGCGCGCAAGAGAAAGGGGGGGGGTCCAGCGCCGACCGCGTGGCGAGGCCTCCCGCAACAGGAGCTGCGAGGAGGCAGGCCTGCAGGCCATGCCCACGACGGCGGAGGGCGGCGCGGGCCTCGGCGGCGGCATCGAGCTGCGGCCGGGGGTGCTCTCGGCCCCGAGGTGGTGCTGCTCGAGCCCGCTCCACGAACAAGTCAGCAGTGCCTGCGTCCACTCACTGCTGCAGCGGAGCCTCTCGGGCCTGCTCGAGGTCCAGGGTGCGGCCCGACGGGAGGGTCCAGGCACGGCGGCCCTGGGGAATCCATCCACGCCGGCGCAGAGTCATGACGACGGCACCAGTCGGCCCCTTCACGGCGGCCCAGGCTGCAACAACGTGCTGCAACATGGTGTCGAAGACGTGCTTAAGCTGCTCTCGAGACACCCCGCCCTCCCAAAAGGCTTTTGCCCACGCGATGAGGGGCTGGGAGTTGCCGGCAAGCACTGTCGGTCCCAGGGCCAGGCGAGCGCCAGTACCGAATAGTGCGGGAACGACCTTTGGCGGGCCCGACAAGTCCCAGAGCAACGGCAGTACGGAGCCTCGCGAGGGCCCTGTTGATCCCAACCACCCGAATTCCGTAGGTGCCAGCAGGGCTTGCCCCAACTTTGGAGATCATGGCGAGCCTACGGAACTGGGACCTCAAAGTCCGAAACCGTCCCTCTCTGCTACTCTGCTGGTTTGGATCTGCAAACACCTACGAGTCCCCTGGGTGAATTCGGCGCCGAGGTTTTTGATATGATGCGTAGACCTGAACTGCCACTTCTTCAAGTCGGCGCCTATCTTACTCGCTAACTCTGACGTTGTAGCTGTGACCTTCCCCTTCGCACGCGAGGCCATCAGACGTCGGACCTCGAGCATACGGCAGAGAGTGAGGGTGGCTGTTCGCACTTCTTTGCCGACCAGAACGAGGGAGCCCACAGTGAAGGTTGTGACGTTATTCACCACGTTGAAACACCGAGTGCGCTGAAACCACCTGGCACAGCAGTCGATAACTTCGAGTAAACTTACTTGGAGCGCACTGGTCGCGAAGCCGCAGCCCGCGATGCTGGTGGACAGTATGCGAACTGGGCGTGATACACGCTTGCCCAGCAGCAGGCATTGCGGTACACGGTGCACTCGCAGGCACAGTCGAAGGTTCGTAAGAGGGAAACGATCGCGGCGGGCAGCATCGATCCGGTCACGATGTTGAAACTCCTCGTATTCTTTGGTGATGTCTACAATCGTGTTGGCGGCATGCACGTTTGACACCATGGCGTGCTTGCTGGCGCACGGCTGCCCTCAGACGGCCCTCTCGCGCGGCCGACCCTTGGAACCCGCAGATGCAGTCCCTGTGGCGTTCCGAGCCCCACTGACGAACCACCTCTGTCGAACACCGAGCCCACACGACGCACCACCATGCTGACCAGCCCGATGAGCTGCGTGTCCCCCTCGGGCTTCGGGAGGGAGGGCACGAGCGTGAGGCCGAGCTGGGAGTGGAGAGCGCGCCGTGGACCGGCATCCAGCCCCACAGCATGCTGAGGTCCTCCAGGAACTCTCCTGGGACGACGCGACAGTCTCTAGGCCCAGGACGGTCCGCTTCCTTGGCAGTCCAAGCTCTGATTCTGGACGCGACCTTCCGAATGAAGCCAGGCTCTGGATGGATCTCTGGGAAGTCCCTGATCTCCAGAAACTTTGAAAGCTCATCCGTGCATAGCTCGGGTTTGGGGTCGGCCTCTAACCTATTCCCAGTCCCGACGAACATGTTCCAGCTCTTCCTCTGGATCTGGCTGGCCTTGCTCGGCTACCATGGGCCGCCAGCCTACAGGGAGGCCGAGTGTACCGGTGGGCCTTGTCTCCCCTGTTGGCCACCGCCTCCCTCACCAAGTGCCGCCACTCGGCAGGCCTCTTGCTGGTCACAACTTGCTCGCATCGAGCACCCTGTTCTCCGGCAAGCTTCGCGCAATCAGCAAGGCATGCGGCAGACAGGCAACTCCAGTCTGCAGCGGTGCGAGAGGACAGAGTCCAAGCGAACGTATCAGGGCTCGATCGTCGTCGTCATCGGCGTCGTCGTATGCGTCCTCGTTGGCGTCTTCGCCGTCGTCGTCGTCGTCGTCGTCGGCGGCAGCACTTCAGGTCCATGGGTGACCTCAGCCAGGAGAGAGGCGAAGACCGGGGGCCGCTCGCACACCTCATGGTCCTGCATGTGCCCGAGCTCGCTTAACCCCTGCTGCTCCTTCCCCTCCTCCTCCGCCCCCTCCTCTTGCTTCTCCTCCTCGTTCCCCCCCTCTTTCTTCTACTCCCTCTCCTCCCTCTCCTCCTCCTTCTCCTGCTCCTCCTGCTCCTACTTCTGCTCCTCTTTCGTCTTCTCCTCCTCCTCCTCCTCATCCTCAACCCTAGTCTCCCTATCCTCTGGCGTTTCGCCGGAGACCTCCTTACCAATTACAGTCCGAAGCTTGAAATTTGTCAGTTTCGCGGATGGAGGACAGGCCGTTTTCAAAATATGGTTGTCGCTGCAGCGTTGCGCGCATTCATTTTGAGACCTCGCACACCAGGTTCAAGGATGTATGGAGGGCGGTGGTTTTCGAAACGTTGCTGTCGCCTTATCGCCGCGAACATTCGCCCTAACACATTTCAGCAGTTTTACGGATGGAGGGCGGGCGGGTTGCAAAATGTTGTTTTCGCTTTAGCGCCGCGCACTTTCGTCTTAAATGGTTGCAGCAGCTTCAAGGATGAATGGCGGTTCCTGTCAGGACACAGCAGTCATGTTGGTTCGAGGTGTTGACGTCCCAGGAATCCAGGAATGGTATTCTGGCACGGTTTAGGTGGACTGGACGCAACAGCACGTTGATTCGAGACGCTGAATGCAGTCCGAGGAGTTGTGTTTTTTTGGCACGATCTAGGGTTGCCAGGAAGAAGTCGTCAAGTTGATTCGAGACGCTGAACTCCCAGGAATCGTGTTTTGGCACAGCTGAGGATCGTCAGGACGCAACTGTTACGTAGATTCGCGACGCTGCAGTCCCAGGAATTGTGTTTTGCCCCGATCGAGGACTCTCAGACGGTAGTCTTCCAATGGGGCATCTCCTGCAATATCTATATATATATGTGCGTGTGTGTGTGTGTGTGTGTGTGTGCGTGTAGGGCCTGATGGAGAGGGAACTTGGAGGGAGGGTTTATTGCAACATCGTTGATGCGTCTTGGGTTTGCACTGGTCCTCCTCCTCCTCCTGCACCCCTTGTCCCCACATGGGCAGTGAACTTCGATTAGACTTCGGATCGATAGTAGCCTGCCAATTTCCGCCGATTCTTTTTTCGCGGCTTGACTGCAGATCTCCGCCGACTTGATCCATTTCGGTCGCCGATCTGACCCATCGACTCGACTCTGGGCCCTCCTGACGCCCCTTCGTGCTCCCCCCTTGCTAGCTGCTCCGCCTGCTATCCGAAGTTCAAGCGAAGAAAGACCACCCCGACCCCGATAATTGGCGCTTCCTGCACGGCTTTGTGCGTTCACTAAACAGCCCTGCCCTGTTTGGCTCCTTCCTCGGGTGCGTTTCCTGAACAGCTTCGCTGGTCGGGGTGCTTATCATGACGCTGGATTCTCTCATCCAGCGCCTTCCGCTGCTCGCAATGTGCCTACTCGCAATGTGCCTACTCGCAATGTGCCTGTTCGCAAAATGCATGTCTTCCTAGATGTCACGGATCGTACATCTCCCGCGGCGCTCCAGGCCATTGGCGAGCAGTTACTTTGCGAGTCGTGGATCGCGCTTGCCTATTCTCTTCTCCCGTGAAGTCCTCTCCTGGCCGAGGGCTCTTCGGCCTGGGGCCGCACAGCCCGCTTCGCGGCCAGAGGCCCCCCCGCACCATGCCCGCTCGCGCGCCGGCGGCACGCGGGGGCCCGCTCCCCGCCCTGGCCCCGCTGCTGCTGGCGGCGCGAGGAGACGTCCCCTCCCCCTCCTCCTCCTCCTCCTCCTCCTCCTCCTCCTCCTCCGCCTTCTCCTCCTCCTCCTCCTCCTCCTCCCCCTCCTCTCTCCTCCTCCCCCCTCTTCTTCTTCTTCTTCTTCTTCTTCTTCTTCCTCTTCTTCTTCTTCTCCTCCTCCTCCTCCTCCTCCTCCTCAACTTCCTCAACTTACCTCCTCCTCCTCATCCTCTTTCTCCTCCTCCCCCTCCTCCTTCTCTTCCTCCTCATTCTCCTCCTCCTCCTCCCTCCTACTCCTCCCTCTCTCCTCCCTCCCTCTTCGACTTGCGGAGGGGTTTCCGTTGTGTGTTTCCCTCGGGGGGGGCGGGAGGGGGAACCCCCGGGACGTGGCCCCAGCCACGGGTGGAACGCAGGCGGAAGCCGGCGGCGAAGTCGCCCTCCTCCCCAGTTTCTTCTGCCAGAGAAGACTTCGGGGCTGAAGGGGCGGGGGTCCATGCAAGCGGGGGGTCAGTCAGAGCGCTGGATCTTGCAGGATCCTGCAAAGCCAGGGCTGCATTGATCTGGGCTTGTGTGCAGGATCCTGCAGGATGTTGCAGGATGTTGCAGGATCCTGCAAAGCATGACTGAGACGGGTTTGGATTGGGTCAGTAGATCCCCGAAGGCCTCCTGCAAATCAACCAATCCCTGAGATCATGGCGTTGCATTTTTTTCACACGGGGCGTTTTCGCTTGGTGTCGGGCCCCGGGGCCCTCACAGATCGATCCAGCAGACAGATGGGGTCCAGGGTTCGGGTCGTGATTTTTCTGGGAAGCTGACCATTTTCCACAGCGTCGGTTCTCAGGGCTTCAAAGGGGGTCCTCATTAGCGACTCCTCAGAAACAGTCAGCCGCCGCTGCGGACCTCCCGCAAATGGAGGTCCATTTGAGGGGGGTCTGCAGAGGCCGCCAATGCGGACATCCTTCAAGTGGCTGATTTGTGGGAGGTCTTATTGGGCGATTTCACAGGGTCCTCCCCCCGCCAGGGGACGTAGCCAGCCGTGCTCACCCTCTACTTGCAGGACCCGTCGAGATTACTTGGCCAGAATTTCTAGTGACCTCGAGCCCAAGTGCAAGGGCAGAAGCTGACCACGCCTTTTTTATCACTACGTGATGGCGGAAATTCTGGAAATGCTTCCCCATCTCCCTGTTCCTCCTCCTCCTCCTCCTCCTCCTCCTCCTTACCCTCCTTGTCTTGGCCCTCGAGACAGACAAACAGCTGCATTCACATGAGCTTCTGGATGCCTGCGCGGACTTCCTGGCTCTAGGCTGGACCCCCCTTTGCGGCGCTTCTGTCGCCGCCCCTGGCGCGATTCCCGCGCCACTAAATGGCGATCCAGCGCCAGCCCAAGAAATCCGCGCAGACCTCCGGTATGTTTGTTGTGCAGTTGATCCTTCTCCTCTATGTAGGAAACGAGTTCCTGACCAGGCCAACGAGGAAATTAGCACCGTAGCTTCGTGCCGCGTCGACGTGGCGGCGACGCTGGCGCGGGCGCTCTAGGTTGATGGCCCCCAGCGGCGTCAACCAGGCCACCCTCGAGCGATCTCTGCTGTCGGAAAGCGGAGATCGCTCGAGATTGAACGATTCCCGCGGTGTCAGAAACAGTCGCCCACGTCAACATGGCAGGAACTGACCGTACCGAGGTGTGGTTCAGTAGAGTCTGCTTCCCACCTCGAGGAGCTCCCCTCGCGAGGCCTCGATCCCCCTCCTGCCCTCTGGGCTGTTCGGGTCTCCCCCTGGCCCTGCCGAGGGGCGCTGGCATCCCCCCACCGCCGTGGCGGCGAGGCGCCGCGGGGGCGGCGGCTGGACGCAGGCGCCTCCTGGGGGTCGCCGTGCGAGGACTACCAGGCCGTGCAGATCAGCGGCATCAGCGGCGGCGAGGCCGCCAGCTGCGAGGACGTCCTGGCCGCGGCCGCGGCTCTCGGGGCCGACTGCTCGGCCCGCCTCGCGGGGCTCTACGCCTCGGCGGTGGGGCTCAGCCAGACGGTGCAGGAGGCGTGCTGCGCGGCGTGCTCCCCGAGCCTGGTGCCGGTGGTGCTGGAGGTGGGGTCCGAGGCGGAGCTGAGCCTGGCGCTCTCGAGCAAGAAGGCTCGGGGAGCTGGTGTGGTACAAGACGCAAGTGTGATACCACAAAAGCGTGTGATAAAAAAGCACGTGCGATCCCATGCTTTCTGTCTGCTATATCATCTGTTCGCTTATATAGTTGTATAAATATGACACCGGTGCTTTACCACGCTCGTTTGTATATCACACTTGTTTTTGTCACACCTGTCTTTTATATCATAGTTGTTCGGAGCAGTGGGACAGCAGACAGAAACTTTCGGAGGCACGCGCGGATTTCTCGGAGCGGCGCTGGCCCCCCCTGGCGGCGCCTCCGGAGCCGCCCCTGGCGCGTTCTGCGCGCCAGGGATGGGGGCCCAGCGCCGATCCAAGAAATCCGCGCGGACCTCCGAAGTTTATGTGTGTGTCATTGTTTGTTCCCTGGAAGGTGGCGTACGACGTGCTCCTGACGGCGAGCGTCGTACTGGAGAAGCCTTTGTGGGTCGACGGCAAGAAGCGGGTCACTGGTAAGGGCCAGGTGGCGCTGTCCGGCAACGGCATGCGGTCGATCTTCAACGTGGCCGACGGCGCCATGCTACAGGTCGAGAACATAACGCTGGAGGATGCCAGCGGCCCCGCCGTCTGTGTCTTCCACGGAGGTGATCGGACGGGGCTGGCACGAGGTGAAATCCGTTCCGGCGCGTTCCGGAACTCAGCGCGTTTCGGAACGCTCCGCGAAAGCCGCGGCGCCCGATACATCGTCCAGTGCCGCCGGATCTCAGAGATTCTCGATTTGTCCTCACTCGATTTTGTATCCTCGTCCTGGCTCCGTCCTAGGTGACCTCGCCGTGGTGGGCTCCGTGCTGCGCAACAACCGCAACCTGCAGAGCCGGCGGCTCGAGGCCCGGGGCCCAGCGGGGGCCCGAGGCCCAGCGGGCGCCGTCTACTGCAGCGGGCTGCCGACGGGGGTGCAGAACGTGACGCTCCCGAGCGGCACCGAGGCGCAGGTCTACTGCGACGGGGAGACCGATGGCGGAGGACTCGATCGGGGAAGCGTAAGGTCGGGCATAGCCAGGACCCCAGGTAAGGGGGCCTGGTCAGCAGCAGGGCCCCGGAGCCCCGAAATTGGCCAGAGTCACTACTAAACCAGGTCTGCCGTAGCTGGAGGATTCGACCGATCGACTGCACGTAAGAGTGACCCTTTGCCAGAGTGAGGTTTTTGGTGCGGGCCCAGTGGGGCCCCCCCGATCGTCGACCGCGGTGCGGAAGTGGCGTCCTGCGCGCGGGTGTTTGGTCCCCTCGCGGCCTCCCAAACGCCGCGCGCCAAAGGTCACTCTTACCCAGGGTCACTCTTGCGTGTAGCCGAATCGGGGAAACGTAAGGGCTCGAGTGCGCCGGAACTCGGGTTCTCCGACGCCTTTTGGCGAGCCAGTCCCAGATTTTGGCGGTCCAGTTCTCGTGGGAGGTCTGCAGCGGGAGCTCGCGTCAAGTCTCAGGCGGGGTCTCGTCAGAGTCATGATGGCCCCGTCGGGCCGACCCGAGTGCCCCCTGGCCCCCGGCCCGAGTCTGGCGTCTTCCCGATCTAAGAGCAGGACACTGAGACAACCTTGGGAAACAAAAAATCTAGACAAAAACCTATCAAAAGCGAAGCAACCCTGGAAACGCTTGGAAGAGCACCGACCAATAACGAAACAACCCTGGCAAGCAACAAGAAAAACAGCAAACGTAGTCCAAGCCAAGCACCCTCGGAGGTCCGCGCGGATTTCTGGGGTCGGCGCCGGGCTCCCTCTGGGCGGCGCCGCGCGCGCGAGGGAGGGGGGGAGGGCGCCAGGGCCAGCGCTGGCCGGAAGAGGTCTCGCGGACCTCCGGAGGTGTGCGCGGTCGGGCCGAGGTATCATCGGGGCGGCATAGACTATAGGGGGGGGTGATGACCAGGGGGGGGGGGGATATCATGGCGTCGGCCATGATATTTCCTCAGATTTCATGGCGCCTCTTCTTATTTCATTACGTCCCTGGCCTCCCCCCAAGGGCCGCGCACATGCCGCCGGCCATGATTTGCGCCCCCCCCCCCCTTAGACGCCCCCCTCTTGGCCGCCCCCGATATAAGAGCCAGGGCGGTTCGGGGAGGGTACCCTCGTGTTCTCCGTGTTCGTTGGCTGTTCTCGTGCCTCCTGGGGGGGGGTGCCTCGGGATGTTCCGTGCGTTTTGGCTGGCGGAGGGTCTTCTGTCCTTGAGATAGACGTCCTTCTGTCCTGGGTTCGGCTGCATGTCTCTGCCGTTTGGGGTTCTTCTGAGGATGGGTGCTACTTCTGTCGCACACCGACTCGATTGACCAGTATACCTGTGAGTCCATCCCCACGTTGCACGGTTGCCCGGGCATGCCAGGCTCTACTGAGGAGAATGTCTACGACGGTTCTGCCAGCCCATTTGGTCACGACGTATCCGCAAGCGACCCCTCTCCAGCGGGTGCCTACTCCAGGAACTGGACTAGCATGGGCCTCGAGCCGCAGATCGGAGACGAGTTTTTGCTCAAGCGTGGCACAACAGGAGACTGGGTGCGCTTTGTGCAGCTGGGGCCTTGGTGCGGTTGGGATCAGACGCGGAACTGCATGCCCTGGGTCGACAGAGACACTGCCCACGGCTTCTACACCATGGGCACAGTCTACGACAGCTCTGGCAAAGAGTTCGTGACTGGCGGGAGTAGCGGTACGGAGCGCTTCAAGTATTTCAACTCGTGCACCAAAGCGGGTGGCTGCATGCGTTCTGGCAACGACGGCGTGGGCTTCGGCGTGCTGGAGTCGCACCTGCGGGCCACAGATGGTAATGGCGGCTTTGGGGGCACTTGGGGGCCACCTTGTTTTCGATGGAACGGTGACGCATGCGACCAGGGCGCCCAGCTCCCGTACACTTACTGGCACCGCATGGGCGCCAGTGGGATCACGGAGACGCCGCTGTGGATGATGCCATGCACCGAGGGAGGCGGAGCCGTTGCGGCCGAGGGTGACAACAACATCGAAATCCGCGACAGCGTTTTCTACGGCAATGAGGCTCCAGTGGGTGGAGCGATGCACTTCAAAGCCTCGGAGGCAGGGGACTACTTCACGAAGCCTTCGAGCTACGTGTCGCTGAAGGGTGTCACGGTGTCGGATAACAAGGCAACTTACGATGGTGGGGGAATCTCGGTGGCCGGCACGAACAATAATCGGCAGGTGTACCTTGACATCACCGCCTCCCGCATCCAAGGCAATTCAGCAGGGGTGTCCACGGAGGACCGCGGTGGAGCTATTTCTATCAACAAGGGGTTTTTGACAATGTCGATGACAGATGTGCTCAACAACACGGCAGACATCGGCGGTGGAATCTCCCTGAGAAACGCGAACGCGCGGCTCGAGCTGTGCACTCTTGGGTCTAATCTTGCAGTGACACGAAGGGGTTTCTCGGGCGGCCTGTCCATCGAGGACGCGAGCTCGGTGGAGCTTGAAGGGGTGGAGTTTGCGAATAACATGGCAATCCCGTCAACTGGAGATCCTACGCAACCGGGCGTCGACATCTACCTCGGAGATGGCTCCGTCTCTTGCGGCTCAGCCTGTGGTCCAGGAGCGTACGAGGCGGAGCTCGCCGTGGCCGACTGCGCCGACGCGTACTACGCAGGCTGCGACGCCGTGTGCTATAGCACCACGCCCGACCCGTCGACGTGCAGACCCTGCGGGCAGGGCACCTACAACCCGCTGCGGGGAGCCCTCAGCTCATCTGCCTGCCTGCCGTGCGCGCCCGGCACCAGCTCGTCTGCGCTCGGCGCCTCCCTGCAGGGGTGCGATGCCTGCGAGGCCGGCACCTTCTCGGAGGGCGGAGCCCGGGCATGCACGCACTGCGCGCCTGGCACCCACGCGGCAACCATCGGCAGCACGCAGTGCGCGGCGTGCGGCGCGGGGACCTTCGCGGCGAGCTCGGGGCTGTCCGAGTGCCACATCTGCAACATGAGCAGCTACTCCGACGCGCCAGGGTCCACCGAGTGCACCACCTGCCCCGCCGCCAAGGCCACGACCGCCCCCCTCTCGCTCTCCGCCTCGGCCTGCCGGTGCCAGGAGGGGCACCTGGCCCTCCGCGGCGGAGGCTGCGGCGCCTGCGACGGCGAGCGGCTCGAGTGCCCGGGCGGCGCGCTCGATGGCACTGTCGTGACCAGGCCCGGCTTCTACCTGCGCGCCCCGGCGCCAGAGACTGCGCCCGGCAGCTTTGCCGAGGTGCCCGAGCTCTTCCGGTGCATGTCTCAGGAGGACTGTCCCGGCTCCCTGGGCCCGGGCGAGTGCCCCCAAGGCCACGCGGGGATCGCCTGCGCAGAGTGCGCCGACGGCTTCAGTCGCGTCGGTGGCTCGTGCGAAGAGTGCGAGAGCACCCGCGTCCGTTTCACAGTGCTGGTCATCCTGGGCCCGCCGGTGTTCCTGGCGTGCATGGGGGGAGTCCTGTGGATGGCGAGCAGGCCGTACGAGCACCACGTGACGCTTGGTGGTACGATGGGATCTACCCTCGGCGTGCTGGTCACCTCGCTGCAGCTCTACTTCATCCTCTTCGAGATGGAGGTTCAGTGGCCAGACTCCTTCCGGATCACCGTGATACAGCTAGCGAGGGCAGTCGTCATCGACGAGGCCAACCTGGGGCTAGATTGCTACTGGAAGTATCCTCCGCTTGCCAAGTTCTCGGCCAAGCTCATCGTCTTCATGGTGTCGTTGCTTTCCCTGGCGGCGCTGTGGGCTGGCTGCCGCAAGTTCGTGGGGGCGGCGCGGCTAATGGGCGAGGGCGCGCTCCTGAACGCCTGGGGGTTTGTGAGCAGCTTGGCCTTCGTGCCGCTGGCAGTCCACGCCTCGCAGGTGCTGAATTGCTACGCGCACCCTGGGGGCCACTGGTCGATGCGGTCCATGCCATCAATGCTCTGCTATGAGCCAGAATGGACCAGGACGATGCTCCCAGCGGGCATCGCGACCTTCGTCGTATTCGTGCTGGGGATGTACACGATCTTCGTTTACTTGACAATGCGCATACCCAGGATGGAGAGGGCGTCAGCGAGCGTCGGCTTCTTGCTGCTCCGCTTCAGGCCGGACGTGTACTATTGGAGCGTAATCATGTACACTCGGAATATGTTGCTCTCAGTGGTTCCGGTTGTTGCGCCAGACAAGCCATTCGTGGTAGCAGTGCTGTTTGTGATCGTCTGCAAAGCTTACATTGCCCTGGTGGTTGTTTATCGGCCTTGGAAGCTGGGCCATCACAACGCCCTGGATGTGGTGGTCACTGGCGCGCTGGCAGCAACACTCGTCGCTGGAGCTGCTTTTGCGAACGCACAGACGTACCCGAACAGCACTGATCTGAACGACAGCTCCTGGATATTCCTCGTTGTCTGCGTGGTGGCACCGTTCTTCCTTTCTATCGCTTGCATGCTACTCGTGATCTACAAGTTTTGGGCAACGGAGGCTCAGCGCGACACTCGAGCGGCGGCGACGCTTTTCCGGCAGGTCTTGCACGAGATGACGGCCAAAGCGGAGCCCGTTTTTGCTCTGGTGGAGACAGATCCCGATGCAGAGCGTGTGTTGATGGAGAACTTGGAGGGCTTCAGCCCCTACGACATCAGCACGACAAAGTGGGCGTGCTTGCTGATCAGCGGCCTCCTGATCGGGCGATCATCGAGCAGGAGTAGCCTGACTCGCCTGACGAGCGCACCCAGCGACCTCATCGCTTCCTTTGACCCAGCCGGGTGGAGGGCGGCCGAGGAGTCCTCCACTCCGAACAAGGCAGCGCCCGCGTCACCGCGGGAGCCACGTGTGGACCAGGAGTCGCACGGGTATTGCCGGCCATGCCGGGCACCCGTCGCCGCGTCCCGCGTCGCGCCGGCCCGCGCTCCCCGGTTCTCGATATGACGCCGTGGCGTGCTGCTGCTCTGGGCGAGCTGGGGCGGCGTGAGGGGAGGGGGATGCGGCTGGGTCCGGGCCCCTGGTCTTAAGTCGGGCGTGTCCCTCTACAGAAGGACCATTCATCAATAATAAGAAATAGTCTGGGGACTATGCATTGATTATTTGTTTCACTTAAAAAAAACAAATGTTCGCAAAGAATCCGCCTGCACGGGGACATGCCCGACCTAACCCTGGCCTCCCCCCTGTTCTCCGCTACCCACCGGACTACCCCACCCTGACGCGGAGGCCCCAAAAGGTGCCCTCCGTGCCCAGTGGGGGGACCTCCCGGAGCGCCCCTGGTCTGCCCCCTGCTCTCCACTACCCGCCGGACTACCCCGACCCAGAGGCCCCAAGTTGCCCTCCGTGCCTAGTGGGGGGACCTCCCGGAGCATTGAAGGATCACGCTGGTCCCCTCTGTTCTCCACTACCCACCGGACTGCCCCACCTCGACGTCGGTTGACCCAGAGGCCCCAAAAGGTGCCCTCCGTGCCCAGTGGGGGGACCCATCTCGGAGCATGGCAGGATCACGGCGGAGCCCGTGCGACCCCCAGACCCGGAAAATTCGGGACGTCGGGCCAGGCTGGTCAGGGGCGGCCTAACCGACCCCTGGCAAACCATCCTTCTCCTCCTCCTGCTTCTCCTCCTCCGCCTCCATCCTCCCCCATCCTCTTCCTCCTCCTCCTCCTCTTCCTCCCCTATCCTCCTCCTCCGCCGCGTGGGGATGGAACCGTGGCGGGCGAACAAAGCGGTTCCTCCGACAGCACCTCGTCCTTGCGTGACCTCGCCCTCCCCTTCCCAAGACGTGTGTGGGCGGCCGGAGGGAAGCTGGAAAGGCGAGGATGGCGTCACGGACGGGGATGGTTTGCCAGGGGCCGGGCAGGCCGCGCCCGAGTTGGGGTGGTCTGGCAGGTTGTCGGTTCTGGGGCGCGTCGGGCGGCCCTCCGGTGTCCCATGCCGAGCAGCCCGTCGTTCCGATCGGGAGGGCTGCAGCAGGCCGCTCAGCGGAGGTCTTTCCGCAGGGCAGCCCTTTCCCCGCAGGGCAGCGCGGCTGCCGTGCCGCGGGGACCCGTGCAGGTTTCGGGCGCGGCTGTCCGCGCTCCGACGCGATAGCTTCAAATCGGGCGCGTCCCTCCACAGGAGAAATATTCGTTATATTTTAGAAAAATAGCCTGGGGACGAGTTCTCTACTACTTTTGGCTATTCGAGCAGTTGAGTTGGTTCCTACATGTTTCTTTTTTCTAACCGATACCGCCTGTAGGAGGACATGCCCGACCTAACGATAGCTCCAGGTCCTCGTCTCCTCTGCTCCTGCTCCTGTTCTTCCTTGTCGGCCTGCCTGGTCTCAGCTGCGAGCGATGTGGTCTGCATTCAGCCCGTGCAAGAAGGACGGGCGAGAAGGATGCAAGGGCCTTGAAAGGCCATGCCGACACTCTGCGAGCGGGGCGCGGCCAGCGAGAGCGGCCAAGGATGGACCGAAGGGGAAGGGTGCAAAAGGGTAACCTTGGAAAGCTGCTCATCCTTGCTATGCGGGTTGACTGTGTGCACCGTTTCACCATTTCGACAGCATGACCTTTTCAGGGGGATGAGTAGGAGGAGGAGGAGGAGGAGGAGGAGGAGGAGGAGGAGGAGGAGGAGGAGGAGGAGGAGGAGGAGGAGGGAAGCAGCCCATGATTCTCAGAAAGCCCAGCCCCTGACCCTGGCAGCTCTTGCTCGCCGCCGGTGCACCCACGCCCCGGACGATATCGACCTCTTCCAGACTCTCGGCTCCAGAGCCCGCGACCCCGTCCCTCGAGCGGACTCTGCGGCACGGCCTGCTTCTCATGGGCCTTCGGCCCCGAAGCGGGCCTCATGGAGGCCTGGACGCGGCAGGTCCGAGCTCAGACCTGCCGACGGTCGATCGGGCCAGCAGGCCAAGGCCACCAGACACGGCTCCCTGAAGGCCCTCCGAGGCCCCCCCCCGCCCCCGAGGGCCATCAAGACCAACCCGAGGCTCTCCGAGGTTCCCCGCAGTGCCGCGGACCCCCCCACCACCCGTCGGGGGGCCCCCGAGCTCCTCCTCCTCCTCCTCCTCCCTCCTCCTCCTCCTCCTCCCCTTCCTCCTGCTCCTCCTCCTCCTCCCTCCTCCTCCTCCTCCTCCTCCTCCTCCTTCTCGTCCTCGTCCTCGTCGTCCTCCTCCTCCTCCTCCTCCTGCTCCTCCTCCTCCTCCTCCTCCTCGTCTCCTCCTCCTCCTCCTTGTTCTCCTCCTCCCCTCCTCCTCGTCCTTTCCTCCTCCTCCTCCTCCCCTCCTCCTCTCCTCCTCCTCTTCCTCCTCCTCCTCCTCCTCCTCCTCCTCCTCCTCCTCCTCCTCCCTCCTTCCCTCCCTCCTCCCTCCTTCCCTCCCTCCCTCCCTGCCTCCCTCCCCCTCCCCTCCCCTCCCCCTCCTCCTCCTCCTCCTCCTCCTCCTCCTCCTCCGCTCCTCCTGCTCCCCCTCCTGCTCCTCCTCCTCCTCCCCC
Organism: Prorocentrum cordatum; assembly: GCA_963575745.1. Taxonomy (NCBI): domain Eukaryota; class Dinophyceae; order Prorocentrales; family Prorocentraceae; genus Prorocentrum; species Prorocentrum cordatum. The sequence goes on along the minus strand of CAUYUJ010016872.1, from coordinate 8,728 downwards.
TTCCTCCTCGTCCTCGTCGTCGCCCTCCTCCTCGTCCTCCTCCTCCTTCTCCTCCTCCTCCTCCTCCGCCTTCCTCCTTCTCCCTCCCTCCCTCCCTCCTCCTCCCTCCCTCCCTCCCCCCCTGCAGACCCGATACTGCGTGAGGGGTCTGAATGCGATGATAACCGCGAGGTTGTTATTGTCAGCAATGACGTAAAAGCATCTGCGAAGATATCAGCAATGATAGGCGATTGATGTTGCTTAGCGGCACCTGCGAGGTGTCTACCGATACGCCCAAGCTCAAGGGCCCTTACAGGATTGAGCCCAAATAGTTACGAAAGAGCATATGCTTGCTGGCATGCTATGCTACACTGCTTACAGATCAGCACTGACGCTATTTATTTCACACTCGTGCAAATTTCTTCTGATCTGTGCATCTGCCGATATAGCGCATTTAGACGTGGTGATGGCACGTCAACGAGCTAAAATGAAACCAGGCGCACTGCGCGCTTGAAAAGTGAGCCGGCACTGGTCAGGTGTGCCTCGTGCTCTCTGGCCTGGTCCGTCGGCTCTTGATGCTGCAAAGCGAGACGCGTGTCTCGCAGCACTGCCCTGATGGCACTGCCGTCCGATCGCTTGGTGAACTGATCACCGAGCTGCTGGTCAGTCGGAACCCAAAAGAGGGGTAGTTGGCTGCGCTGATCGTCAGCGACAAACTCGTTGCTAACTTCCTCTTCTAGTGACTCCTTGAGGCCCACTAGGTCGAGCAAAAGGCGCCGCTCTGACGGGAGCTTGGAATAACCGTCTTTATGCATCGTATCGTACAAGCTGGCGCAATCTGTGACCTGAGCGACCGGCAACAGACTCGGCGGGATGTCCTCTGGATGGGCATCCGGAATCTCTAGCGAAGCGACAACACAGCGTGTAATCTGAGCACAGCCTAGAGCGTCTACTGCCGACATCGTTTCGGCTGCCAACGTAGATCTGCAAACTCTCTTGATGGTGCCCGATCTCCAATCAACAATTCCTGCTCGAGCTCGATCTCCGCGTAGTAGCTTGGCTTCTGCGAGAAAACTCACGTAGCCAGCCTGCGAGCGAATCTTGATATTTTTGTCCTTACTGGTTGCCCCCACGGTCTTGGCGAGCAACTTGGAGATGGCGCCTTCAGCTGGCTCGTCAGCGTTGGCCCAACTGGCGTCGTGGTACGTCACCAGGCACAGAGGTCCACGTAACTTAGGGAACTCCAAACCCACGTCCGCGTGCTACCGCGCCAACTTGATGAGCCTGTTCGTCTCGAGCAAGTCCTGGATGGTGGGCTTGTTCTGGGTCCGCTGCCCCATGGCCACTCCAGCTGCCAGGTCGGGACGAGTCTGCGATGAAAGCCACCCGAGCGCTCCGAGTGCGGAGCGGTTGTCCAGAACTCGGCTGGCGTAGCATCTGACGACAGGTCCGTCTTGCGCTCCTTGCTGAGCGGAATCTCCTCGATGGTGTTCGCGTACTCGGTCTGTCGTAGATGTAGTACTTCCTCTTGATCTCGCCAGGCCTGCTTGCCGCAAAAAGGAAAAGGCAAGCCTCGCCAGTCGCCCCAGGGCAAAAGCTTGTGAAGCCTGTCGTAGAGGCCCGGGTACTTGTGCGAGATCCCCAGCAGCAAGTCGTCCACGTGGGCGACCACCACCGCACAGAGCTCACCGTGCTGGTCGTAGCCGTAGTACAGCGCTGGGTCTAGCGAGTGCTGGTGTAGGCGAAACACGTAGTTGTCGCTCAGCTTCTCTTCCACCGCCATGAATGTCCTCTTGAGCTTCGCCCACCACGGTCTCGGTGCCGTGGCCAGCCCGAAAACTCCCTTGAGGATTTTGATCAGCTGCTTCGGGTTCAGCCCAGGCAAACCTTCGCGAGGCTGGGGTACGTGCAGCTGCTGGTCGGGCTGCTCGTCGCCTTGCATGAAAGCCGCCTCCACGTCCGCCGCGTAGATCTCCAGGTCGAACCTCTGGCAGATGGTGAAGAACAGCATGGTCGAGTTGCGGGTGACCGTGGGCGCGTCCGTCCGCAGGTCGCCCTGAGCGAGGCGCGGGTCCATGTGACCCCCGACGCAGAGTCAGGCCTTTGCCTTGACCGGCAGCGGATGGTTGTCGGTCCGCAGCTGGGCGTTCTTGTCCCGGTACACGAACCGGCTGGGCAGGATGAGGCTGGGCTTGATCATGCCCCTGATCGCCTCGGACTCCTCGATGGAGAGTACCTGACAAGAGCCATACTTCTGCCACTCGCTCCACGGCTTGGCGGCCGCCTCCCTGAAGAGCTCCCGATCAGAGTCCGTGATGGCCCTCCAGTGGATCTCCTTGTCGGCCTGCTTGCGCTTGGTCCTCTCGGTCACGATGGAGGTTTGCAATACTTGTCTTGGGGCCGACCTCGAACGTTGGCGGGCTCCTCCTGCTTCGGGTCCGGCCGCTGCCTCCTGATCGGGGGCCGCCGCGCGGTCCCGCGAAGTTGCCCTTGCGGGCAGGGCGCCAGAGCCTGCGTGCTCCCTCTCGGTCTGGAGTCGCTTGAAGGCCGGGCCGAAGTCGCCGCTGTCCCCTCCGTCGAAGGTAGCTCGACGTCGTCGGAATTCGTCAGGGCCGTAGGTTCGCTCTTCTTCAGCTTGTTGCGGCACGTCGGCGGGCAGCGCCTGGATCTGCTCCTGCTGGGGCGGATCCTCGGAGACGTTCAGCCTGAGGTCGCTGTCGTCCGGGTTGTCGATGAATTCCCGCCACGCCTGCTCCATCTCGTCTGGCTTGACCTCGGGCTCGCCAGGCGCCGGGCGGATGTCCTCCACCTGAGCCTCTTCCTGTTCGAGCGAGTCGCGAGCCCGGTTGAGCTCGGCCACGGCCTGACCGATCTCGTCCCTGCCGTTCGGGAACCAGACGTCGTCCGGAGCGAGTGCCTTGATGTGCTCCGGGGCCACCAGCATGGTGTGCCCTCCTAGCGAGACCCAGGTGTTCTCGCCTTGGTGGCCGATGACTACGCACGGCCCTCGCCAGATGCCCTTCTTGGCATTGCGGTTGTGCTGCTCCCGCTGCTCCTTCTTCTTGACCGGGCGAAAGACGTAGCACATCTCGCCCACTGACAAGGGCGTCGCCACCGTGCGCGCGAGCCAGCATAGCTCGCCGGAGCTGGTCGTCGTTCTGCATCCTCATGAACGACTCGCGCGCCGCCGTCCGAATGGCATATCGGCGGCGAATCTTCTCGTCGTTGGCCGCGAGGCTGTGGGCGCTGTAGTTGGCCGTGTCGTCGACTAGGTCTCCAGGCATCTTGGGGTCGCGTCCCAGCACCCACTGCGCGGGGCTGAAGCCTGCTCGCCTTCTAAGCGAGTTCTTCGCGCCCGATACCATGATGGCCAGCGTCCGCATCTCGTCCTCGCCCCTGATCGACGAGTGCTCGATCGTCCTCGCCGCGAGCTCCTTCCACCAAGCTCCCTGGCGTTCCACGCGACCGAGCTGCCAATGTGCCTGACCAGCGATGGGCAGCTGCACCGTGTTGAATGACTGGAAGGGCTCGCTGAGGGCGCCGCCGAACCCCTTCTCCATGTCGAAGTGAACTCGGTCGGGTACGCCCGCCCAGGAGGCCCAGCATCTCTCGAACGCGGCATCGAACTCCTGGCCGGTGTGGCGATCGATCAGCGTCGCGACATGGAAGGTGGTGGCCAGGTCGACGATGCTGAGGTACAAGTAGCTCTTGCCGTCGACGTCCTTGAGCTCGAAGCAGTCGAAGCCGACGTCGTCTCCAAAATCTTGCACGAAGTGGAGGTGCGCTGGTCTCCTCGCGCTCGGGCGCTGCTGCGAGCGGCACACCCCGCAGATCAGCCCCTTGACGGCCTGGGCGGTGGCCGACTTAGCGCCTTTGAGGCGCAAGCTGCGGCCCAAATCTTCATCAGGCGGATGGCCCAAGTTGACATGGAGTCTCTTGAGCATGGCCAGCTCGGCTGGCTTGCAGCAGGCCGCTGCTTTCTTCGTGAAAGTAATCGCGCCGACCCCGATCCTGCCGTCCACAGTATCTTCGGCCCGCACGTCGCGAGTGTCGGCGAAGTCGTCTCCGCCGCCCATGGGGTCTGGGTCCCCATCAGGCTCGCCCGTCTCTCCCAGGGGCGCGGTGTCGTTTACGTAGGCGGTGGCCTGCTCCCTGGGCGCTGTCACGATGAAGGGCGACGAGTGCGACTGGCAGTCCACCTGGTAGGCGCGATGCCCTCCTTGCTGGCGAATCACTTGCTCCACAATGCGCACCGCCGCTCTGCAGAACTTAGCGGGGTAAACGCCAGACTTGCGCACCGCCACGTTGTCCCCAAAGGTCTGGTCGTGGTGCTTGTGGCTGCAGGTGCGCTTCAGCTGCTCGAACTCCTTGTGGGTAACGAGCAGCTTCATGGGGTGCTTGATGAGCCCCCCCGTCTTGTAGTGTCGAGCTCCGTACTCGCACATGTCGCACCTCACCTGGCACGCGCGCTCGTCTGCCAGTAGCTCCAAAATCGCGCACTGTTTCCAGAGCCGGCTGGTGGCCGGGTTCTCGATCATGGCCATGTCGCCAGAGTCGAGCTGGTACTTGAAGAGGTCGCGGGCCAATAAAAGGAACGGCCGCTCCGTCCTCCAGATCCGTCGGAGCGCCTGCCTGGCCTGCGGCGTCCGAAAGTTGAGGTGCGTGATGTTCGTGTAGTGGGTGCAGGGTAGCTCGATTGACACGAACTTCGGCCTTGAGGCGTAGTACAGGTCGTACGTCGCGTCGAGGTCCTTCTGCTTGCGTAAGTCCCATCCGTATTTGCGGTCGATCACCTCTGTGGCCGTCATCCGGCGCTTCCACGCCGCCTCGGTGATGCCGCCTTCGCCTCCGAACACCTGCATCACGTCCACGCGGTGGCTGCGAACGCTGTAGGCCTCCTTGACGTCCTGGACGTCGTCGACCACGTCTCGCGCAGCACTGGTAGCATGCTGCACCACGGGCTTGAGAGGTCTAGCCAGCCAGTCCGCGGTGAGCACCGTCTGAAAGGCGAAGGCGCTCAGCAAGCCCGTGACCTGGTAGAGGAGGCCGACGCGCTTGCCCTTCTTGATGCCTGACCGCCGCCTCGGGGCTGGCGACGCGTCCTGGCGGCCACCGCCGCCTAGTCCCTGCTCTGCTGAGGTTCCCGGGAGCCGCTCGGGCGATCCTCCTTGGCGGTCTCGCCCGCCTTCTCGAAGCCCATGTCGCTGGTGTCCATCTCGTGCGGCTCCGGAGGTCGCTGGCGCCGATGCCCGGCCCAGCTCCCCTGGCTTCCTGAGGCCCTCGTAGTCGTCGCCGCTGGCGCCACCCATTCGTCGTCCAGCACCACCTCCTCGGCCATCGCTGCCTCCAAGGTGGTCTTGGCCTTCTCCGGGGGAAGGGGCTGCACTCCGTGCGCCTTTACCCACCTGGCAAACCGCGCCAGGAGTGGGCTTGCCCGAATGTTGTTGAGCTCCAGGACCGCCCACTGCGCGTAGCCCAGGTCGTTCTGGAGCACCCAGCGGTAGTCCGCCGTGGGGTACTTGCCAAAGCGCATCTTGTCGGCCCCGGTGATCTGTGCGCTCGGATGAGCCACCGTCGCCGCGGCACTGCTGACCGCGTCCTCGACCTTCCAGCCCTTGAGGCGCTGCCTGAGCTCCGGCACGGGCGCGCGCTGGTCGAACTCGATCTGGCGGTCCCGACACAGCTGCTGGAGCTCCTCCTTGTTCTTCTTGCCGAGCCCCGGGATGTAGTCGTCCTGCGGCGCGCTCTCGCGGCCCTCGGCCCTCAGCGCACGCAAGATCACCCGGAGCTGGTCGCGCGTGGCGTCGCGCACATCCAAGTCGTAGCTTGCCACCTCGGCCTGCAGCTCCCGCATCCGCATGCTGGATATCGCCGGAAGACGGGCAGTACTCGTCGTCGGCAAGTTCTGGCCGCTGCCCCCTGGGCTCGTCTCCATGGGAGATGTCGTAAATCGCTGGTGCGACGGGGGCATAAGCGCCGGCCGCTGGTTCGTGAAAAGCTGCGGTGGCTGGATCTGCCACGGCACGCGTCGTACTCGCTGGTGGAGCCACAGTTGAACTCGAGCCGGATGGCTGCGGTGATGATGTAGTTTGATGACTGCGTGCTGATGGCTGATCTCGTGGCTCGCTACGGCTTGCTTGCTGCTGAAATCGAACATGCCGTGACTGAGTATCGCTGAGGGATTTAGCTCCCCGTTCGTCATGATCGTGGTTTGTCTGCATAATCTGTGCTGTGCTGACTGACCTAGTACACACTCCCCAGGCCTCGTCTTCCGATCCCGATGACGATTGACGTGATGGAATGTATGCGCTCATGGTTTGGCGCACCTGCTGCTCGAACAGTTCGGCGCTATCGAGCGCATTGCAGTCGGTATCCGACGGAGACTCGTCGGCCTCCGAGGCAACTCCTGGGTGGCGAGCCTCGGGCACCACCGGCTTGGCGGCGCTGGCCACAGCTGTCTCAGCATGGTAAGAAGCGCAAGGATGAAGACGAATCTCGGCCTTGGTATCCGAGACGTCCAAGACGGGCTTATAGTTCGGCGTGAAGCCTGTGATGTCCAGCGTCGGGTGTCCGGCGCGGCTCAGGCCCATCTGGATGTTGTGCTCGTCGATCGACTTGATGTCCAGCTTGTTGTCTCCAGCGTGGTAGACTGTGTCCAGCTCGCTCTGGGCCTTGCGGCTGAACAGTCCTGGCACGGCGCTGCGCGCGATGCTCATGCGGACGGTGAAGGCCTTGCCGTTCACCGAACAGGGGATCAGCGCCGCCTTGAGGCTGAACACCACCTTCGACGCCCCGAACCGGAACGGCTCCTTCTCGGGGTACTCGATGGGCTGGATGTTGAAGGCGGCCAGCCTCTTCTTGATGTCGTTGTACCAGTCGAGGCCGCCGACGCACCGAGTGCCGGCCGTGTCGAAGGTCAGCTTGCCCCCCGACTCCCTCAGCAGGTCCTCGACGCTGAGGTAGATCAGCGCTGAGCTCGTCGCGGCCATCAGGCACTGGTGGTCCTTATTGATGAAGAACGCCGCCGCCGTAACTTCTTCGGGTAGCTCGGCGGCCTGGCGGATCTGCGTCCAGTCGATGCTGTGCAGCGCGCCGTACTTCCTGTCGCGAGCCGCGGCCCGCTGGTCCTGCTGGTAGACCGCCGCGACCGTCATCTCCGCCTCGTGAGGCTCCTGCGCGTCGCTGGTCTCGTGCGTGGCGATGTTCGTCCTGTTGCTTCCCTTATTCGGGATGTCGGCCTTGGCGTTAGGGTCGTTCTTCTTCGAGCACTGCGGGTCACCGCGCCAATGGCCCTTCTGGCCGCATGCGCCGCAGTGTGTCCTGGCCTTCATCTTGGCGATCTTGGGATCGTCTCTCTTCGGCGGGTTGCCGCCGTCGCGCTTGGCGAAGTAGCCACGCGCCTGCTTCGTCTCCTCCAGCTTGTCCTTGGCGCATCTTCTTGGTGGGAGAACGCTACCTGCTCCTCCGCCTCGTCGATCACGTCCTGCAGCTCGTCGGGCAGCTCGTCCTCGTAGTCGTCGGAGCTGTCTGAGGACGCGCCGTCGAGCTCGGCCCTACGATCCTCCTCGTAGGTCTCCGTGGCGTACGCCCGCTTGTGGTCCTTGTTCTTGTGACCTCCGTAGCCTCCTTTGTCGCGGCTGTCCTTGTTGCCGTCCACGACCGATACCTTGGGCAAGTTGATCATCAACTGCTCCTGGATCTTGGTGGGGTTGAACTGGTTGCCCACGCCGTTGAGCACGCTCGCCGCGCGCTCCGGGGGCAGGCGGGCCCCCTTGATGCACAGGTCCGCCAAGACCTCGTCGGGCACTTGGATGCCCTTGGCCTTCAGCTTGGTGGCGATCCCATTGAAGCGGTTGTTGTAGTCGCGGATCTCCTCGTACTTGTGCCGGACGCAGGCCGGGCGCACGAAGGTCTCCAGCAGCGCTGGGGTCTCCAGCACTTCGATCTCGGGAAAGCGCTTCCCGAGGTACTCCAGGAACACCTCCACCGAGTTGTCACCCTTGATGGCGTCCAGGTCGAGCTCCTCGCACGCCTCCTCGGCCTTGCCCTTGAGGCTGGCCAGCAAGGTCGCTCCCTGCTTGGGCGGCTTGACCTCGGTGCCGATCTGCCAGGTGGCGACCTCTCGGCGGTACTTCTTCATGGTCTTGCTCGTGCCATCGAAGACGGGTGCGGGGATCTTGCCGCCGTTGCACTTGTCCTCGCCGCTGGCTGCAGCGGCTCCTCCTGTCGCCATGATGGCGACCCCGAATGAGAGGTACAGTCGCAATGACACGAGCCTGTAGTGCTTGCTAAATGACTCTGCAAAGTCGCGCACGTAGCTGCCGTGGTCGAGTTAGCTCCTGCTACCGCTGCAGACCCGTTGCTGCGTGAGGGGTCTGAATGCGATGATAACCGCGAGGTTGTCATTGTCAGCATTGACGTACAAGTATCTGCGAATATATCAGCAATGATAGGCGATTGATGTTGCTTAGCGGCACATGCGAGGTGTCTACCGATACGCCCAAGCTCAAGGGCCCTTAAAGGATTGAGCCCAAATAGTTACGAAAGAGCATATGCTTGCTGGCATGCTATGCTACACTGCTTACAGACCAGCACTGACGCTATTTATTTCACATCCCCTCCCCCCTCCCTCCTCCTCCTCCTCCTCCTCCTCCTCCTTCTCCTCCTCCTCCTCCTCCTCCTCCTCCTCGTCCATTCCTCCTCCTTTTCCTCCTTCTCCTCCCCCGCGTCCTCGTCGTCGTCCTCCTCC
>CAUYUJ010016871.1:815345-930261 GCA_963575745.1 Prorocentrum cordatum | reverse complement strand
CTTCTCTCGCCGTCGCCGCCGTCTGCGTCGTCCCCCTCTACGTCTTCGTCCTCCTCGTCCTCCTCGCCGTCGTCGTCCTCCTCGTCGTTGTCGGCGGCGCCGTCGTCCTCGTCGTCGTCGGCGGCGGAGTCGGCATCCCCATCGTCGGTGGCGGCGTCGTCGGCGTCCTCGCCGCCGCGGCCGCGCCCGCGGCCCGCGGCGCCCCTCCGGCGGGCACGCCTTGCGAGAGGACGCCGCCGACGCGCACGGGCAGGAGGTGGCCCGCATGGAGAGCGAGGTGCAGGCCGGCGGACGGCCGCCGCCGCTTCGGGTATAGCCAGGATCCCAGGTAAGGTTGTGGAGGGCGATCAATGGAGAGGGAGCATGTTGCCAAATCATTCCCAAATGTCTAAAACGTGTTAACACATGTTTTAAGCATGCAAAAACAGGGTTGAAACATGTTCATACATTATTCTTGCATGTTCAAAACATTTTAAATCCAATGATCGGACTGTGAGGGTGTCCATTGTCGTGGCATCCACAAAGGTAAGGGGACACGGTTAGTAGTAGGGTCCCAGATCCCCTAAATTGGCCACCAGAATCGCTGAACCAGGTCTGCCATCGGTGTTTTTTTCAGGTGACGGCAGTTCCGGTGAGTGGAACGGGGCGGGGGGGTCGTCCCCCAGCACACAACACTAAACCAGGTCCCTCTAAACGCAGTTCTTACAACGCCCGACCGCTGGCCGTCGACGTCGGCCGGCAGGTCCTGATGTAGCCAGGACCTTTGAGAAGGGGAGCCGGTCACTGACCTTCAGATCCTCAAGCAGTGGCGAAGCGTCTTGGCTCGCCTATAGGCTCACAAAATAATGTTCGAAGAACCTTTTAAGGTGTCAAGGAGATGTTCTTCTAACAGTTATGGCTGGGACTGTCTTGCTTTAACACATCGGGTTTATGTTCTAAGAACATCGTTTGTTGTTCTTAGATCATCCTTGAGGTTCTAAGAACAAGTCGTGGTAGGCTGATAGGAATGCCAGGACGGTCGGTCCCTGCTCAAGGGAAGGGAAGCCGGTCAGTGACCCTCAGATCCTGGCGTCGCAATGTTGTTCGCGTTGGGCATTTGTCGCCAGGTTTCGGGCCCCTCGTGAGGCCCGCACAGATGCATCCAGGTCGAACGATGGCGCAGGCAGAGGGGGACTACAGGGCTCTGGTCATGATTTTTCGCTATGTTTTTTGTCGGGGGGGGGGCAATGTCAGATCTCAGGGTAGTGATGGGGCCCCGAGACACAACAAACCAAAGTCTGCTGGAGCTGGTGCTTCTTCGGGTGGCGGCAGCTCCCTGTAGGGGACTGATGCGGGGTGAGGCGCCCCCCTGGTACACATCATTGAACCAGGCCCGCGAAGCCAAGTTCTGTCAACGCCCGACGGGTAACGGGGTTCAGCCCAGGCGGGGCTCAGCCAGAGCGCCCTCTCTGCTTTCTCTGGTCGCGTCGTCCCTTCATCCGTCGTTTCTTCCCTCTGCCACTGGGCTTCTCTGGCGCTGGTGAGGAATGCATTTGTGCCGCCGCTTGGGTCCGCGTCAGCGCCCGATGTTGCGCGCGGCGCTGCTGGTGGGACACAAGAAGTGACAGGCGTCTGCCGGCAGGTGGCGGGCTTCAGCGCAAACGAGGATCAGTTGGCTTGGATCTTGCCCAAGCAAGACTTGGGAGCCGCTCTCGGCCCTGGTCGGGTGTGGTCGGACGGCGCCAGGACGCGGATCAATCCGTTCCAGAGCGCTCCAGCACGCTCTCAGAGCACTCCGGATCGCTGTGAGCAGGCCGCGGCTCCCGACACGTCTTCCAGAGCCGCTGGACCTCAGAGATCCTCCATGCCTCCAGGATGCATCCAGGACGAGGACACCCTCGGGCGAGGATGATCCTCACCCGAGGGTGTCCTCGTCCTGGCTTCGCCTTTTGTGGGAAGCCTCGCGTAGATTTTAGCGCAGCTCCCTCTTGGGCCCACGCCCGACGGCGGCCGTCGGGTTGCCGCTGGCCGCCTCTCTGCGACCGTCGGCCGCCGCCGCCGGGCGCCGACGGTTGCCGCGGGCCCCCGCTGCGGTCGCCGCGGGGACGGCGGCCGTCGGGCCGCGAAGTTGTTCTTCGCCGTGGCTCAAGCAGTGGCGAAGCGTGTTGGTTCGCCTATAGGCCTACCAGAGAATGTTCTAAGAGCCTTTTCAGGTGTCAAGGACATGTTCTTCGAACAGTTCTGGCTGGGATTGTCTTGGTTTAACACATCGGGGCTTATGTTCTTAGAACATTGGGTTAGTTCTCGGAGCATTTTTAAATTCTAAGAACATTTCGTGGTAGGCCTATCGGAATGCCGGGACGGTCGGCCCCTGCTCAAGTGACGAGAGTGTGCCCGAATTTCTTCAGGTTTCAGGGTGGTCCGCTCCTCCTCACTGCGCTCTGAGCTGCCGAGGTCCGCGAAGAAGGAAGTCTCCCACTGTGTGTCAATGTGTGCGCAGCGCCACCGCCAGAGGTCGGTGGACGGCCGCCAGTGTCCCACTATATCGCCACCTGCGGCTCTCGCCTCGTGCGGGAGCGTTTTCGCGGCGACGTCTCTGCGCAGCTCTGCTGCTGCAAGGGCCCCGTTCGCCTTCGCCTCGCGTGCCTTGGCTTTGGTCAGGCTCTCCTGGCAACGCGTGACCTGAGCAGCAGCATGTTCATGTTGAAGTGAAGCATTCTTCCACACCCCTTCGGCCCGTCGTACCGCTTCGGCTGCCGGGACGAAAAGGCATCGACGATGGACTTGGTTCCTTCTTCGCTTGTTCGTATAGTACCTGATTCAGCGTGGGATCCTTGGTGATCGCAGCCATCTGCGCCAACAGACCATGTACGACGGGATGTGACTTGGAAGTATCAACAAGCACAGCAGGTTCAGACTTCATAGGCAACTTGACTTTGTGGAGTTTCACCAGCCCAGGGCGTTGTCTGCATGTGCATTTGTTATTTTGTAAGACGTCGTTCCGCTCTTGTGTTCTGCAAGCTTTGCAAGTGGACCACACTCGATGAGTGGTGGTCGACATCGTTTGACCGTGCTTTTTTCCAGCGAGAGCGCCTACTCTCCCGAGCAGGTGGCTCGCTGCCCCTCAGGCGCGGCGTGGAAGTGAGAGGCCTTTGACTTCAGACGGCAACAACATGATGTGCTCAAGCCAAACTGTTCTTGAGAGGAGATGCAGAAGGAAGAGACGACGGAGCGGGAGGAGGAGGAGACGAAGGCTGAGCTGGAGGAGGACACGAAGGATCAGGAGACGAAGGGGGGAGACGGAGGAGGAGCCGGAGGAGGAGGAGGAGGGGGAGGAGGAGGAGGAGGAGGAGGAGGAGGAGGAGGAGGAGGATAAGGCGAAGGAGCCGGCGAAGGAGGGGGACCTTGCGCGGGCCGCCAGGCCCGCCGATCTCGCGAGGGCGCAGGGCCGCGGCCGCGCATCCCCGCCGCGGGCAGGCGGAGCGGAAGCGTTGGGCCGAGGAGGAGTTGGCTGAGGGCGTGGCCGCGGGCCCAGCCGCGGCTCCTCCGGCGTTCTCGGTCGTCCTCCTCCTCCTCGTCCTCCTCCTCCTCTCCCTGGGCATCTTCTCTGCCATCTCCAGGGGCCTCCTCCTTCTCCTCCTCCTCCTCCTCCTCCTCCTCCTCCTCCTCCTCCTCCTCCTCCTCCTCCCCCTCTCCCCGGGCGTCTTCTCCGCCATCTCCAGGGGCCTCCTCGTCCTCTCCAGGGGCCTCGTTCTCGCCATCTCCAGGGGCCTCCACCTCGTCCTCGTCCTCCGCCCGGGCCTCGCGCTCGCCATCTCCAGAGGCCTCCTCCTCGTGGGTCGGCGGGTTCCCAGGTCCGCGCCGGCGTCCCGCGCGGGTGGCGTTCCGCGGGCGGCCAGCGCGGGAGTCCCCCTGGGCCTCCGGGGAACCCCGGTCTCGTGTCCGAGGGTTGGGGAGGAGGGGGGCGTGGGAGCATCTTCACTCGTGTCCGACGGGGGGGGGAGGGGAGCATCTTCGCTCGTCCTTTCCCTCGTCCGCCTCGACCTCCTCGTCCTGGCGCCCTTGCGGAGCGAAGGGAGGGGAGGGGAGCATCTTCACTCGTCCTTTCCCTCGTCCGCCTCGACCTCCTCGTCCTGGCGCCCTTGCGGAGCGAAGCCGTGCCAGGGAGGAGGCATCGAGGTTCTGCCTCGGGCGGTCGTCGTCGTCCTCGTCCTGGCGCTCCTGCGGAGCGAAGCCGTGCCAGAGAGGAGGCATCGAGGTTCTGCCTCGGGCTGTCGTCGTCCTCCTGGCGCTCCTCCTCGTCCGCGGAAAAACCAGGGGCGGAGCTGGCCGAGGGCCTGGCCGCCGACCCGACCTGGCCAGGGCTCATTTGTCCTCGGTCCTCCTCCACCTCGCACCCACCCGAAGGGACTCGTGATGTCAGGTAGCGAGCCTCTCTTACGGGGCCACCTCGGAGCTCGGTCCTTGAGCTACGGGGTGTGCCCCCTGCCAGCCCTAGTGAGAAGGCAGGGCTGTAGCACAACAAACCGACGTCTTGCATCCACAGCCACTGCGCCTTGGCCTTCCCGGGGAAGGCCGCGGCGCAGTGGACGTGGGCCACGCTCCGGCCTCCTGGGACCTGACTTTCACCCACATCCGCTGCGGCCTCTGGCTGCGGGGGCCCTCCGACCCGGCGGGCGTGGGCACAACGCCTTGCCCGCGGCAAGGGCGGCGCGGCGGGCAGCGAGAGGCAGCGGCAGGCGAGGGCGCGGGGCCTGCGGCAGCGGCAGCGGGGGGGGGGGCTCGCCGTCGCCCTCGTCTCGCCCCCGACCTCGCCTCGCACTCGCCCTCTGCACTCCTCCCTCTTCTCCCCTCCCCCACCCTTGTCGGCCGGCGTCCACTCGAGCCGCCTGGGGCTCTGGCTCGTCGCTCGGGTTTCCAGCCCTCGAGCCTGCGAGCTGCCTTTTGCTCGGGGATCCGGATTTTCGGTTCCGCCTGAGGATGGTGGCCGCGCTGCGGAGAGCAAGCATAGCTACAACAAACATCGGTCCTTTCCTTGTCCCCGCCCTCATCTCGAAGAAGAAGAAGAACAAGGAATTGCATAAGCATATGCAGCATAAACGTTCGGAGCTCCGCGCGGGGTTCTCGGATCTGTGCTGGAGCCCCCCATGCGGCGCCTCTGGCGCCGCCCTCCAGGAAGAGGGGTCCAGCACCGACCCATCAAATCCGCACGGTCTTAAACAAGTTAGTAACTGTATACATATATATACATATATATATGGATGTAGATATGCAGTTTTCTCTTCTCACCGTGTCCAGTTGTATTAGTGTTATTCATATGTCGTATACTCTTATTTGCTTCCTTTCCCGTCCTCCGCCGCCACCTCCTCCTCCCCTCCTTTCGATGATCTCAATGACAAGTGTTCGCCGAACGTGTGCTTACCCCGTTCGGCCCTCATGATAGTGGCTGCGTCGTCTCAAAGGGCGTCGGTCCGGTGGACAAGCACACGTTGGCACCAACACACACTCTAAGGATCGTCGAGGTCCTTCTCATGACTCCTGGGTACAAGAAAAGACAGGGCAAAGAGGCAGGCCCGACCTAGCAGCAGTAAGAAAGCATGAGGGCAGAGAAGCGACCATGACAAACACAATCTCGAGCATGCAGAGTATGCTGCGGGGCCAGGTAACGCCAAGACTCCCTTCCTTGTCCTGGCTCCTCCGCCTCCTCCTCCTTCTCCTCCTCCTCAGAAGTCTCGAGTAGCGGGCGGCACTTTCGGGACACTCGGACTTCAGGAGCGGGCTGGACAGGACTGGACTCAGGACTCCCCTCTTCCTCCTCCTCCTCCTCCTCCTCCTCCTCCTCCTCCTCTTCGTCCTCTTCCTCCTCACCCCCCGCCCCTCAGGACTCCCCTCCTCCGGACTCCCCTCCCCCTCCTCCTCCTCCTCATCCTCCTCCTCTCCTCCTCCTCCTCCTCCTGCCCTCTCCTCCTCCTCCTCCTCCTCCTCCTCCTCCTCCTCCTCCTCCCTCCTCCTCCTCCTCCTCAGGACTCCCCTCCTCCTCCTGACTCCCCCTTCCTGCTCCCGGCGCCTCCTCTCCGGGGAGCAGGGCGAGGCCACGGGGCGGGAGGCACGGCGCGGCGCGGGGCGGCGCGCCGTCGCCGAGGCGGCCGACCGCGTCGCGCAGCTGAGCGAGGAGCGGTCCCGCGTCCTGGAGGAGCGCCCCGTGTGGGGCGCTGCCGCGGGGCGCCCCGCCGCCGTGGGGGGGAACGTCGGGCGGGGCCAGGGCGAGGAGAGCTCCGTTCCAGGGCGTTCCGGGGACGGTCTCTGAGAGCGCTCCAGAACGCTTTTTGAGAAGGCCGCGGCGCCCGAGACATGCCCCAGAGCCGCCGGATCTCACAGATTTCCGATTCATCGGGGCTCAAGAGACGGGGGTCAATTCAAACGGGGGTTAGCCAGGGCACTGGATCCTGCAGGATCCTTCGAAGACCCCCTCTGGCCTCCGGCTGACCCGGGTTGGCGAGCCGCTCGTGGCCGCGACGCGGCCGCGCATATTGGCTGACCTGGGTTTGCGAAGCCCTGTGTTGCAGTTTCTGTTCCTGCATTGCAGTTGTTAGGTTTCTTGCTGACCCGGGCCTGATTGGCCCGGGTTAGCAGGCCCCCGAATTCATCCTCACACGATGTTGTTCTCGCCGAAAGAGTGTCGAAACAGTCTCCCAGGGCCCGACACGTGACAACTCTCGAGTTTCGATGTTTCTTGGTGCTCGAAATTCTTTCTGGTGATCACGGTTAAAGTAGCTTGGAGCATCTCGCCCCGGCTTCGTCTCAAAGCGAGTCTTGAGGGAAACGGGCCCTGAGGTTTCTCGCTGTGTCTGGGCCGTCGGGGCCTCCACGGGCCCCCGGACTGCCAGAATCAGGAGGGAACAAAACACACAGACACAATGAATCGTCGACTCCCAGGAAGGGAATATGGGAAGTGGGGGGGAAGACGAAAACTTTTAAAAAATGAGAACATATAGGGAATTCTGTTATTTGTGTCTATTTATTGGTGTGTGTCCCAGGGCCCCTTCACAGAAGACGACTCAGGGTGACGATCTCGCTGGACCCGTTTCCCTCAGAACCCGCTTCCCTCATGCGAATCTCGGGAGAGGATGTGGTCGAGCGGGCCAGAGGTGTGCTAAGATCTGCGGCAAGAGGTACTGAACACATTCGGGAGCATGTCCATCCTGTCGTAGGAGTGATGGATCGCTTGAGCCTTCTACAGCCTGCGAGCCGCACCCCCTGACCCAGCCAGCGCCTCGGGCGTCCCATCGGACTTGGACGGGGTCGAAGAGGAGACAGCGGCCGCGGGGCTCTCTGGCTCGCGTATCCGGAAGGAGCGCCGCTCGGGCGATGCCGCGGGGCTCTGCTGTCGTCCTCGCGACGGGACAGAAAAATCTTGACGGGGCGGTTCTGCCGTTTGCGACCCCAGGGGCCCCCAAAGGCGGCTCGGGATGAAACGCTGGTTCCAGGGAATGAAGGTGTCAGGGTTTTCGGGGTCCACGTTGTGAAAAAGACGCGACGCTGGGGGGTTGGGTCTCGGAGTTGGGTCTCGAGGACGGATCGGAGCCCAGGCTACCAGGACATTGCAGACCAGGATTTTGCCTGATCCAGCGCAAGAATCCGAAGTTTGAGGAATGTTTCAATCTACGGCTGCAGTTTTCTTGTGTGCGCCAACGTCCTGGTTCATCAGTGTCTCGGTTCACGGGGCCCTGAGTGGGGACTCGAGATTCAAGCTCCGAAGCCCAAGGTTATTGAACATGTGACACACTTTGTGGGCCTTGACGATGCTCCTCGCTGCCACTGCGGGATTTCATTTTTGGTGACTCTGGCCGTAACGCGCCCGGGAGAGGTCCCGTCGGCCAATCTTTGAGGGTGGACAGAGGCGGGCGGAGGAGGAGGAGGAGGAGTAGGTGGGGATGAGGGGGGGAGGGGTGTTGGAGTGAGGAAGGAGGAATGAGCAGGGACCAAGGGCCAGGAAGCAGGGAACAGGGAGCAGGCAGCAATTCTCGCGCCAGCCTGAGTAGTGTGTTTGCCTTCAGGAGAAATCAGGAGCCAGGGGTGTGCGGAGATGAATGGGGGAGTGCTAATGTCCGACACCGGTTTCTAAAATGATGACCCCCCCCTCCCCCCCCCTGGATCCCGACTGCCATTAATTCGCATCCGAATATTTTCATCACATATCGCCGGTCTGATGAGGCCATCTTGAGCCAACTTGGACCATGTTGCGCCATCTTGGGGGCCATGTTAAAGCACTTGTGGCCCTCTCGGCACCAGAGGGCGTGCGCAAGGGATGGTCTCCCAAGTGCGGTCTCTTTCCACGCCAGGCTTGGGCGTGTCAGGTGTGGCTTGTTTGCAACCCAGACAGGGTGCTCGGTGCACAGGGAGTGGTCCCTGAGCGCAGTCTCTATCCACGCTGGGGTCGCAGGGCGTGGCAGGCGTGGCCTGACGCCAAGAGGGGGTGCGCAGGAGTCTGCCCCTGCACGCAGGGCGCCAGGGCGGTCGCGGGGACGTCTCCAACGATCCAGTTTGCCCCGCCTCCCTTTTGTTTCCTATAGGCGCACTACAGCGCTGGAGAAAACCATGTTTTGATTGTCTCCCCAAAATAATTTACATCCAGCGAACATGTGGAGTAACCCTACTTAGCGAGTTAAGACAACAGACAAAACACACACCTGACGCAAGGGCGCGGCATGGTACTGGCCGAAAGAGCGGTGCTGGGCCCAAAACCAAGCCCTTGGTTACCAAGGGAAGGATATAGCAACAGAGAGCAATGAGAAGCATGCAGGGGGCCCAGCAGCCTAGTTTGCGCGAGGGCATCGGAATCCGCGTCTTGAGGCAGTCTGGCTTCCACAGCCTCGGTGTCAGTACAGATTCTGCTGCAGCAGCTCTGCCGGGCGGAGTATGATTGAGGACGAGGGGAGCAGGGTACGAAAGACAGGCATGACAAAATGGCAGGATTGTGCGCAGACGGGGCGCAGGTCGGGGAGACCTCGGCACCCACGCCGGAAAGAGGCAATCGCGCGCTGTTCCAGGACAAAGGGGCGTTGCCCAAGCGGTCTTTGCCTCAGGCCAGTCCTCGTGTCTGGCAAGGGCCTGAAGCTGCCAGGCGCAAGACACGTGCCAGCGGGAAGAGACGGCGGTGGCGTCGCCTTGCGCTGAACCTGGGCAGACATGCCCAATGCACTGCAGGAGCGGCGAGTGATAGCGGGTCCTCCTGGCGGGGGCGCCGCTCCGCAGAGACTCGACGCTCAGGGGTAGCGTTGCGCGGCCGGCTCTCGCGGCGGGCGCCCGGCGGCAGAAGACCGCGCCAGTGTCGGCAGGTGGCGGCCCCCCCTGGCGGGAGGGCCGCTTTGCAGAGACTGGTCGCTCGGGGCCAGCGTGCCGCCGCTGGCGTGTCCTGAGATGCGCTGCTGCCGTTTCGATGGCATTTGAAAGGAGGCCGACTCGGGCGTGGGGTAGCGAGGTGGGCATGACCTATGGCGGCCTCAGCAGCATCTGTCCAGTGCCAACGTGCCCCCAAGGACTGCGCTCGTAAAGCCTACTGGCATCCACATGCACTGTCCCGAGGTTGGCGACGGTTGGTTGGACACCCGGGCAATGTGAGCATCGTCTGCTCGCATCATGCGGTGGCCAGCAGCTCGCTGAACAGCTGCTGACAACGGCTGGCTGCTCACGCCTACCATCGAGGCGGTTGCACTCTCAGGTGGTCGTGGCATTGAAGGCTGTTGAAAGGAGAGAGCATGAGTGGAAGCAGGGGAGTTACCAGCCTGAGACAGAGCCCCATGCCTATGATTGACATCACCTTATTTCGATGCCGATCTGAAAATTTCCCCCTCAGTTTCTGAGAGCGCATTCCTGAGATTGTCAGTTTGGCATCGCCCTCGTGCTCGTCCATCTTAGGCTTACCTCGGGCCTGTCCCTCTACAGAGGGAATACTCAACACAAATAGTCAAACAAAACGGTCTGGGGATTAGTTTTTTTTTCAAATATGTTTTGACCATTTGGGAGTATGTTTTGAGTATTTCTTATTGTTCGTCGAAGATCCCCCTGTAGGGAAGGGCACGCCCGACTTAATCTTAGGCAGAGGGATCTGCTCGAGGCTTGCTAGGGGAGGCGCTGCCGGGCGGCAGCCGCGGAGCCCCGTGGACGAGGGGGCCGTGCCCGTCTGCGGCGGCCTGCGTTCCCAGGTGGGCGAGGTCGTGGAAGGCATCGGGCGTAGCGTGGTGGTCTGGGCTTGAGCCGGGCCCGTCCCTCTGCAGGAAGAATATTCAAAAATAGTTAAAAAATAGTCTGGAGACGAATTTTTGAATATTTGTTGACCATTTCGGAGCATTTTTGGAATATGTTTTATCTTGCGTCCAAAATCTCCCTGTAAGAGGACAGGCCCGACTTAAGTCTAGGCCTCCTAGATGGTCGGAGGATCGCGCCGCATCGCCGATGCATCGCCGATGTGGCTCGATGCGGAGCTCAGTCTTCTTCGCGCGGGCGTTGCCGATGCATCGCCGGTGCGTCGCCGATGTATCGTCGATGCATGGCCAATGCATCAGCGATTCATCGGCGATCCAGTGCGATCCTCCGACGCCATCTACTCGGACCCCAGCTAGGAGGCCTTTACGCACTGGGGGGGGGGGCAACAAAATGGGGGGGATGGGGGGAGGCGAAAGTTGCACCTTTTGTACAACTTGAAGGGGCCCCTTGGGGCCCCACAGGGGGAACGAGACATGCACTCTTTTTCGCCCGCTCACTCCGCAGCATGCAGCGCCAAGAGGGCCGACCCGTCTGCGTCGGCCTACAGCCTTAGTGTTCGAGGCCGTGGAAGGCACGTATCCATAATCCAAGAGCATTCGTAAGACGACCAATTCAGGGGGTCCGGTGCGGACCTCCTGAGATTCCATGGGGTCCGGTCCGGACCTATTGACTCCCATCACGAGGGTTTTCTTTTCCCTCCTGATCTTCCTCGACAGTAGTCTGTTAGCTTCGCTCGTGTCTTCCGCGTCGCCCTCCTCCTTGGTACTCCTTGGCATTACCCTGGGCGGCACGCGCCTGCGCACGGCCACCTGCCGTCCGGCGGGGGTCGGAGCAGCCGCCCAGTCGCCTCCCGCCAGTCAGGAGGGGAAAAAACACGCAGACACAATCCATCGGCGATCCCCAGGAAAAGGTGGGAAGAATATGGGGAGGGGGGGGGAAGAGAAAAACCCTGAAAATATGGCAAAATATGGGGAATCCTGCGACTTGTGTGCATTTATTTATATATATATATATATATATATATATATATGTGTGTGTGTGTGTGTGTGTGTGTGTGTGTGTGTGTGTGTGTGTGTGTGTGTCCTTGGGCCCCTTGAGCCATGGCTACCCATACTGCATCCCCTTCCGAGAGTCCTCGGGCGGCTCGGTGTCTGGCGGGGGCGCCAAACGGGGGCCTAGAGGTCGACACCAACATCCACATCGGCTGTGTGCCTCCGCCGAGTGAACCGAGCATTTTCTTTGGGTGGAGGGCAAAGGGTGAAATCTGAAATGCCGTTTCGATTGATCTTCGAGGCTTGAATCTGCAACAAGTGGATCACAAGACGGATGGATTTTCGAGGTGCAAACGCCCATATCGATTCCACCCTGAGCCCTCCACCCTAAGAAAATGCTCAGGTGAAGATGCTCCCGATCTCGGCGATGGCAGTACTACTCGGGCGCCATAGGTGGCCGAACTATGATTGCCAACGCCAACATCTATGATAATGTTTGTCCCTGGTGGAGGCAGCCCCCTGTGTGGGTGATCGTGCGCATCTCCCGGCCTCTAAGACGTGTGTGCAGCGTGGGCAAACAAATATACGTATACGTATCCGCGGCCTCGCGGGCCGGGCTCTTGGGCCGCGCCTTCGCGGATAAGGGGCGCTTTTTCGCAGATGCCACGCGCGAAACGTACCCGCGAGACCGCGTATCCACAGGATCGCGCCCCAGAATCTTGTCCCCGAGGGCGCGGATACGGATATGTTCGCCGCTCGCGAGTGCACCGTACTGCGTTGGTGGCTCCCGCGGCGTCGTCGATCTTCGACACTGGCATGGCACGGTGCATCGTTTTTCGTCCGTCGGAGCCGCAATGTTCCGTACCGCTTTGGAGCGGGGCCTGAAGAGAGTCCGTACATGGTACGGTGCATGTGCGCCGTTCTCGTGGAATGGCGTGGCTGCAGGGGGGGTGGTAGCGGCCGCCGGGCGCCGCCTGGCGCGTGCTCGCAGTCTTAGGGGAGACGACTGGGCCGACGCTGAAGGAGGGAGGATGGAGGAGGGACGAGGGCATCTAGGGCAAGGTCGGGTGTCTCGCCGCGCTGACATGGCCGTCGGTGGCAACAAAAGCAACGGCAGCATGGAGGAGCAGGAGAGGGAGCAGGAGCAGCATCCAGAGGGATTTTCCCAGGCTCGAGAATCTAGACGGTTGACGTTTTGACTCTGCATGGGCCTCCAGAGGCTTCCTTGAACTCGCTCCCCCCCTCCAGGTCGTCCCCTCAGGCCGCCCCCCCCAACCTCCCCGAAGGCCGGCCCCATGTGCTGCCTTGTTCCCGACCCCTCTCCCCTCTCCAGCCGCCCATGCCCCTCCACGATGACCAGGGATTTGCCCATAACCCCGCCTGGGGGGATCGATCTTCGGGACCTCGGCAGGCGATGGGTATGGAATATTCTGATTATCTGTTTATATATATTTGTACTTGTATAAGTAACTGTGTGTTGTGTGCATGCACATGTTTATGTACACGTGTGTATATATATATGTATAACATATATGTGTGTGTGTGTTCGTATGTTGTGATATGGGGAACCATATACGCATATGCACTATAGCCGCATGTTATCTATATAGTTGCGTGCTGTATCTGGTTATGGAAATACATGTCTATATACATAAATGTTTACGTGCATGTAAAGTTATGCTTGTACCGAAGCATACACACATATAAACATGTATGTATGTATTTATCTATATATAAAATAGATACGGACCACCTGGTTCCCAGGACGTTAGTTCACTAGGCGGAGGATATGGATACAGCCCAGCCTCGCGCCGCCCACTTCCCCCCTCGTCTTCAGACGAGGTGCCCCCCCTTCCCCGCGCCCGCCTCTGACCGTGGCCCTCCTGAACAGGAGCGCGGCGCCCTCATGATCAACCTCTCCGCCGAGGCGGGCGGCGCGGTTCGTTCGCCGACGGCCGCGTGCCGTTCGGACGACGACGACCACGACGACCACGACGACCACGACGACGACGACCACGGCCACGACCACGATCACGACCACGACAAACGACCACGACCAACGACCACGACCAACACCACCGCCACGACCACGACCACGACCACGTCCACGACCACAGCGACGGCGACGGCGACGGCGACGGCGACGGCGACGACGACTGGAGCCAAAGGCCTGGCACGAGGGCCGCTTCGGTTGCTGGGGGAGGCTGTTTGGCGCAGCCTGGGCCCGAGAGGGTCTCCACGCCTGCTCCGTGGCGCCTCGTGGCCGAAACCTGCGGCTGCCGTGCGCCGACCTGGGGCGGCCCAAGAGTGCTGCATGTGCCGTCCTGGCTGCGCGGTTAGGCCTGGAAGGCGTGTACCTGTCGGTCGTTGAGAGCAGGTTTTTGGGGTTCCCAGATACCAGTCGACTTTAGGCGCTTCCCCATCTCGAGAATCGATCTGCTTTTGCTGTGTTTCGTTCTGCTCTGGGATGGCGGCTAGTGCTGGCTAGGCGGCTCGACCTGGTTGGCCTGAAAGTAGGTGTTCCTGTGTTCCCAGATCCCAGTGAACTCTAGGCTCCTTCCCAGTTCAATAATCGATATGCTTCTGCTGTGCCTTGCCATTCTCCGGGAGGGCCTCCAATCTACTCAATCCGCTTTCCTGTTGCAGCAGTTGACCTACCTCTTCCGACTGGCGTGTACCCCGATCCTTTGGCCCCAGGATTGGCTTGGCAAGAGACGGTGTTGGCGTGCTGTCGCCGTCGTAACCCTGGGCGTCGCCGCTTGACTTGGGACGTGCAGCAGTGCCGCGCCGAGGTGGCGCGGCGGCGACGCCAGTGCCGGCGCATAAGGCTGACGACCTCCTCTTTGCTAGGCCTCCTGGATGGGGTCGGAGCTGATGGGGTCGGAGGAGCGCACCGCATCGCCGATTGTATCGGCGATGCGACTCGGTGCGGAGCCCAACTTTCTCCACGCCGACGTCGCCGATGCGTCGCCGACGTTGGCCGATGCGTCGGCGCAATCCTCCGACCCCATCTAGTCGGACCCCATCTAGGAGGCCTCTATCTGCTGGGTGCAGCCAAGACGCTGGACTCAGGACCGCTCTGGGCTCAGAAGCTCTGGTGCCTGGGCCGTTCCCGACGTCGAGGTCCGGAAGACCATACGTGACGGAGAGGCTCGCCGTGGCTTGACACAAAACATCCCTCGCTCTTTATATTGTGCCTTCCTTTTGGCAGCACGATGGCTGCAGATACAGTCGGAGCTCGACCACAAGGCACCTGCCACAAGAGCCCCAACCCTGAGACCCCAGGACGTCCATTGCTTGTTGGTGTCGGGACGTCGCGCTTCCCATAGCAAACCTATCGAAACCCAAGACACCCAGGGCACCCTGGAGGCAAGCAGGGTGTTTCTTGGCATGGGTTTCTGCTGTGACGTCGCTCGGTTTCTTTCGGTCTACGCGCTGCCAGATACCAACGTCCACGCCCTCAGAAAACAGTCGTGTATCTACAGTCAGGCTCTTCTGGTTTTGCCGCGGTCTCGGAGGCAGAGTCGCGTTGCACCTTCAGGAGGGGGGGAGGCGGAGGGAAGAGGGGGGATGGGTGGGGTGGAGGGACAGGAGGAGGAGGAGGAGGAGGAGGAGGAGGAGGAGGAGGAGGAGGAGGAGGAGGAGGAGGAGGTGCAGCAGGAGAAGGTGCAGGAAGAGGAAGAGCAGGAGGAACCGCCCACACCCCCTTCCCCCTCTCCGGGTCTGATCCCGCGACGCCAGGGCGGGAGGGCTTCGAAGGCTTCGCTTTGCAGGCAGGAACCAGTCCGCAGCCTCGAGCTCCGAGCAGGAGGAGCAGCAGAACGTGAGAATGGAACACCTTTGGAACCCGCCGCCCCTCGTTCGCCGAGCCAGAAGGCCCCCGGGGCCCGCGCTTGTGCTCGGCCTCGCGGCGGACCCGTCGCCCCTCCGGGAAGCTCGGGGCCGAGGGGCGCGCTGGGGAGAACGAGCGAGCGAGGCCCCGCATCCGCAGGGGGCACGCGCGCGCGCGTTGGATGGTGCAGTCGCGCACTGCGGGGGGAAGAGCGAGCTGGGGATAGGCTCAAGGGGGGGCACGCATCGAGGTTCGATGTTCGAGCTTGGGGGGTTCTGGACGCTTTCGCCCAGAAACCCCTAAGCTTCTGGACGAAGACGTCCAGAAACGTCAGGGATTCTCGGCGGCGGTTCTCCGGCCTCGGGGTGCTTTCGGGCAGCTGCGCCTTGTCGAGGTTTTTCTGGGGGCGCCACAGTCGCCCCGAAGGGCCGTCGGGGAGCCAAGTGATGGTCCGAGAACCGCGGGGCACGGCGCAGTCGCGCACAGCTGGCCCTGGCCTATCGTCTCGCACGCGGTCAGTGCGCTGAGGCGAGGGCCTCTGTCGGCAACTGGAGCACGTACACTACCAGTGGCGGGCTGTATTTGGGTCCTCTGACTTCTTTGGAGGATCTGGAACGACGTCGGGGTGGTGTGGTGTATATTTTTGTCCCCCGCTTTCCCAGTGGAAACAACGAAGTATACATACACCATGACCGCGTACGCACCAAGGATCCGCTTTTTGTTGTGCGAATCTCAGTGCGGGGCCAGAAAAGGCGTCGGGGTATAGAGAGTTCGGCTCCTCACTCTGTGGCTTCCGGTGGGGCTCCAGTTCCCGGGCCGTGCATCAGGTCCAGGTCGGGGGACCCGGTTCGATGTGGAGGCTCGCCGCGGCCAAGACGGGGGAGGGTACGAAATCCGCTGCGTGCAGCTGGTTTCGGGCCCACCGAGGGGCCCTTTCCTCGATATACACAGCCGCCTCTGGCGCCGGGAGGCGCCGGGAAAATCAGCTATACGTGAGCTGCTTCTCGCCCCCCCCCCCTATGCTATCCCCCCCTTTCGCCCGGCCCGACAGCAGCTGACAGTAAGAGCCAGGGGCAGTTAGTCGGCGGCGCCACAGATATCGGCCGCCGAAGACATGAACCTAACGAGGCCTATATCGCCCCCCCGGCCTTGCTCTGCGAGACAGTATTTCCCGGAAGCTTCCGAAGACGGTGCCGATCATTTCCAAGGGAGCCCATTGTCATCTTGGAAGATGGGCCCCGCCCCGCTCCCCATTTGGTGCGATGCCGAAGCGATGCCGGAAGACCAGCGTCCCAGTGAGTACAACGCTCGTGAGCCTCAATTGAAAGGCACTTGGAAGCAAGGCCATAATGCAGCTCAAGTTGAAACAGGTCGAGCTTACAGCAAATTGCAACAAGTCGACGAACATCCAAACTCAGGTTAAGTGCGAGTGTGATAGATCCCCTGCCCAAGCTTTCATAGAGGAACCCGTCGAAAAACGAAATTGCAATGCATCCCAACGCAATGTCGCGAAAATGCGGCGCCATGAGGTCTGACGATGACAAGCGGGAAAACGCGCATGCTACGACGCATAGCACTTTTGTGCTAATAGACTGCATTTCAAGCCAATGCAGCGCAACGCAGAGCACACATAATTGCCCATGAACTCGACCCCTTGGCAGGAAGCTCCTGGCCCACCAGCCAGCCGCCAACAGTTTCGCGGCCGCCGCCCATTTTTATGAGAGAGGCAGTGACCCCTTCGGGCAAGCCTGTTCGGGAAAACATGCCAAGGGCTTGTGGCACCATTCGTTTGCACATCCACGCTTGTTTCGCCCCGGCTCATTGAACGCGACGTAGGTATCGATTGGGCCGCTTCTTGAGCGAAGTTTGCGGCATTTTGGCAGATGCGAATCCACCATGTATATTGGCATAGATCGCCTGTTATGAAGTGTCCCCACCTTGTTTAATTATCCGCCTTCACAAACGATTCGAAGCAACGCGATGCGTTCGATGATCTTCCAGGGCACTTTGCCGAGTGTCTGTTTATCCCGTTCGGCCCTCGTCACATCGGCTTCGTTGTCTTGAGGGGCTTCGGTTGAGAAACTCATGTTGGCGCATCACGCGGTCTGGGGATCATCGGCCCAATGTTGGGACCAGCAGTGAGTCATCAACCCAGTCCGTTTTTCTTCAAGGCCTTGAGCACTGCTGCGCCAGCCGCAAACTATACGTCAGGGCAAGTACAGCCAGGGACGGATGATGGCAGAACCGTAAGCAGAGCCAGCGAGCTGTAAACCAGACTGTTGCGCTGGCCGCTCTCGAGATCAGGGCAAGTGCAATCACTGACTGATGCTGGCAGAAGCGAGCAGGGCCAGCGAGCCTCGTGCGACGCATTCCGCTACTCAGCGCGCCTGGTTCTCGAAACACTGCGCCAGAGCAGCTGCGAAGCAGCGCTTGATCGTCTGTATTACGGGCTCGCACAACGAGGTGGCGCAAATCTGGGCACAAACTGCATGGATTTTTCTGGACGTTCCCTCGGGTGACGACCCACCGACCTCGACATGAGCTTTGGTTGTGGTTGTCGTCGGTTCGGTCGTCCTGGGCGCCCACATCAACCTTAGCCAGTCCGAAACTGTTTTCGGTGTTCTGACAACTGCTGGCACGCGCAAGACTTCCCCGAGGGCGTGCCCTCGATGTGGCTGTAGGCGCCTGCTGCCCCCGCCGCGAAAGGGGGCGGCCTTCGACAAAAGCGGTGGGCTTTCTGAGAAGGGTTCAGGGACGTCCAACACGGCTTCACAGAGGCAAGGAGGGTTTCGACGGAGCCCCCCTCTCTCTCAGGGGCCCCCCCGGCCTTCTTAGAGTGCCGCCCGCCCTCGAGCCCTTCCCCTGCGCGCGCCGCCAACATCGGGAACGGATAGTGAGCACCAGTGACAGGCGCGTCGATGTTCAAGCTGCGCCAGCTGCGCCTCCGCTCGTCGTGAGGGGACCAGCGCTGTGAAGGCCTCACCGGCGGGTGCCGCCGACCCTGGCACGTGAGGAGGGCACGAGATGGAAGAGGTGGGCGAGGAGGGGCGGGGGCCTTGCGGGCCTTCCAGTGCCTTGTGGCGGTCCCTTGGAAGCCTCCTGAAGGCCTCTTCTGTCTTCTGGGGGGCCTGTTGGGCACTTTCAGGGGCCTTTGGGGGGCCCTCTTGGGGACGTCTTGGGGCCCCCTGGGAGGCTATAGGGGCCGAAGGTTCCACAGATCCTTTCGAGGCCCTTGTGTGGGCACGCTCTTGGAGCCGTCTTGGGGGCCTTATGGGCTGTTTTGAAGGCCTCTTGGGCTGCCTGGGGGCCCGCTTGGGCCGTTTCAGGGTCCTCTTGGAGACTTCTGGTGCTATCTTGGGGCGATCTTTGTGCGATCTTTGAGTCCTCTTGGGCTGTCTCTGACCGTCGGGAAGCCGAGAAGGCGAGAACCTAACATCTTTCTAACACACACGGCAAAACTATGCTTTTTACCTCTTGGGGCACTCTTCGCAGTGAATTTAGGAGCCTCTTGGAGCGTCTTGGAGGTGTCTTGGACCGCCTGGCTGCCATCTGTGGCGTCTGGGATGCATCATTTGGCGATTCACGGCCTTCTTGGACCGTCTTGGAGGCCTCTATGGGCAGTCTTGGTCCGTTTTCGTTTTTTTGTTTTGCCCCAGGACCTCCCAGATGGGGAAGTGTTCTGACCCGGTACCTCTTGTTCCGGGACTCCCCCCTCCCTTCCGCGGGGAAGGATCCAAGGGAAGGGGCTCCCGTTCGGCTGAACTACGACGTTGCTCAGTTTCGCGCTGGCTGGCGCGCTTGAGGAGTGTGGCCCAAGGAAAGGGGGGGAGTGGCGACGGCGATGGCGACGGCGACGGCGACGTCGACGACGACGACGACGAAAGGAAGAGCGTCTGCTACACGCCGACAGGGTCGGCGGACTTCTTCAGCAGTGTCACGCTCATGGGGTCGTCGGACCGGCGAGACACGAGCGGCGAACATATCCATACCCACGCCCTCGCGGTCAGGATTCTGGAACACGACCCCGTGGATACGCGGTCGAATGGATACGTTCCAAGCGTGGCATGCGCGAGCAAAAACATACCGCAACCACGGGGTCACGGCCCAGGGGCCCAGCCCGCGAGGCCGTGGACACGAATTTGCCTCCCGACCGCGAATATGTTTGGTTGTGTTCTGGATCGTTGTCGTGGACACGACACCCGCCGTGTGTTGCCGCCCCGCTTCCCCCCGTTCTCTCAGGGGCAGCTTCAACAGGGGGCCTCGGTTCAGGTGGAGATGCGTCGAACCCCAATCGCACAGTGATCGCCGAGAGGGCAGCCTGAGAGCCCACGTCGCCCAGCAGCGTGTGGACTCGCTGCTAGCGGGGGCCTCGTCGCCGATGCATCGGCGATGTGTCAACGCTTTCGGTCGCTGTTCCGCCGCCCCCCCCTCGCGAGCAGGTCCGCCCCCACGCCACGTGCCCCTTGCGCAGCGCTGCTCCCCTGCACCCTCCCTAGGCTGCGGCGCTCTGACGAGGCTTCCGAGGCGAGTCCGGCCGTGGCGACAAGGGTTCCCGCGGGTGGCCCCAGAAATGCAGAGACGAGTGCCCGACGAGACGATCTCTCTCCGTCCGATCCGATCCGTGCACAGGCGTCTGCCCTCCAAGGGACCGCCCCTGGTCACCAGAGCCGACATGCAGATGTCCTCCTCCTCCTCTTCCTCCTCCTCCTCCTCCTCCTCCTCCTCCTCCTCTCCTGGACTGTCCTGTGCCCTTGAGCCGGTCCACCCCTATAGTTGCCCCTCGCTCATGCCCCGTGTCGTCGGCCTCCTCCCGGGCCGCAGGCGGGTCGCTTCTCGGCCGTGACCGACCAGCTGCAGCACGTCCGCGCCGAGACGCGCGTGGTGGAGCAGCGGTTCTCCGCGGCCCCCGGGGGAGGAGGAGGAGGAGGAGGAGGAGGTGGAGGAGGAGGACCAGTGGAATCCCCAGAGTCATCTACGATGTCGGAATTAACCCGCCCTCCATGCTCCCTCTTCATAGGCACCTTTCAAGGTTCATTTCCATTGAGGGAGCTGCCTCGTTGGAAAACAACAATTTGAAGCTCCTGAAGCGTGCCAAAACATTGTTCTCGGCATTTCAGCGCCACGTATCAACCTGTCTGCTGCGTCTTGACGATCCAGAATCGTACCAGAACGCCATTTTTGGGACTTCGCCACAGCGAATCAACATAATTGTTGCGCCCGCATAATCTTGAACCCTTCCAAGAAATCACTTCTGGTACGTTGATCATGGGAGTCCGTGAAACCCATGTAAATTTTAAAACGAGTGTGCACGGCGCTAAGGCGACGCAAGAGCCACATTTTGAAAAGGAACCGCCCTCAATCCGTGAAGCTGTTGCAATGTGTTTTGACTATTGTGCGCGGCGCTAAGGCGAGAGCCACATTTTGAAAACGACTGCCCTCAATCCGTGAAGCTCTTGCAAATTTGTAGAACGAATGTGCGCGGTGAATTGGCGAGAACCACAATTTGAAAACCACCCGCCCTCAATCCGTGAAACTCTCGCAATGTGTTTAACGAATGTGCGCAGCGCTAATGCGAGAGCCACATGTTGACAACGGCCCGCCCTCAATCCGTGAATTTCTTGCAAATCTTTGAAACGAATGTGCGCGGCGCTAAGGCGAGAGCCACAGGTTGGAAACCACCCGCCCTCCATCCGTGAAACACTTGCATTTGTTTGAAACGAATGTGCGCGGCGCTAAGGCGAGAGCCACATTTTGAAAGCGATCTGCCCTCCATCTGTGGAACTGCTGTCACTTCTTAAGATTCAGAATCGGAAATGGTGAGGAAGTCTCAGGCGAAACGCCCGGCCCGCCCCGAGAACTGGCCTCGGGGTGCGACAAGGATGCGTCATTTACAAACAGAAGGAATGGGGGAGGAGGAGGAGGAGGAGGAGGAGGAGGAGGAGGAGGAGGAAAGGGAGGAAAAGGAGAAGGAGGAGGAGGAGGAGGAGGAGGAGGAAGAAGAGCAGGAGGAGGAGGGGAAGGACGACGAAGAGAGCAGCGCCCTCTGCACCCATACTCAGAGGAGGGCATGGCACCGACGCCGCCCCCCCTCGGTTTCTCCCGTCTGGGGGCCTCCTGGGGAGTTGTTTCGTCGCCACGGCCGGAGTCGCCTCGGCATGCTGGTCAGGACGCACCTCTGGAGGGATCCAATGCCCAGGGAGTAGCCGTACCGTTTTCGGGGGGGGGGTCCCCAGTTCTGTCTCGCGGGAGGCACCCACATACAGGGTGGTCTAGGCCAGGCAGGGGGTGTATGGATGCCTTACGACTCGCGGTGAAGGAAGGGGGGGTCATGAAATGAGGGGTCTTGGATTTTCTTGTCGTGTTCAGGTCACATGGCCCCTCTCGGGCCCTGGGGCGGTCCGAGCGCGCTTGGGAATACGACGCCTGTCCAGGGGAAGAGTCCAAGGGTCCTGGGCGCTTTTCCATCAGGCCCTCAAGTGTCAAATATCCATAGATGCTGCGTCTCTAAGACTCCGCCTTCGCCTCGCAAGGCCCACGACGAGTGCAGCGTTCCTTCGTCGCTGGTGCACAAAAGCCCCACGCTGTGTCCAAAGATGGGAGCGCGAGGGGGAGGAGGAGAGGGGAGACGAAGCGCGGCTATACGTGGAGCGAGCGGTGTGGGCAGGAAGGTGGCGTGTGACGGAGGACCTGGGGCGGGACGGAGGAGGCAAAGCGGGTTGCGGGAGCGAGTGCGGATTCGGGTCGCACACGGGCGCGGATGGGGCCCTCCTCCTCAGCCTCCTCCCCCCCTTCCCCCCTTCCTCCTCCCCCGCCTCCTCCTCCTCCTCCTCCCTCCTGATCCTTCCAGCTCCTTCCCCCGCGCCCCCCCCCTCCCCTTTCTCCGTCTGCCCCCTCCCTTCCCCCCTCCCCTTTCTCCGCAGCCGCCGAGTGCCGTCGGAGGCCGCCAAACATCTTCGACAACTTTCTTGAACACCTTCGAAACTCGACGAGGACGACGACGACGACGTCG
The DNA here is from genome assembly GCA_963575745.1 of Prorocentrum cordatum. Lineage (NCBI taxonomy): Eukaryota > Dinophyceae > Prorocentrales > Prorocentraceae > Prorocentrum > Prorocentrum cordatum. The sequence continues at coordinate 908,183 of CAUYUJ010016871.1, read as the reverse complement.
ACGACGAGAACGAGGACGAGGACGAGGAAGAGGACGGCGGTGGCGGCTGTCCCCGTGCGAGGCCATGGCCCGCACGGCGGAGGCGCAGCGCAGGGCCCGCGAGGCGAGCCTGCAGGGCGAGATGCGCGCCACGAAGGCGCTGCCGCCGTCGTCGACGTAGACATCGCCCACGTCGGAGGGGGAGGGGGGGAGGGGGAGGCGAGGGAGGAGGTCCCTGTTCCTCTCTCTTCCCCCATGGAGTGACGAGGCGCGCCTCTGGTCACCGACAGGTCACCGGGAGAGGAGGGTGGAGGCGGGGGAGGAGCAGGAGGAGGACGATCGAGAGTTTCAAACTTGCTGCTGCTGCCAGGGCGTTTTGCCTTTACACCGCGAGACTCCGTCGGCGGGTCAAGTCCTCCCGACGCCCCCCAGAAGCGTACAGGCTTCACGGTCAGGTGAGAGCGGCCCTGAGGAGATAGATCGACTTGCTCACAGGCTTCAGCAGCTGATCATCCAGAACCCACGAGCCACGTGCCTGGATAACCAGAGCAAAGTCAGAATGCAACGGTGCTGTCATACTGCTGTAAGACATTGTAGTACACACTCCCGTCCCAAAGTGCCCTCCTCAGAAGTCCCGGCGGGTCTCCCACTCCACTGCTGGACGCGCCCGTCTTGAAGGACGAGCGCCCGCAGGCGGAGCCCAGTTCTGCAGAGGGTGCTCCTTCCGTCACTCCAGCGCAAGAAGCGCCGCGGAGGGGCAAGATGAGGAAATTCAAGGACGTGTCCAGCGATGGCCACCCCATCCATGTAAGTGCCCCGCAGTTTCAATCAACGGAGGCATTGAATCTCAAGGCGTCTCAAGCGAGAGCAATGTTTGATGGAGATTCACAGCCCCAAGTCTTGAGGTCGCTGGCAAATGTTACAACGAATGTGCGCGGCGCTCAGGCGAGAGCCGAATGTATAGAAACATGGAGACCACCAGCCCTCCACGTTTCTGCAACTGTTGGGCACATCGAGAACAAGTGTACGTGGATTGAACGCGAGAGCAGCATTGTGGAAGCCACCGGCTCTTCATCCGTGTGATGGATGTAAGCTGTTCAAAACGCACGCGCGCTGCTCGAAGGCGCGATAATTGCACTTTGGAACCACTGACGAACAATCCTTGTAGTTGTTGGGTGCTTTACGGCTCAGGGCCGTGTTTCAGAACGAAGTCTCAATCGAAAGGGGTCGTTGATGCATGTAGGAAGGGGAGGGGGATGGGAAGGAGATATTGGAGGATAAGGAGGGGGAGGAGGAGGAGGAGGAGGAGGAGGAGGAGGAGGAGGGACGATGAGGAAAAGGAGGGAGAGAGGAGGGGAAGCCTGAGTAGAAGCAGAAGGATTTACATAAACATCGAGCGGGGCAGGGAAACAGGGTGGAGGAGGAGGAGGAGGAGGGGAAGAGGATGACGACAAGCAGGAGGAGGAGGGGAGAAGGGAAGCGGGGAGGAGGAGGAGGAGGAGGAGGAGGAGGAGGAGGAGGAGGATGAGGAGGATAAAGTGGGAGGAGGAAGAGGAGGAGGAGGAGGACGAGGAGGAGGAGGAGGAGACGGAGGAGGAGAAGGAGGAGGAGAAGGAGGAGGAGGGAGGCGTAGGAGGATAAGGAGAAGCGGGTGTTGGGGCCATGGACAAAGGACCGAGGGAGAAGGAGGAGTTGGAAAGGAGCAGTCGGAGGAGGAGGAGGATGAGGAAGAGGAGGATGAGGAGGAGGAAGAGGAGGAGGAGGGTGGCGGAGGTGGATTAATTTCTCTCCGATTCAAAGGGGTTCTTTGGAGTCTTAAGGAGGGGTGTGTCGGGGGGGAGCCCGCCGAGTTTCGCCGATCTTCGTGGTTCCCCTTGCTGTTCCCGGACGTTTCGGGAGGTTGCTGGTTGCCTCCTGAGAATGAGGGGGAGCAGGAGCAGAGTAGAAGGAGGAGGAGGAGGAGGAGGAGGAGGAGGGGTACGAGAAGCGAGGACGGGAGCACACGGAAGTAGGAGGCGGGAGTGGGAATGCAGGTAAGGAGGATAGGGTTGGCCTTGGGCGGTTGAGGTTCTGCGATTGGGTTCTGGAGTTCTGGAGGAGGAAGAGAAGGAGGAGGAGGAGCAAGAGGAGGAGGAGGAGGAGGAGGAGGAGGAGGAGGAGGAGGAGCAGCAGCATGAGGAGGAGGAGGAGGAGGGGGGAGGCCGAAGAGGAGCAAGAGGGAGGACGCGGAAGAGGGATGTGGGCGGAGGCGAAGGCAATGTGTTCTTTCGTCACCAGCGTCCGAATGCCCCATATGAGGCCCAGTTGTGTGAGCTTTTTCATGTCGAGCCTCCAGATGACAGTGTCCTGACAGATTGGCGTGAGTATGTGAGGCCTCGGAGGGAGCAGTGTGTTCTCGTCTCCCCAGACGGCATCTACACCATGCGTTGGTATCTTGTGGGGTCTGGATACTCTCTCGCTGCTCCATTCCTCCGATTGGAATTTTCAACATGGTCAACCCACGAACCCATGAAGGGATATACGTATGTGAATGTGTATATGTGTATACGTATACCTATCTAGGTGTGTGCAGTATAATTGGCCTAACTTGGGCAAGAGGCAGTGGCATTGCTGAGGATATCCACCGTGGTGGTGCCGTGTCAGTCGTTGTGCAGTGCTGCGCTGCGCGGTGCCGTGCTGACCTGTGTTGGAACCGCCGAGACTGTATTTATGAGGGCATCTCTGGGGCGTATCGCGCCCAGCGCCACCCGAGGGCCACGATAATCGTCTAACGAATTCTCAAGAGGTTTCTGCGGCTTGCCCCAGGCCACCCCTCCGCCTCCTCTTGCTCGCGCCCTCCGTAGCCGCTGTCTTCGTCGTCACCTCCGCGCTCCTCGCCATCGCCGCCCTCTTGCCCTCGTCTCCGCCCGTCGACCTCTCCTCCCCTGTTTAAGCTCAGGAGGGGAAAAACACACAGACACAATGAATCGTCGATTCCCCCAGGAAAATCGGGGAAACTATGTGAAGGGGGGGGGGAAGGCAAAAAAACCCAGAAGAAAGATGGGGAAAGGTGGGGGATCCTGGGATTTGTGCCTGTGTGTCCCAGGGCCCCTTCATCTTCAGCCCTCGCCGCCGCCGCCCTCGCCGCCCTCGCCTGCAGCGCCCCCCCCCCCCCGAGGTGAAGGGGATGATCGCGGACGTGTGGCAGAGCGCGCGCGCGGCCGCGGTCGAGGCACCCCCTTCGCGCGCCCGGCCCGGTGCTATCCACGCAGCCGCGCGCGCGCGCAAGGCCAGTCCTCTGCAGGGGGAAGAGCGCGCGCGCGTGCACGAGCGCGCTCGCGCGGGCACGGCCGGGGAAGGAAAAGGAGGAGTGAGAGGAGGAAGACGAGGATGAGTGCCGAGGAGGAGGAGGAGGAGGAGGAGGAGGAGGAGGAGGAGGAGGAGGAGGAGGAGGAGAGGGAGGGTGCTGGGAGGAGGCACAGGAGGGTGCTGGGAGTGTCGAAGCAGGAGGGAAAAGCAGGAGGGAGGAGGAGGAGGAGGAGGAGGAGGAGGAGGAGGAGGAGGATCGAGGTTCGACGGTCTTGGTCTTGGGCCGTTCTGGCCTTCGGCCGGAGGCCTTTGGAGGCCGCACTTCGGGACTCAAGAGACTGGGGTCAATGCAAACGGGGGTCAGCCAGGGCACTGGATCCTGCAGGATCCTGCGAAGACCCTCTCTGGCTGACCCGGGCTAGCGAGCCGCTCGTGGCCGCGAGGCGGCCGCGCATATTGGCTGACCCGGGTTTGCGAAGTCCTGCGTTGCAGTTTTTTTTCCGGCATTGCAGTTGTTTGGTTTCCTGCTGGCCTGGGTCTGATTGACCCGGGTTAGCAGATCCCCGAGCATTGCCAGCTCTGTTCGCTGATTGCGCGCCAGCGGTGCGCCGCGCGCGCGCGCCAGCAGTGCGCGGTGCGATGGGGCAGAGACGAAGAGGCTCCAGGCCTCCCAAATGGGGTCCGAGTAGATATCGGCGTCATCCCAACATCCTGATACGATGTGTGCGTCGCCCCCCCCCCCCCCCCCCCCCGCCCCAGGGGCGACGAACGCTCTGAGAAAGCTCCGCGCCAGTTGCGCCAGGTGAACGCCACGTGTGCGCCAGGTGCGCGCCAGGTGCGCCAGGTGCGCCAGGTGCGCCACGTGCGTCAGGTGCGCCAGGTGCGCGCCAGGTGCGCCAGGTGCGCCAGGTGCGTCAGGTGCGCCCAGCGCGCCAGGTGCGCGCCAGGTGCGCCAGGTGCGCGCCAGCCCCCCCAGGGGACAGGGAGGCCTCAAAGTGGTCTGCGTAGGACGTACCTCCGCTGGGCCTCCCGGGAACCCACGAAAGTGGCGACAGTTGCGCAGAGCGCAGCCCCCCCAGGTGTCAGAGAGGCCTCACAGTGGTCTGCGTAGGACGTACCTCCGCTGGGCCTCCCGGGAACCCACGAAAGTGGCGACAGTTGCGCAGAGCGCAGCCCCCCCAGGTGTCAGGGAGGCCTCACAGTGGTCTGCGTAGGACGTACCTCCACTGCGCCTCCCAGGAACCCACGAAAGTGGCGACACTTGCGCAGATCGCAGCCCCCCCAGGGGACAGGGAGGCCTCAAAGTGGTCTGCGTAGGACGTACCTCCGCTGGGCCTCCCAGGAACCCACGAAAGTGGCGACAGTTGCGCAGATCGCAGCCCCGCAGGGCACCGTGATCACAGGAGAGAAGAAGGAGGAGAGGGCGGGAGGTGGATACCACAGCGCTCTATTCAAAACGAGTACCCAACACAAGGAGGGTTGGGAAAAGTCCAAAACAGTCCTCCGCGATCCTCCTCGATCCTCGAACCCCCTCGATCCTCTTCGATCCCCGAACCTCGATGCTCGATCCCCGATCCTCGATCTGCATCGATACCCGAGCCCCGATCCCGGATCTTCCCCGATCTCCGACCCCCGAACCTTCGCTTTTCGATCCTTTCCGATCCTCGGCCCCCCTGCCCGCCGCTCTCCCCTCCGGCCAGTTGTTGTTGAAATCTGGTTTGGGAGGGAACGGTCAACACGGGTAGTAAGGATGAGCGAGCAGTTTCCCAAGGTTGCCTATGCACCCCTGGCCCTGTCTGCCCATCCGTGGCGAGTTTCGTTGGCAGCGCCCCGCTCGAAAGGTGTCGACTCGGCCTTCCAAGGCCCCAGCATCCTCATCGTGCCTTCTTACATCACTTGTTGACTTTAAGACTCGCGTGTGGTTGCCTGTCCTCCTCCTGCCCGCCGCCCACCCTCCGCAGGCCGCCAAGCAAGAAGCCCAGCCCTGGCCCAGGGAACGTTCGGGGACTTTCAGGCCTGGGCCTGCTGTGATGGGTCTCTTGCGGGCCAGCCTTGGCTGCAGCACATCCCACACGCACACTCCAACACACACAGTCCGAACACAGTCCTCCTCGATCCTCCCCGATCCTGCCCGATCCTCCAGGCGCAGTCCTCCTCGATCCCCCTCCACGAGGGGCCTCGATCTTCTCGGTCCCCCGCGGCCCTCCCAGACGTTTGTGACGTTTTGATGTTTTCCATGCGCCGGCCCCCGGATGTCCCGACCCTTTCCCCCGGGACGGGTTTTCATCCCGAGCCGTTTTTTGACGGTCCCTCGGCGGCGAGCAAGGGGGGGAAGTTGGAAGGAGAAGGCCTTCGCAGAAGGTTCGGAAGTCCCTCGGCCTTCTGAGAAGTTTTCTCAGATTTCCCCGAAGACACAGAAAACTTCTCAGAAGGCGCGAGGGCTCCTGATAAGTCCCGCCGCCTTCTGAGAAGGCCTTCCACTTCTCATTTCCCCCCCTCGCTCGCCGCCGCCGAGTCCCCGGGCCCGGCGAGGGCCCCTGGAGGCCAAGAACGGCCAGAAAAGCTTCCGTCTTAAGTCTTCCACGACGCGAGCAGTTCTGGGCGCCTCGGTCTCCGACCCTCCCCCCCCCCAGCCCTCCAGACGCGGCCCTCCTCGATCGTGTCCCCCCCCCCCAGCCCCCGAGCTCCGCCCGCAAACTTCGGCTGCGCAGAAAGAGGGGGCGACCTCGGGATCCACCCCAAAGGGGCTCTTCGGACGCACCCCTATCGAGCGTGGACGCACCCACCATGTTGTTCCATCCCATGGTTGGGCCTCAAGTGTCGGTTCCACTCGAACACCCCGCGAATCCTGGGATAGGGATGGACATATCCCTTGTTAGACCGCTCCTCCCCATATTCCTTCTAGGCCTCCCAGATGGGGTCGGAGTAGATGGGGTCGGAGGATCGCGCCGCCTCGCATATTCATCGGCGATGCACCGGCGAGGCGGCTCGATGTGGGGCCCAGTTTTCTCCTCGCCGACGCCGCCGATGCACCGCCGACGTCGCCAGTGAGTCACCGATGTATCGGCGATGCATTGCCGATGTAGCGGCGATGTGGCGAGATGATCCGACCCCACCTGCTCGGACCCCACCTAGCAGGCCTCTGTTGCGGAGAAGGAGGAAATGGGCAAGGACGACAGACGACAGCAGCAGGCAGGATACCCGAACGAGAGCCATGGCGGAACACAGCAGCAGCAGGGAGGGGGAGAGCGGGGAGAGAGGGAAAGAGGGAATGAGGGAGGGAGAGGGAAGGGGGAAGAGAAGGGAGGGAGGGAGAGGGAATGGGGGAAGGAGGGAGGGAGGGAGGGAGAGGGAAGGAGGGAGGGAGAGAGGAAAAGGGGAGGAGGGAGGGAGAGGGAAGGAGGGAGGGGGGAAGAGGAAAAGGAGGAGAGCACACGAACAACAACACGGCCCCCTGCTCCCCCGCCCGCCGCCGCTCCCCCCGCCTCCCCCCTGGGGAGGATCCTCGAGGAGGATCGAGGATCGAGGAGGATCGAGTCTCGAGGCTCGAGGATCGAGGATCGAGGAGGATCGAGGAGGATCGAGGACCGAGGAGGGTCCAGGAGGCCCGCCGCTCCCCCCCCCCTCCGCAGGCCGGTGCCGGCGGGGCGGCGTTTGCGCCGCCCCCGCGGCTCCCGCGCTGACCCCATCGTGCTCGGGCCGCCGGGCGCTGCGCTCGGGGGCCGCCGCGCCGCGGGGGGCCTCGCCAGCGAGCTCCGCGCCGTGGACGAAAAGGCCGAGGCCCACCGATCTCAGGTCGGGCCTGTCCCCCTTGCAGGGGGATTTTGGACGAAAAAGTAAAATAAGTCGAGACAATACATAAATTGTCAAGAATGATAAAAAAAACGTCCCCAGACTATTGTTCGACTATTCTTGAATGTTCCCCTTGTAGAGGGACAAGCCCGACATACAGTTAACCAGTATAGAACCGATCCCTGTGCTTGAGATCGACGAGCCCAGAACAAGAGACCCTCTTAGGGGGGGCCCGCTGAGATTGGCATCGCGATCGGGTGATGCCACTCATAGGCACGGGCACGAGCCTCAGGCTGGCACGGGGCCTCAGGCTGGTGCGGGGCCTCGGCGGGGCCCCTCGCGGCGTGGCCCCTCGCGGAGGGCCCCTCGCCGCCGGCCCTCTCGGTCATCCCCTCGCGGAGGGCCGCGCCGTGCCCCGCCCGCGCGGGCACGCTCGGGGGCCCGGCGCCCTGGAGCGCGAACGGGTTGCGGCCGATGTGGTGAAATATGGGCGGCCCAGAGGTCAAGCAGTGACGAAGCGTCCTGGCGTGCCTACAGGCCTACCCGACAATGTTCTACGAACCTTTCGTGGTTTCCACGAAGTGTTCTTAGAGCATCTTCTGGCTGGGAATGCCATTTTTTAACACATCGGGCTTATGTTCTAAGAACATTGTTGTTTGTTCTTAGAACATGTGTGGGTTCTAAGAACATGTCGTGGTAGGAATGCCGGGACGGTCGGTCCCTGCTCAAAGAGGTTGACACCAACACCACTATCGGCGGTGTGCTTCCACCGAGGGAAGATGATCCCGATCTCGGCAATGGTGGTAGTACTCGGGCTTCCCACGTGCCGAGATAGTACCCAACATCTAGCATCATCCTCCCCTGAAGGAGGCCCCCCCGGCTCCTCCCCTGGGTTAATGTCGGTGACCATTTCCAAGCCTCCAAGCAGAAAGACCGCCTTGAGCTCAGGATGGGCTCTTGCAGTTTCGGGTCGCCATGTAGACTTGAAGTGGTGGCCCTCTTCGTTGCCAAGTCTAGCCGAGACCTGAAAGAAACCTTCAGTCTCGTTGCTCAAGAGGCTCACGCCTGTTCGCGGACTCCCCAGACGAGGTGAGGAGCCCATGGAAGCTGCCAGTGCGAGGTGTGGGCTAGAATGCCGTACATGACAACATGGGTTCCTGCCATGCTGGGTTGACATGTGTTTGGGAGGGGGACAGCCAATCATCCCACGCGCTTCCGCACTCCCAGCAAGCGGAAGTCGGCAGACTCAGGCAATGCCAATTGCTTGGCAGCAGAACAGACGCGTCCAGGGTTTCGTCAGCGCTTGCTGTTGCGCGTTGCCATCGCAAATGCACCATGAAACGAGCCTGCACTTTTCGGTGGCAACGGATCACGTGGGGCAACGAGTCCGAGATGTTCTGTTGCCGTTGTGTGTCATCAGATCGTGCCAACGTTCGGCCTACCATGGGAGCCGTGCTTCGATCCAGTCAAGATATGACCACCACTATTGGAGAGGAGGGGATCGATACAGGTGCCTCGTTTTTCGATGGACAGCCGTCCTCTGCAGAGGGGTGGGCAGGAGGATAAAGATGTGGAACAGGAGAAATAGGGTGAGAGGAGGAGGATGAGATGGAGAGTTAAGGGAATAGCACAATGATGGCACGTAAGGAAGGGCACGTGGATGATCAGCCGGCAGGATAAAACAAAGACGGAAGATAGGTGGTGGAGGCAGACGACCTACTAGATGAGGGCAGGGAGGAGGTGGAGCGAAGAGGAGGGGGAGGAGGAGGAGGAGGAGAAAATTGATGAGGAGGAGGATGAGGAAGAGGAGGATAATGAGGAGGAGGAGGGTGAGGAGGAGGGGCACGACGAGTCGAGGAAACTGACGGGGGCTGCAGAGGAGGGCGAGAATGTTGAGACGGAGGATTGTGAGGGGAAGCAGGATGTGGGAAGGACGAGGAGGAGGAAAAGGCGGACGGGGAAGAGGAGGAGTAGGGAATTGGTAGAGATGTTGATTTGTCTAATAACACGTTCTCCGTGGTGCGTGTTCTATTATCGTCACACGCGTCCTTTGCTCAGAGCTACTCACAATCATTGAGAGGCCCTCTCACTAGGTTTGTGGGGTCCTCTTTGAACCGTTTGTTGTTGGTTGTGTACGTGTTGAAGGTATCTCGGGGACAGCTTGCAGTCCTTCGCGGGCTTCCCTTGCGTTTCTTGGGAGCCTCCTGGGGGTCTATTCGTGGTCTCGGGGGCCATCTTGGTGCCGATGGCTCGAGGTGTCGGTTCGCGTCCCCATTTTGGGGCACCCTTGGGCTGTATTGGGGCCTTCTTGTATCGTCATGGGGGCCCTCTTGGGCTGCTGCTGGAGACTCTCTTTGGGGACTCTTGGCGCCTCTGGGGGGCATCTTGGGAGCCTGCTGGCAGTTTCGGGGGCCATCCTGGGGCGAATGGCTCGACATGTCGTTTCGTGCTCCCCCTCTCGGGGCTCTCTTGGGGCACGCTTGCGGCCGCCTGGGCCAGTATTGGGGGCCTTTGGGCCGTCAGTGGGCTCTCTTGGGCTGTCTGTGGGGCTCTTTCAGGGGCCTCGTGGGCCGTCGCAGGGCGATCTTGGGGCGCTCTTTGGCCGTCTTGGAGCGGCGGAAACCCGAACGTTCCAGAACGCTAGAATCTGCCAACGCCCGATCGGACATTTCTGTTAGCCAGCTTGGGCCCCAAGCGATGTTTGTTCGCAATCTGTGCGGTGCAATCTCGGTGGTGCAATTCACAAATGTTCGCGGTGAGTTGTCAATTCCATTGCTCGCGCAACCATCTCACCCACCCACCCGCAACTTGGTTTGCACACCCCATATGACGGCAATGGCGACGCGTGCTCGGCGTTGGTTGGTGCACCTCTGCGGCCGCGCTAGCCCGCGCATGCTCGCGCGCGCAGCGGCCAGCTAGTGCGGCGCGATCGATGCGGGCATTGTGGCGCCGACCGTTGGGCACTTCCCAACGGACACTTCAGTGCGAGTCGGTGACGTGGGCGGGTGCGGCGCCAGGGCGACGCCGACAACGGTAGACACGATGCTGAGAGTATTGATAGTGGCGGCCGACGGCAAGGCCAATGACGGCGCCGATGTTGACCTCGCCCGCCGATAATGATGACGATGCCCTTTCGTCGGTGATGCAGGTCTTGGAAGGAGTTCGACATGCGCGCGCGGCCTGCCCGCGCCAATGGCCCGCATGGTCTTATTTGACACGGATCGCCCCCACCCACCCAGGTCACGCGCGCGAGGGCGTCTTGTTGAATTCGCTATGCGGCGCGAAAAGGTTGTTTTGGGCAGAATATGATGACAACGTTGAATGCATATGGTTTTCTTGTGAGCCCGTAAGAGTGCGTGCTCAGGTTTTTATAGGGCACCTGATGTTGCGAAGGCATGTGTTGTTATAGTGCATGGTCGGGAGACTAGTTTTTCTGCAATCCTTGCGAAACCTATATAGGTGCCTGCATGCGCGCGCGACGACGCGCGCGTGTGCACTTTGTTCAGTTTTTTTGTTCAAAGGAGCCTAGCACGCGCTCTCGCGCGTTCGAATGATTTTGACATGCGCGTTCGTGAGAGGCTTTGATAGCTTATCGTGATCATGCTGAAACTTATGCTTTTCTTACTCATCCGCAAGAGCGCCAGGGCAGGCTTGTTTTCAAAGTTCTGGTTGCGAAACTTCGTTTGATTAACATGGTTTCGCGGCATTCGATTTTGACATTCTTACGAAAGCAAGGTTTTTATCCGATTTCTGCACGCGCGCACGACGACGCGCGCGCGTGTGCACTTCGTCTCATGTTTGCAATGGGTGCTTGAAATCTGCGGATATGTGGTAAACGAGTGCGCGCGCATAGTGTTTGTTGGAAGGATGAGGGGGGGGGAAAGGACGTGGGGGGACGGATACCGGATTGCTTGGGATGGTCCGAGTTCATCTTTTGGACGGGCGAAGGTTCATAATCGTATGCAGATTGCAATGCGAAGCAGGGTCCGTTAATTCTAGGGGGTGGACGATCCGAACGTTTCTTTTTGGAAGGAGAAACAATGTGGTGCTATCTGGGTTGTGTCATCCGTGCTGTGCCGCATGTGCGGTGCAACGCAATAGACATCAAGGCCAAGCACTACAAAGCAACGCACAGCCATGCAACACCATGCAACGCCACGCCATGCATTGCGAAGCATTGTAATGCAATGCAGACCAGCACCATGTGATAGAAAGCAAAGCAAATCAACGAGAAGCATTCCGAACCAATGCAACGCAATGCAACGCGATTGCAACGCAAATGAAATGCGATTGCAACTCAATGCGATTGCAAGGCATTGTAGCGCGAGTGCAACGCAATGCGATCGCAACGCTATGCGATTGCAGTGCAACGGGGGGTCGGATACGGGGCCGCTGGGGCGGCAAACGGTTTCTTATTGGAGAAACTCGATGCGGCGACTGACGGGAACGGGGCCGCCGGGCCAGCAATCGCGCCCAGCTCCTTAGAAGGCAGGCGAGAATCCTCAATCCTCAAGTGCAAGCTCTGTTAGGGGAATGATTTGAACCCCTTGGGGGCCTCTTGGGGCGCTCTTGGTCCGTCTTGGAAGTCTCTTGATCTGCTGGAGGCCGTCTTGAGCGTCTTGGAGCGCTCTTGGGCCGTCTCCGAGCTTCCTTCGGCCGCCATGGAGGCCTTTTGGGGTGGTCTTGGCTCGTATGGGGGTACTCTTGTTTCTGCGGAGGCTCAGAAGGAGCGGCAGTGAGTCCGTCGACCCTACATTTGCTCCCTTAAACGCCGCGTCTTTGAACCCAGGGAGAGGGGACATGGGGAGGGGCTACAGCCAATCACATCATACGCCTTTTCGCTCCCTTGTAAGCGGGGATCGGCGAATTCGACGTCCCTTGTGCTACCACGGTGACTGTATGACTGGACCTCGCTCTGGCCCCAGCCCCTGCCTCCCAGCGCAAACCCCTCCCTTCTCAGAGCTGCCAGGTGCGTTGAGCAGGGCCATGATCCGCATGTGGCAGGGGGCGTCATCGTGTGCGGAATGCGGGGAGCAGTGGGTTGAGGAGGAGGAGGAGGGCGAGCAGGATGAGGAGGAGGGTGTGGGGGGGGGGGGGAGGAGGAGGAGGAGAGGAGGAGGAGGAGGAGGAGAGGAGGAGGAGGAGGAGGAGGAGGAGGAGGAGGAGAGGAGAGGAAGGAGGAGGAGGAGGAGAGGAGGAGGAGGAGGAGGAGGAGGAGGAGGAGGAGGAGGAGGAGGAGGAGGAGGAGGAGGAGGAGGAGGAGGAGGAGGGAGGAGGAGGAGGAGGAGGAGGAGGAGGAGGAGGAGGGAGGAGGAGGAGGAGGGGGAGGGGGAGGAGGAGGAGGGGGAGGAGGAATATAATAAGAGAAGAAGAAGAAGAGGTCACGAGGAGAGGAGGAGGGGGGCAAAGTGGTGAGGAGGAGAGCCAGGAGGATGGTGGTGAGAAACCTGAGGCGGACAGGTTAGACTGGTGAGGAGAAAGGGAAGAGGCGTAGGATTGAAACTTGAAGGAGGGGAGGGGAAATGCTGAGTTGCACAGGCCAGTCTGAGAAAGAGTTAGTGGCGGAAGAGTTGGAGGATAAATGCGCTCAGGACGGTACAGAGTGCGGGAGAAGATCAGCAGAGCCTCGACTCTTCTGAGCATGCAAGGGGTCAGAAAGGGGGGAGGGGGAGGGACCATAATGGAAAGGAATGCGCCAGCACCGAACATGCTCGATCGTCGGGCCTGTCCTGCGCCGCTGATGCCCGCACGAGCTGGTGACGCCAGCAGGGTCCTGGAGGCATCCTTTGCTACGTAGTCCGCGAGTGGGTTCTCCTCTGATGGCAGTGTGCATGCACGCCGCGCCGCGCCCGTGCCCGTCACCTCGCACCGCTCCTGGCTCGAGTGCCCCAGTGCGTTCGCTGATCGAACCCCCCTCGAGTGAACCGCCAACCAAAAGTCACGACCGCTTACGTAGCTATTACCATTCCGTTCCCCCGGGCGCTCAGAAATCGTCCTGTCGACGCGGCCAGGGGGGGCAGGGCAGAGGGGGTGGGTCTTCTCAGGAGGCTCAGGAGCCCTCCGGCCTTCCGAGGAACTCCCCGAGCCGTTTCCGAAGCCACAGTGACGGACGGCGTCGGAGAGGGCCGACGGCGCCAAAGAAGCGACGCCGCCTGCTGCGAAGGCCTGCCCCTCTGACCTCCTCCCTCGGCGCGCCGCCGATCGTTGGGGGAGCGGGCAGCCTCACTGCGCACCACCGCCGAGCCTCGACGCCGCGCCGAGGAGCTGGACCCCGATGCTGGCAGAGGGGGCCTCCTGGCCATTCCCTGGGTGCCACGCCCGCCAAGTATCAGGAGGGAGAAAAAACACACAGACACAATTCATCGTCGATTCCCCCGAAGATATGGGGAACTATGGGAAGTGGGGGGGAGACAAAAACACATTCAATATGTGACAAAAATGGGGAAACCTGTTGTGTGTGTATTTATCTGTGTGTCCCTGGGCCCCGTCAAAGTAACCACCAGGAGTGGGGTCCGGCACGGCCTCGTGCAGGCTCTGTGGTGGCAGCTGCGGCCAAGAGAGCTTTCGCTCCGCGTGCCGTGCCGCTGGCTCTGACCCAACGCGCATCGTCGCGACACGGTGCACATTGTTCATTTCTAAGTATTCGGAAATGCCTGGATTTTTGGGGGACCAAGATCCTCTCATTTCTAATTGGTCCATCCTGGGCCTTTTCCTGGCCACTGGGGGGCCAGGAACAATTAGAAACGAGCACAATTAGAACTGAGCACGGTTAGACATGAACGACGTGTCAACGTCCCGAGCTTCTCCCGGCCTTGGGCCACGAGGAGCGGAGCGGCACGCTGTCAGCTCGCACGGCGCCCCTCGTGTCGCCAGGGCCGCCGCCGCGGCACGCCGAGCGCAAGCGCCTCACCGTATGCTCATGCCTCGGGCGTCGTGGTGCCTGTTCACGCCCTGGGCCCCGCCAGGGCTCTCGACCCCGTCCTCGGTCGGCACCGGTCTTCGTTTTTTCGTCGAGGTGGCTTCTTTTCGTTGGAGGCCCCAGGGGTCCCAAAAAGCAAAGCCTGGACGCAGAGCGACTGAAGAGATGTCGCCGTGTGCGTTTCTCGGTCACGACGCTGCGAGGTCTGATGTTAAGCCGGGCCTGTCCCCCTACAGGCGGATCTTGGACGAGAAATCAGAAATAGTCAGAATATTCCCAAAATGGCAAAAGATATTCAAAACATCGTCCCCATATTATTCTTCCACCATTTTTGAATCGTCCCCCTGTAGAGGGACAGGCCCGACTGAGGTCTGCTGCTGGGCTCCCTCTCGTCCCGGGAGTCAGGAGTCGTCACCGGGGTGGGGAGGGGCTCTGTGCGGGCCGACCGTGGCTCCCTGCTTCCCGACCTTCGCGGAGGGAGAGAAGCGGAAGGGGGGAGGGGAAGGTAGGAAGGATGAGGGAGGCGGAGGCGGAGGAGGAGGAGGAGGAGGAGAAGAAGGAGGAGGAGGAGGAGGAGGGAGGAGGAGGAGGTCGCGTTGCCTCGAGGAGGAGAAGGAGAAGGAGGGAGGAGGAGGAGAAGGAGGAGGAGGAGGAGGAGAAGGTGAAGGAGGGAGAGGAGGAGGAGGAGGAGAAGAAGGAGGAGGAGACCACGATTACGAGGAGGAGGAGGAGGAGGAGGAGGAGGAGGAGGAGAAGAACGGAGGTCGAGTTGCCTCCCGTCTGGACCACGGGCTGACGGGAAGCGGCACCGGGACGGAGGGGTTGGATCGGGGGGAGGTGGGGGGGGAAGGTGCGAACTGGGGGGGAGGGACACTGGATTTGAGAATGTGGAAGCGGCGGTGGAGATGAAGGAAGAGGAGCGGGGGTGGAGCGCACCTGTCGTGTTGCTGCGCCTTCTCCTGGGGCGGATCCTCCCGTGCATGCTGAAAAGGCTGTGGCTCTCTCAGGCTGCATGTGCCCCAGCAGTCGTGGACGGCATCCAGATCCTCAGAGGAGGAAAAGGTACCCATACCTCTGTCCCCCCTATTTTTCCCTTTTTGGGGCCTCCTGTGAGGCCCTCGTCGCCACCGTTGGATTCGCCTCGAATTTCTGGTCAGAACGCACCCCAGGAGAGGTCCGGGGAGTAGCGGTATGGGTACCTTTTGGCTTCCCCAGATCCCGGCGTCTCCGAACAACTCGCGGCTGCTGCTTTCTCCGTGTTATAGCCGCCTCCGTAGGCTCGTTTCGCGTTCTATTACCTTCCAAGACCAGCCAAGAATGGAACACGTGGCCCCTCCCAGGGATGGGTCCAGAGCTCTGGGGGCCCACGTCACCAAAGCACGTCTTTGTCGCGGCGCTGGTTTGCACGGCGCGTCCAAGCCAATGACGGGTGCAGATTGGCGAAGTGACACACAGGAGCTGTCACCAACAAAGCATGTGAATTCTGACGTTGGTGAAGCACGGGAACCCACGCTCTCGAGGGCACTGTATTTCCGTTGGGTCGGCATGGTATTCAGGAGGCTTCGTGCGGTTTCGCTGGGCTTTTGGGCGCCTCACCACTCATAAACATATTGTCACCATGAGCGGAACATGTGCAACATGCGCAAGGGCGAGTTTACTACCTTATCAGATGCGCAACAAACCGTCGGCCGAGTTTTCTGGTGTAGTATCAGGTCAACGGACTGGGCGATGCAGCCGAACAGATTTCGCTCGGAAGTTGTGACCGGTGATGCGCAATCATAACCAAACACGGCCAATCAACTAGTGGAACGAAGTGCACACGCATATCAGCACTGGATTGGGTGTGGTCACATGTGCAAGCCTGCTTCGAAACTGATGCAGCAAATCTTGCTTGCGGTCATCAAAGTCGCCGTCGCCATCGTCGGAGGGGGTACTGTCTGGCAGCAGCAATCCTCTTCAAACAGATGAAGACCCCCTGCGCAGCAATGTCTAAAAACGTGACAACATGTCAGGCTCCAGGAAGGCCTACGTCCGAAGATGTCGTGTATGCCCCGCTAGATCCTCCTAGTTCCAGTTGTGACATTAAATGTTCTCTTGCCTGCAAGCGAACAATGATGGACGCTTCCCAGCCACTCCCAGATCTCCCACGTCATGTCCCGTTTATTCCGTGTAATGTTGAAGCCGAAGAACGCCGACATGATGCGTCCCTTGAACATTGATACTAACACATTGAACCTGTCCATCTTGACAACTGAATTGATTCAAGCAACGCGAAGTCTCGATTCAGTCCGAAGGTCCGTGGTGGCGGGGCCAGTGGTCAGCGTGGGGTTGCGCCCAGAGGCTATGGGAGGAGTAGCGCTGACCCATTCTGCCCAGGATGTCGGTGATCCAGTGGCTCTCCGACGTGTTCTCAGGAGCTCCGGGCCTCCACCGTCGATTGTTTACCACACAAGGTGTTCATTTTTGCGGCTAGCTGGCATTGACTTGCCATGTGGAGGAGAGGTGTGAGCGGAGGCGGGTAATTTGCAGCGTCGAGACACCTAGCCTAGATGTTCATATGGTGGCAGGCATCGGAGAGGAACGCTTTGCATAGACCAAACATGTTACTGATTTTCCCGCTCTCTACACTGGCGTCGCGCTTGTGTCTGCCCATGCCCTATGTTGACAGGTTTCATGCGGCTGATTCGAGTCATTCGATTGCTTCAGGCTGTTGACTGGGACGTCGGTCCAACGGAAAGGGACGTGGCAGTATTGGCAGTTGCCGACTCCTAGGGTGGCCCTCGCAAGGAATGTGCCCAGCAGGCTTCAGACCCCAGAGGATTCTTTATCCAAATGCGGCGACGGTGATTCCCATGGCAACTCCACGACAAGATTTCCGACGGCTTTGTGGCCCTGGATTATTTCCCCTGTGGTGATTTCTTCAAGAGGCCTACGCCAGTCCGCCGACCCCCAGAAGTATGCGGGGAGTCCACGACTGATGCGCTGTGGGTTTCTTGGGCAGCATCCGGGGACGCTTGTAGGCGTATTGGGAGCTGTTTGGGGGCCGGGTGGAGCTTCTTGGGGGGCAGTCTTGAAGCGTCTGGGTCTGGGTCTGCCGCTTGGGGGCCTCTGTCGGGCCTCCATGGGCGGGCCCCTTCGGGCCTGCCGTGGGGCCTTTTGGGGGGCAGCCTTGGGGGCCTCTTGGGGCCTCTGGCGCTTAATTTTCCGCGGCCCTCGCCGCAGTAGTGCTCTCCCGTGTGCGCCCCGCCCGTCCATCCTGCTCTGCCTTATGGGCTTGTTTTTTTTTACCACCACCACCACCATAAGTCGGAGGGGGGAAGGAGGAGGAGGAGGAGGAGGAAGAGGAGGAGGAGGAGGTGGAGGAGGAGGCCCCCCTTCCCCTCCAACCTATGGTGGTGGTGGTGGAAAACAGGCCCATCACTGCCTGCTGCGGCTCCCCGCGCGCGCCTGCTCACTCGGCCCCCTAGCCCGCGATCCCGCACCGCGGCGCGGCGGGCTCGGGCCACTGCTCCTCAGCTCGCCGGGTGCGGAACGAATGGGTACACATCGGCGCCACCCAACCATCTTACACGCCAGTCGTTGAAAGTAGGTGCTTGTGGATACTAAGATCCTACTCTATTTCGAGCGCCTCCCTACTTCAAGAGTCGAGCGGTTGTCTCTGTTATTTCCTCTTCAGGGGGTGGGCAGAAGTCCAATCTACTCCAAGCGCCTTCCGAATTCATGTTTCTGCCCACTTTTTCCGACCGGCGGGTACGCGTCGCCCCAAGGGGCGACGCGCGCGCCGAGGAATCGTATAGTGTATGCTTCGTGGCGGGCGCTTTCTGGCCGTACCGCTGGGGAAACGTATGCTACACGATGGTTGTATCATATGTTCGGGTCGGAAGCACGCTTCCCAGGAGGACAACTAGTACTAGTGCGTCCTTGTGCGTCCCAACAGAGACCGACAGCAGTTCCTGCTCATCTTGAACAGGGTTCGCTGTCCATGCTGCCGAGGGCGCTGTTCCTTTGCGGCAGGCGGCCGCGGTCGGGTTTGGACAGCATTTGTTTTTGGACATCGTACGAAGCGAGCCCAGGACGGGGGGGCACTTTTTGTGATAATCCCTGTGCTCCAGTTTCTGGGCCCTGGTTAACGAAGGCACGTCTCGCCCCCAGACGTTTGCGGCCACAAGGTGGCCAGAGTGAGGCGATGCTTGACACG
Organism: Prorocentrum cordatum; assembly: GCA_963575745.1. Lineage (NCBI taxonomy): Eukaryota > Dinophyceae > Prorocentrales > Prorocentraceae > Prorocentrum > Prorocentrum cordatum. Next base: position 890,007 of record CAUYUJ010016871.1, on the reverse strand, counting down.
GTCATGCAGATGCAAGCGAGGACACGAAAGGACGGAACGTGTCTCCCGCCATGCCCACGACAGGATAGCGTCCCAGGTCACAGTCCGCATTGCTTCAGCTGCGCGGTAACGTACGCGGCAGGGTACGGGCCACGGTAGGTTCGCGCCGCGTGGACGCGGCGCGGGCGCCAGGGCGGGCATTCAACGCAGAACGCCGCCAGTGGCACAGAACCAGTTGACATCGTTCTCTTGCGATGTCGAAACGCCGCGCTCGTTCATTTGGTGTTCGATCGTAGATCCTTTGTCGAATAACAGCCACCGGGCTTTCGCGCCGAAAGCCACGGGAAACCGCCGAAGACAGTCAGAAACCGCCGAAGACCGCCTGAAACCTCCGAATATTGCTGGAGATTGTCAGAAGACCGTTGATGACCGCCAACTGTCGAAGACTGTCAGAAGACCCCGTTCAAGGCCGATGTGTGACACGGGGTCCCGTGGCCGAATATTTACCTAGCGTTCAGGGCCGACACGCGGCTTTCAGAGACCCAGCGCTGACGTCGTCGGCACGACACGTCCTTCGCCACACACACCAAGGACACCATCTAGGATTTGCCATGCTTGCCGAGGGCCCCAATCGCCCATTCATCGCCGATAGGGGCGATAGGGGCCCGATAGCGCAACCCGCCCTGGAACGTGCGGATTCGCTTGTGACACGGGGTCCCGTGGCCGAATATTTACCTAGCGTTCAGGGCCGACACGCGGCTTTCAGAGACCCAGCGCTGACGTCGTCGGCACGACACGTCCTTCGCCACACACACCAAGGATACCATCTAGGATTTGCCATGCTTGCCGAGGGCCCCAATCGCCCATTCGTCGCCGATAGGGGCGATAGGGGCCCGATAGCCCACCCCGCCCTGGAACGTGCGGATTCGCTGTCGGGGGCCTACAGCCGATCTCTCGGCGATGCAATTCTTTCCGACTCCAGCTCGATGTCTACCCCCATAGGCCGATCCACCCTCAGTGTTGCCCCTCGTTGGCGTGAGCCCTCCAAGGTCGGACGATGCACGCGGTGTCAGAAACAACGCCTGGCGTCGGTGACCCAGGTAGCCCGCCAGGGGGCGCGGGGGCGCGAGGGGGGGGGGCTTGTACGGCAGCTGCCGCGCCTCGGCGGGCACGCCGGAGGCGAGGAGGCGAAGGCCTCGCAGCCGTGGCGTCCGACGGGGCGGCCTTTCTTCTGCGAGCTGCCATCCGGGGTGCCTAACGGGGCCAGCCTGCGCTGCCCGATCGCAACTCCAGGCCTCACCAGGGCGCCTCAGCGCTTTTCTGCGCCAGTCCGAGGATGCTCGCGAGCGATTTTTTATCCCCCGACCCCCGACCTTCGAGGAAAGATGCCGCTCAGAAAGGGAGGGGAACCCTGGGGCGTACCCCCAGATGGCTATTCGGATGCACCCCTATCGAGGATGGGCGCCCCCCCATCGTATGTGCCAGGGTTGGGCCCGAAATTCTAGGTCCATCTGAAAACCCACGGAGCCTGGGATGGGGTTCGACATGTGCCCTGATAGATGCCCCTGCCTTCTCGTTCCCAAGTGTCTCGGCCCGCTGACCCGCTCCGCAGCCGTTTTGGCTCAGGCATTGCCTGCAAGTGCTCAGGGGGGTGCTGCTCTGCGTGAGGCAACCGAGCTCTCAGAACTCTCCCGAGGCGGGGATTTTCCGTGAAGACCGCCCGGGGGATCGATCTTCGGGGACTTCGGCGTGCGGTGGAGTTATCTTCGAGGCCCCCTGGGGCTAGAATAGATCAATATCCACCGACCGCCAGGGTTTCAGCACCAGAGCGCCCCAGGCGATGGATATGGATCTTAGCTACCTCGATTCACCCGTTTTGATACGCAGCGCGTGCCGTGCTCAAAACTTCCATGTCAATACGTTGCGTGTTGGCTCAACGTATTGGCCCACGTTTTGGATAACGCGTCGCGTCAGACCTACGGTTTCAGTCTACGTGTTGAGCTCCGCATCAATGCGCTACGTGTTGCGTGTTGCGTATCGGAGCAGCGCAGATACGGATATAGCCCCGCCTCGCAAGGACGGCCAGGGAGGACGGCCATGGCGCTCTCGGGAGCGGTGTGCACAGTCTCCGTGCAGGCCGACCTCGAGACCAGCGGCACCCTCTCTCGGCTGCAAGGCACATACCGGGAGGAGAGCCCGGGCGTGTACCGCCGCGAGGACGGCGAGTTCTACCTGCTCCGGGTCGAGGACACGACCGGCCTGAAAAAGTGGCAGCGAGGTGCCCAGCCATTGACTACACGTAAGCGTGACCCTTCGCCGGAGTGACCTTTGGTGCGGGCCCATTGGGGTCCCCCGATCGCCAAACGCGAGGCAGCAGCGTCTTGCGCACCCGTGTGTGCCCCCCCCTCCCCCCGCGGCCCCCCAAAAGCAGCGCCCCAGAGGTCACTCCTACGCAAAGGTGGCTCCTGCGTGTGGCCCAAGACATGCTCGCGTCGTGGAAATGGAAAGGAAAATCATCCTACGACGTGCTCAACCCATCGGCACCAAGGGATGATATTGTGCCGACAATAGTGCGACAGAAACACTCACCGAGCGCGTTCCTATACTCGCAAAGTGCATACTCGCAGATCCAGGCCATTTGCGAGTAGTCACTTTGCGAGTAGTGGAACGCGCTCGTCTAAACACTGCAAAAGACGGTGCACGGCGGATACCTATAGATCGTGCGAAGTGTGCTTGGCCGGCTCGCAGAGTAGAGGTACAAAATGCCAGGAGGCACTGCATTGTGAAGGAGAAGCGACATGAAGATATCGGGGTGAAAGAACAATCGTCTCGCCCCCCCCCCGCAGACCTCAAAAGTGGCGACATATTCACACTTCGCAGCCGCCCAGGGATGGCGAGGTCTCGTTCGGATCTGCGTGAGCCCCCACTCTGCTGCCCCCCAGCAGCCCTCGAAAGTAGCGACAGTTTCAAATTGCACAGCCTCCCGGGGATGGCGAGGTCCCGGTTGGATCTGTGTGTGGCCCCATTGTCGGCTCCCCCTGCAGCCCTCGAAAGTGGCAACATATTTACACTTCGCAGCGCCCCCAGGGACTGCGAGATCCCCGTTGGATCTGCGTGTGGCCCCACTGTGCTGGTTTCCCCAGCAGCCCTCGAAAGGGCGACAGTTTCACACTTCGCAGCCCCCTCCAGGGATGGCGAGGTCTGGGTTGGATCTGCGTGTGGCCCCACTGCGCGGGCTCTCCCAGCAGCCCTTGAAAGTGGCGACAGTTTCACACTTCGCAGCCCCCCAGGGATGGCGAGGTCCCCGTTGGATCTGCGTGTGGCCCCACAGCGCGGGCTCCCCCAGCAGCCCTCGAAAGTGGCGACAGATTCACACTTTGCAGCCCCCTCCAGGGATGTCGAGGTCTGGGTTGGATCTGCGTGTGGCCCCGCTGCGCGGGCTCTCCCAGCAGCCCTTGAAAGTGGCCGCAGTTTCACATTTCACAGCCCCCCCGGGGATGGCGAGGTCCTGGTTGGATCTGCGTGTGGCCTCTTTTCGCGGGCTCCCCCAGCGGCCCTCGAACGTGGCGACAGTTTCACACTTTGCAGCCCCCCAGGAATGGCGAGGTCTGGGTTGGGGCTGCGTGTGGCCCCACCGTGCAGGCTCCCCCAGCAGCCCTCGAAAGGGCGACAGTTTCACACTTCGCAGCCCCCAGGGATGGCGAGGTCCGGGTTGGATCTGCGGTTGGCCCCTTTTCGCGGGCCCCCCCCCAGCAGCCCTTGAAAGTGACGACAGTTTCACACTTCGCAGCCCCCCAGGGATGGCGAGGTCCCCGTTGGATCTGCGTGTGGCCCCACTGCGCGGGCTCCCCCCAGCAGCTTTTGAAGGTGGCGACAGTTTCACACTTCGTGGCAGGACATTGCGAGAGGAGGGAGCCGAGAGAAGAGTGGGGGGGGTGGGGCGAGGAGGATGATGAGGAGGAGGAGGTGGAGACCCCACTGCTCTATTCAAAACGAGAGCCCAAAGGGAGGGTTGGGGAAAACACGACACGGCTCGGGATGAAGAATGCGTCTAGGGGAAGGGGTCGCGACACCTGGGCTGGGATTTCTGGGTACTTCTGGAAGGGTTCTGGGGCCGAGGTCTTGGCGTGGTAATGCTTCATACGGGATTGGTTTCGCCCCGGGCGCCGGGACCTGCGCAGATCGATTGGGCTTGGAAAGTGCACCAGAGAAGTTTGGGTCTAAGGCTCCAGTCGTGATCCCTCACGGTGCTGCAGTGTTTTCGCGTCGTCGGACTTTTGGGGCAGCGGGGGAGGTCCTGTGGTCCGTCCGGGCGCAGCCCCCTTGGGCCGTCCGTGGTTCGTGTTGAAGGCTTGGTGTCTGAGCGAGGGAGGTTGTGTGGCTCGCGATGGCAGTCCGGCCTCGGGGGCGTGGTCGGTCACCACCCACCAAACCACCCCAACCCGAAATTCGGGTCTTCGGGTTGGGTTGGGGTGGTCTGGTAAGTAGTCAGTCGGGAGTTCGGGGCGAGGCGCCCGGAAAACATCGGGACATCGCATGTCTGAGTCCTGCGGCCGAGCCCAGGAAGCCCCGTCCCCTCCTCCTGCCTCCTCTGCCTCTGCTCCTTCTCCTTCTCCCTTCTCCTCCTCCTCCTCCTCCGCCTCCGCCTCCCTCTTCTCCCCCCCCCGCCTCATCATCCTGCTCGCCCTCATGCTCCTCCTCCTCCTCCTCCTCCTCCTCCTCCTCCTTCCGTAGCCATTTTGGCTCAAGCCGTATCGGCTCAGGGTGGTCTGCGCGACCCGCTCGGCCTGGCCCCCCCCGACCCGTTCCTCGGGTCTTCCTGTTCCCGCTCCCTCGGGCCGGGCGCGCCCCGGCCGTCGGCCGCCCGCCCTCTGTCCCTCCCACTCCAGCCATGGCTGAGGCCGCATTGATCGGCCTGCATGCACTGCCTGGACAGACTCCACCTCTTGCCCCTGCGGGGGCCGTGGGAGGGATTGTGCCGCCGCCCGCGCCCGAGGTACAGTCGGAGGTGTCCGTGCAGATCAGCGCCTTGACGGCGATTGTGAAAGAGGGGTTCATTTCGCACACAGCAGAGTTTGAGTTGTTTCGCCAGCAGATGACAGCGATGGGGACCAACTTCGATCGAATGCAGGAGGAGTTCGCGGAGATGAATCGTCGCTCGGACGCTCGTTGGGCTGAGATAAAGAAATCACAGGACGCAGCGATCCACCAGGTCTCTGTTGACACAGATGCGAAGTTGGCGGCAGTCGTGGCAAAGATCGACGCTCATATGCATGAGTTACAGCAGAAGCTCTCGGCAGGTTCGTCGACTCGTGCCGATTCGGAGTTCGAGCTCGTGGGAGGTGATGGGGAAGGAGGGCGTCGGACGAGGTTGAGGGCGTCGGGCCCCGACCAAGCCAGTGCTACTCGTCTCATTGTTCTAGGTTTTGAGAAGCCCCTGCTGGAAGCGTCTCTCAAGGAAGCGGCGGCCCCGATTGTCGCCGCGTGTAGTCCAGCTGGTGAAGGACCGATCGTCCGAGCATACTCCCTCACGCGGAAGGTGATCCTTGACTTCCCCAGTACTCTGTCGTGCACGGCGTTCTTCGGTAAGAGCCAGACCATTGGTAAGACTGTGTACCAGAACCCGATTGATAACCAGGGCTGGGAGCTCCGCGCGCGTCGTGACTTGCCCCCCGCTAGCCGTAAGTTGTTCTTCTACCTGGGACAGACTCGTGCGATCACCGGGAAGGTCTTGGGGGAGAAAGGTTTCCAGGTGGGCAGCAACGGTCTTGGCGGTCATATATACGGTCTCATTACGGCTACCCACCCAGTGATTCTTGCGAAGGTCACGGTCCTGGAGTGCGGTCGCCCCGAACTCGTTCTGATTCCTGAGGCCCTCGGAACGTTCGGAGTTGGAGAGCGCGCTGGCTGCATTACGACCCTTTTTGATCAGATTCGGCCCTTTGTGTGAGGCCCACAGTTGTCCTGAAGCACCCTGCCTCGGGACCCATTGTGCGCTGCCTGGCCATTTTTGTCGGGTCCCTGGTGGTTCGGGCCCTCCCTGGGATGCGGGGCCTGTCGGGGGTAACCATCGGACCCGTGTGCCGACAAGCCAGGACAGTGCTCAGTCAGCCAACCAGTATTTTGACCTGAATTCAGGCGGACCGTTTTCCCCTGGTGACCCGTCCTCTGGAGCGAATGGGGTGTTTGCTCCCTCCTCTGCGCGTACCTTGTGCTCTTGGAATACACGTGTTCTCTTCTCATCGTACTCTACTCCGTCTCCATTGGCAGCTCAGCGGTATAAGCAGATGTATGGTCTTGTTGGCAGGTTCGACGCTGTGTGTTTACAGGGGACTCATGGCGCAGTGTCTGATGTGGAGATTCTACAGTGGGATGACCGTTGTCGCAGTGCAATTGTTCACCATTCGATGATCGATCCGAGGGATGGGGGCAGTGTGGTCACCGTTATATCGAGTAAGCTGGCTTCGCAGTTCGAATCGATCACTCCGTTCCCCTTGATTGCTGGCCGAGTTCGCGCCTCGCACCTGAAGGGACGTCGTGGGGACCTTGTGATTGTCAACGTTCATATGCCGAACACTTTGGATCCTGTTGCGATGTATCGCAGGTACTTGTGTGTGATTCAGGCTTTCCTTCCCTTGGCTGCGCACATTATGTGCTTGATTGCAGGGGACTGGAACTTCATGGAGGTGGAGGAGGGGCGATTTCGGACTGACGGAACGTGGCTAGCAGGGGATAGGGGACACACTGAAGCATTTCAGTCTATTTGCGGGTCTTGGGCAGAGCTTTTCCAACCTGATCCGGCACGGCGAGATGTGTTCCAGGGAGAAGTCCGCGGGGTTGCCCGTCTGGACCGCATCTACACTACTCTCTCTGCCCCCGTCTTGAATGACTTGGCAGTGACGGTAAATACCCTGGGACATGCCGTGAAGACCTTCGCCTCGTCCGACCATACCCCCTGCGGCGGCTACTGTCGCTCTGAGAATGCCATCAGCGTTACCCACCCAGATTCCGAAGTGGATCTCCAGACATTGTGTTTACCATGAGTTATGTGCCAGCGCCATTATGGAAATCGGCCAAGATTTGACCCCTCGAGAGAAATTGGATCGGGTGATGGAGATTTGTTTGGCAGATGGCCCCTCTGTTCAAGGCTCGGCTTCGGATGAAGCCCCCGAAAGAGAATTGTGAACAGCTCCACTTCGCTATGATGGCTTTCCGTGGGTGGCGCATGAGCAGGTTCGACCAGTGTGTGCGTGCGATCCGTGCGTATCCTCGGTCGCCTCAGCACTTTAATCCTGGTCGTGAGAGATGCTTGGGTATAGCTGGCCTGGGTGCGTTGGTGCAGTCTCTAAAGGATGCTTGGTATGAGTCGGAGGTACGGGCGTTTGACGAGTGGGAGGATGACGAGAAGTCGAAGGCGAAGGCCATGGCCCGTTTGCAACACCTCCGTCGGGCTTGGTCCAAGATGCGTCGGCGGTACGGGCTCTCTGGGATCCTGGACAGTTCTGGGCAGGTGTGCCCTTCTCCGACGGCCTCTGCTGAAGCCCTTCGTGACCCTTGGCAGGCGGTTTTTGCTGCCAAGGAACCTGGTCGGACCATATGGCCTGACATCCTCGCCCATGCCCAGCCGATCCAATTGGACCCCTCGCATTGGAAGTTGGATGTTGACGATTTTATTGAGCGAGTCCTATTTAAGCATCACTCGGCCCCTGGGGAGGATGGCATTCCGCACGGGCGCTGGAAAGCGGAGGGGGCTGTTGATGTTTTATTCGCTGTTTATGAAGAGATGTATCAGGCGTCTGGGGGTACTGTTTCGGCATGCATGCGTCGAGGAAGGATGTGTTTTCTGCCCAGAGACTTCTGTTCGGTCGCCTGGTAAGAGTCGCCCTCTCACGCTAGCGAATACCGATGCGAAGCTCCTGAGTGACGCTTTCTCCATTGGCCTCCAGCGGGCTGCTCCGACAGTGATCGACCCGATCCAGCGCGGGGGGGGGGGGGGTAGCGCGACGTGGGCTCCTTGACAACGTAGTTTAGATTGAATGGTGGGGTCTTCGTCAGATGCTTGCTGGTGGGGACCGCTCGGGCATTCTTTTCACGGACTTTAAGGCTGCGTTCCCCTCTCTGATCGTCTCCTGGATCTTGGCGGTCTTGGTGGCTATGGGTGTTCCTGGCGAGATTTGTGGTTTTTATTGTGAGTTGTACCGTGACAGTGTGGCGGTGATCAACTTCCCTGGGACTACTGGTTTTGCGTTTTCGGTGGAGCGTGGTGTGCGGCAAGGTGATCCTGCTTCAATGCTTCTATTCGCTTATGCGTTAGACCCAGCATTGCGTTGGATGAGGGCCAAGCTCAATGGCCATGCCCCTCGGATCAGAGCCTACGCGGATGATCTCTCGTTCTGCCTTCCCAACATCCTGACTGACTTCCAGCCGACGCTCTCGCTCCATCGGAAATTGGAACATGCGGTGGGACTCGGGCTGAACATTCCCAACTGTAAGGTATTGGTGATCGGCTCGCTTGATCCTGCTAGGTTAGTTGCCCATCTTCGAGCCAGGGGAGTGAGTGCCACCGCATCGAGTACCACTTGGGATTCTGGCTCGGGCCTGGGGCTTTGGACAGAGTATGGAGCAACACCATCCCCAAGTTCTGGATGACGGTTCGGAGGCGTCGTGGGCTTGGACTGGGGCTTCCACAGACCATTCGCCTCGTCCACTCGCACTGCATGTCGATTTTGGCATACCAGTTACAACTCTGTCCAGTGACCACGGCTCTTCGGAAAGCGTATAATGAGGCCCTACAGGTGATTACTGCTGGTCCCCGCCATGCCTTCTCAAGGGAGATGCTTGCGGGCATGCGATCGTTGGGAGCCTCTCTAGAATGTTTGGACATCGATTTTTTTTCGAAGGCCATCAAGTTTCGGGTGTTGATGTCTTGCTCCAGTATTGATGCTGTCCAGTCTGAGATGGGGTCGTTGACGGTTTCCCTGGATGACGATAACTTCATTCCTGCTCGCCTGAGCTGGCCCTGGTGGAAGTCTGCCTGGATCAGGACCACGGTGACTGAAGTAGGCAACTTCTCGATCCCGACCCTGGAACCCACCCCCAAGAAATCCCTTCAGAAGAATGCGATGCGCAAGCTCAGAGGGCTCCGTGACCCCACTGTTCCCCTCCGCTCTATGGTTCAGAGGGTGTCCAAGTGGGTGGGTCCTGACCGTTTCACGGTAGCTGACTTTCAGGTGCTTGCCCAGAGGATGCGTAAAGTTGAGAAGGACAGCGCGACGCACCTCGTCACGGGGGTCCTTAGAGTGCTCTGCCGAGGAGTCTGTACCTCCAGTCGTCTGCATACCACGGTGGTGGGCTGCGCGTTTGGGTGTCCTCTGGAAGCGGCTGACGACGATCTGAGGCATTATCGCGCGTGCCCCAAGTTGAAGGCTGGGTTGATTGACATATGCCCCCGTGGCGGACTTCTGAGGCCTTGGACCGCAGCTCTGACGGGTGAGGACCGGCTCCTCACTCCTTGTTGCCTGGGGCCACAGTGGGGGCGGTCACGTGACCTTGTGGGGCGCGCCCTAATTGATTGTTTTCTGGCCGCGCATAACGCTCGCAGGACTGGTTCGGTCCAGCAGGGGGAATTTCTTATTAAAGCCAGGCTTCGGCAATTGTCCCGTCGGCACCCCAAGCTTAACGAGGCGTCGCGTGTGCTTCGTTTGAATGCTGCTGCTGCCGCTCCTGCCCCTCCTGCCGTGCCCCTCCCCTCCTGAGTTGGCCGTGCCCCCCCTCTTTGCCCCCCCTTTTCCCTGTGGCCCCCTAGGGATAGGTCCATGCATGATGCTGTCAGAGTTAGATGTGACCCTGGTGGGTCTCTCGGTTGGCTGACTGGGTTTCCGAGTTTTTTCTTTTTGTTATGATTTCCCTACGTTCAGTCTCGTCTCTTGGTTAATTCAGGGCCCCGTGTTGTCGCCTGGGTTAGGGGCGCTGCTATGTGCTCTGGTGACCCTCTCCGCTTGCAGGCGAAGATGGCGAGGTGCCGCTTCGGGCATTCTGTTGGGAGAGGCATGCTGTCAGTTGTGGTGGGCGGCTCGCGAGAGAGAGTGCCTCTCTTGCCGCGCCGCCGCCCCCCCGCCTCTCTCCGCCGCCCGCCCCGCGGCCGCCCCGCCTCTCTTGCCTGCCCCGCCTCTCTTGCTGTCCCTGAGCTACAGGTTCTCGGACGGGCGGAACGGTCTGGTTCGCTCGAGCGTCGCTCCTGTAGGGTAGGCAGGCCTTCCCGCGACGCCAAGCCGTGGCGCCTCCAGACACCCGTTGCGTCTGGCGCGGAGGAGGTCATCCCCCTTCTGCCGCGCCCCGCCGTCGCCCTCAGGTTCCCGACGAAGTTCGAGGCCCCCCCGCAGCCGCTCCGCGCGAGAGAGCGGCCCCCTCTCGCCCTCAGGTTCCCGACGAAATTCGAGGCGCTTTGGGGCCAGCTGTCTTGCTTCCCTTGTTCGGTGTGTTGGGGTCTCGTTTTTGGGACGCGCCCCTTTTGTCTGCTTCTGCCTGCTGCGCTGTGGGTTGGGCCCTCGGTCAGCCGAGGAGCGAGCGCGGCATGGGAAGGATGCTCGAGTGTGCGATCCCCTTTTGGGCGGCGTGCCGTGGGGGGGCGCGCGCCCGCCAGGGATCCAGTACACTCGGAGCAGAGCGCCCGCCGCCGCTTCTCTTTGCCCTGCCCCTGCCGCTGCCCCTCCCCCGCCCTTTGCATGTTAGATTGCACGGTGCCCAGTGCTCGATGACATTCGGTGCGCGCGCTTGCGGTGGGGAAAAAAACTCATCCTCCTCCCCCTCCTCCTCCTCCTCCTCCTCTTCCTCCACCCCCCCTTCCTACTTATCCTGCTCGCCCTCATCCTCCTTCTCATCCTTTCCCTCGCCATTTTGGCCCAAGGGGCCCGCTCCTGAGCTTCCCAACCGCTCTCGAGGCGCCTGGTGGCCAAGCGCCGAGGACGGGGCGCGGCCGCGCCCCACGGCCTTCGGCGTTCGCTCTCCCCTGTCTTGCCCCCTGCCTCCTCTCTCGTTATGTTGCTCCCACGCATCCCTGACATAATCTGGAGCCCCCGGAAGGGCACCGCAACAGTGTCGAACGAGCATCGCCCCTCAGGGCCCGACACGTACATACCCAACTTTAGGGATTGTTTTTCGGTGCTCGAAATTATTTCTCGTGATCAAGGCGAAAGTAGGCTGGGGCATCATACGCGCCGGTCGTAGAAAGTACGTCTTTGTGGATTTCCAGATCCCAATCTACTTCAAGCGCCTTTCCATATCCAGAATCGACATGCTTTTGCTGTGTTTTGTTCTTCTCTGGGAGGGCCTGGACCCAATCTACAATATCCGCCTTCCTACTTCCTTCCTAATATCCGACTTCCTATCTTCTTCCGACCGACGTGTAACCCTCTCGCCGTGGGGGCGATGCGTCAGGCCATGCCGTGGCCTGGATGGGTTCCTGCTCCGATTTCCCCTGCAGAAAACCTGCGGAGCAAGGGTGGGCAAAGTTCCCAAAGGTCTTCCTCGGTCCACCGTTGGCCAGTTCCGCTGGCCGCGCCCCGCTCGCAAGGTGCCGACATGGCCTTGCAAGGCCCTTGCATCCTTGCCGCGCATCCTTACTATACTGGTTGACTGCATGGAGAGTGAGGTAGTGGGGGTCGTTCCGAAAACCCACCGTTCCCGGGGGCTCTCTCTCCCAGCAGTTGGGTCGGGGTATCACGGAGGTCGCGACCAAACTGTTGGAATCCATGGCCAAAGCTTACAGGCAGCACGCGCAGATCTCGCGAAGGAGACGATGGATCATTTCGTAACGGTTCGTTCTATCCAGGAACAGGCCCTCCTGCAGGCCATTCAGGATAGTGAGATCTGCTGAGCACGGGATGAGAACGGAACTGATGGGTTCCACTGGCACGATGAAGGAGGAACTGGCGCTAGGGGTGTTCAGTTCGAAAACGCAGCAACCCCGATTGGCAGCACAGCACCTCCTGATGATGGTGATCAAGACGCTCTTCGGGTTCGCCGCCAGGTCGAGCTAGGAAACGTCGGCAATCCGACTCGTCTTGTGGTCCTGGGATTTCGACGCCCGCTGCTCGAGGCAATTCTTCGCCAGGCGGTCAATTCGATCGTGAACAAATGTGCCTTAACCAGTGACCTCCGCTATCTCCAGATTGAGGCTCCCAGCTGAAATCAAATGGCCCACACGTTCCACGCGAACTGTATGTTTCAGTGGAATTGGCCTTGGGTTCCGCGTCCGCCGTGACCTCCCACAGGCATTTCGCAAGTTGTATCAGTATCTCGGGAACATCAGGCAGGCACTGGCATAGATCTTCGGTCAGGAGCGCGTTCGATCCACGGGTTTTGGGGGAATGGCGTATGCGGCTAAAGGTGACATTTTTATTCCAAAAGTGAAGTGTTCTACGCTTGATAGTGGCCCAACGGCTGGCAGCACTAACGTAGCGATGGGCCAAGTAGGCTCGGCCGAGGTTGAGGTGGCAGAACATGCGCAATGTCTGCAGGTCCGTATTTCGGGGTCCGCCCTGGGACGCGAGTGCAAATGTTGTCTGGAATGAGGGGGGGCTTGACTGGCGTAGTTCTGAGGCTTCCGCATCTGTGAGCTCAACTGGGCCCCGGTCTCCTGAGAGCAGCGCTGGTTGCAAGTCAATTGACACAGCGTCACAATGCTCTCTTCTGGCTGGGGTTGCTGGCGGACTTTATTTGCTTTCTATTCCGCCCACGCTCTGCACGTAGAAAACCCATGCTCTCCGTGCATTCGTCTCACCCCCGTTTCCTCGGAGCGATTTCAAATTTTCAGCAGGCAAAGGGATTTCTTGACCGAAGCCAGATGTCATGTCCCCACGGGGGCCCATGGTTCCAGGCCGGCTTGGTCATGTTAGTCGAGGGGATGCGCACAGGTACGTGGCATGGCAGTTTCAGGGGGGATAGGGCAGCTAGTGGGGTGGTCACCTTCGTCTCGGATTAGCTTGCTCCCTTGTTCCCGCATGCAGTTCCTATCGAGGTGGTGGACGGGAGGGTCCTCCTTCTGCGATGTTCGCGGCCTGCTGGGGACTGCGCGGTTGTGAATGTGCATATGCCTATGACATGTGATGGCGCCACCAAGTACAAGCAGCATCTAACACATCTATGATAAGTTACACCCCGCAGCACACAGCATGGTGCTGGTGGCAGGCGACTGGGCTTCGACCCGATGGACGATGCGAGGTTTTCAGCGGGGGGAGAGTTTGGCCCTGGGGAGCGGTCGCAGCGCGACGCCTTGCACGATCGCTGCAGCTCCCGGCGTGGAACATGTCTGCCTGGCCCGGCTTGCAGGGGCAAAGTCGGCGGCGAGCTTAATAGGGTTTTTTTTCCATTCCCTCTGCTGGAATCGTCAACGAGTTGGTTGTCGCTGCCCACGCAATTGGGGCCCTGACCTACACAGGGGCGCCATCGGACCACATCCCTGTTGCCGCGACGATCGTGCGCCCCAAGCTTCGAAGCCCATTCGATGCCCCGAAATGGATTTGCCAGCGCGCTTCGTATAGGAGGATGGCTTCGGGACAGGTGCGCGGGCGCACCCTTCCAGAGGACTTGCCGGACCGCGCCCGGGAAGTGACCTCTCTTCTCGGCACAATGGCGACCGAATCTCGGCAGACTCTGAAGCAGCGACAGGCATCGATTGATGCGGAGCGTCCCAATTTTGTTATCGCGGCACTCCGAGGCTTGATGGGGCACCAGCGGTAATGTGCTATGCGTGCGTCGCGCTGCCATGATGCCTTCTTCTCATCCTGTGATATTGGCCGCGATATCTGCGCTGACCAGGACGGATTGCACTATCAAGTTGCTGATTTGCAGAAGCGGCGGATTGAGGAGGAGCTGGAGGACGCGTGGCAGAGCGCGGAGACTGAGGGGGTCAAGGGCAACCAGGAGAAGAGTCTGTTTGCGTCGAAGAGAGGTTGAGCGCCGACGACGCCGCATCGAAGCTGAGGCGGGCGCTGGGCGAAAACAGTTTCCCCCTGCCCGAGCCCCGACGACGCGGTCCGCGCGCTGGCCGCGCTCTGGGAAAGATGATTCGCCGACTGATGATGGCGCAGGTGTTGTTCCCCTTGGGGGTTGCAGGGTCAGTGGAACGGTTTCCCCGCCGAAGGTGGAATCGCCCGCTGATCAGCGTGCCCTTGTCTCGAGGCCCCCTGGCTCTCTCCTGGCTCTTCGACGCGAGCGCTGGGATTCTCTCGGACGCGCGCGCAGTGGCCTTGATGAGGGTGCCCCGCGGGCGGCCGTGTAGCAGCAGCGCGGGGGCTTCAAGGGCCCCGACATCTTCGGCGACGCGGTCGAGGTGGAGAAGTGACGCTTTTTACAGTCTACGCGGGTGTTTGACAGAGCAGGCATTTCATTCGCTGATTTTTGGGCTGCTTGCCCATCGATTCTCGCGGCGTGGGTTTCCCAGGTTTTTAGGCCCCCGGGCATCCCGCGGGCCGTCGTTGGATTCTGCGTGACCCCATTGCAGCGACTAGTTTTGCTGGGGCAGCGGAGATAAGATTCCCTGACGTGCTCGGAGCGAGGCAGGTGGGTCCATCGTCGATGATTATTTTCTGTCTGGCGTTTGGTCCATATCTCAGAAGTGTCGAGTATCGGCGCGCACCCTGGCTTGATCTGGAGCTTGCGCACGCCGGTGATTGCTGCGTCGTTACGCGGAACATCCTGGCCGATCTGATGCCCGCGCTGCTCCTGCTGGACTTCTGAGCATTCGCCATCGGCCTCGCGCTGAGCATTGGCAAATGCTGCGCGCTCGTCGCATGCGCGGCGCTGTCGCACGAGCGACTCTCTGAGCACGCGAGGATGGGTGGGGCGTCGTTTTCACTCTGCGCGATTCGGGTCCCACGCGCTGTACCTCGGGTTTTTGCTCAGGCCTACGGCTCACGCTGTGGCGCGGCGGAAAGTCTCGATTCAGTTCTGGCAGAGGGCGCGACGGCTTCGGCATTTTACCATGGGGCCCCCAGCGACGACTCGGCGTGTCTGTTCGCATTTTGCGTCGGCGCTCCAATCGCGGCTTCAACACTTTCGGGTCCCCCTAGAGGTTGCCGGACAATATCGGGAGGCAGTGCAGATCTCCATGGTTGGCCATAGGCATGCTCTGAACCATTGTGAGCTCACTCAGCTACGAGGTCTGTGGATTCCGGTTGAATTCGCGCATGCGCGAGGATGGGCGCTGCGGAAATTAGTTTTCCCAACGTTAGGCGGGCGCACGGGGCGATCCAGCATGGGGCGCATGAAGATCTACGAGGGCATCGGGGTCTTTTGGCTCTGGTCCGCCTGCAGGTTCGCATCAGTCGACGTCTCGCGGAAGTTGGCCCCCGTCTTGCACCGCCTTGGGTCGCGGCCCAGAGGTCTTGAAAAGGTTGCGTGTAGCCACCTTCCAACTGGTGTGTTCAGGGTTATTCTCCATGTGGTGTGCACCTCGGCCAGGTTTCATTGCGAAGACAGGGGATGCTGTTTCCGTTGTGCGGGTCCCGCCGACATGCGCCATTGCGAATGTTTCCCAGCGTTCAAGTCTTTAGCATCCCCTAGGAATCCAGGCGTTCAAAACGTGCGCGGACGATGGCATGTTCTCCAGCGTGATGATGGTCGCGGCTATCTATCTTATCTCTTCTGGACATATGTGGGGCTGGATCGCGATATCGCTGTCGATGCTGTACTCGATGCATTTATGCAAATCAGTGCCCCCCACCGTCTTGGTTCACTTCCAGGTGTGTCATGCGCGGCTGAGGCCACTTGCCAGTCGCTATCATAAGGTAATCATCGTTTTCTGCAGCTGCTCCTGGTCCTCGGGCACCAGGGTCATGTCGTTCTGCGCGGGCCCCTTGTTTTGTTTTATTTATTCTTTTTTTGAATTCGGCTGTCATCCTGGAGTGGCACCCTCTCGCCATGGAGGTGGTGCGCCATATGCGCTGTGGCCTTGCGCGGACTCCTGGGAGCGCGCGGGTAGCAGCGGCCGGTCCGTTTGCCCTCCGGCCCCAGGTACTAGTACAGTGTAAGTCGCGCCGCCTAGCCCTCGGCGGCGACCCATTTCCTGGAGTCTCGTTTTGGCCTTCCCACTTGCGCTCTTGCGTCTTGCTCCTTACTTCTGCCGCGAGACCTTGCATCAGTGCCCCTGGTCGCTGGCCCTTGGGGTCCTGTGGCCCACGTTAAGTCATTCTTCTTTGCGCCGCTGTGTCTGACTTGTTTGGGTTTGCTCCCTTTGCGTATTGGGCTCTGCGAATTGTTGTCTGATGGCTTCATGGGTCCTAGATCCTCCCCATTCAAATCCTTCTCCGTCCCTGCCCCTGCGGCTGTCTCCTTCGCCTGCGGGGTGGTGCTGTGCTGGGGGCATCGTGCTGTCCCTCGTGCTGCCCCCTGCTGCTCGTGCTGTTCGTCTATGGTGCTACTGCCGTGCGCCCCCTTCTGCGTGCCCCTCTGCTGCTGCTCCGCGGCGCCGCTGTTGCCGCCTGCCGCGCGGCGGCGTTTGGCTGGGCATGTCTGTCTGGCTGCAACGTGGGCAGGTGAGGGAACGAGCGGCGGCGCGCGCGAAAAAGCGCGGCCTCCTCCTCCTCCTCCTCCTCCTCCTCCTCCTCCTCCTCCTCCTTGTCCTCCTCCTCCTTGTCCTCCTCATTGTCCTCCTCCTCCTATTCCTCCTCCTCCTCCTCTTCCTCCTCCCCCCCGTAACAGTCCTCGCGGGCTTCGGCAGGCGCCCCGAACCGTCCAGGGAAGCCTCGGCACCCCGAGCCCGGGGCGCTCTGCGCCCCATGCGCGCCGCCAGAGGACTGCTCGGGGGGGGTAGCCGGAGCCGGGGGCCGGGTGGCCACACCGCGTGGTGAGTCAAGTCGGTGTTTTCCCCGCGCAGCTGTCTGAAAGCTATGAGGGTGCCAGACCAGATGCTTGCAGCGCAGGGTGGCCCTGGAGTTGGTGCCCGCTTCTGGCAGGAATCCCCGCAGCGGCTCTGGCGAGGTCGCAGCGGATCTTTGATGTTTTGTTATCTCATTAGTTTTCTCAACACGTGTGCCGTGAAGCTTTCCAGATGTTTTCCCTGAGTTTCCAGAGCTCCTTCGAAGGACCTTCCAGGAGCTTGTGTCGCCTCGCTATCCGGCTTTTTGTACACCACAAGTATTGATTCGTGTTTTCGCCGATCGGCGCGGGCCCCGCCCCCCCTTCTCCCCGACCCCCCTCCCCCAAGCCAGATGTTGGCTTCTGTCGACTGGTCGGACCCCTATCCCCCAGTTTGCTTGCCCGACAGGTAAGAGCAGGTCGAGTAAACACCAGCCCAAACCCTGACCCCCCCGTCTCCCCCACCCTCACCCAGTCTTCGGCCAGATTTCGAAGCCCAGGATAAAACAGAACACGCCAACCAGTGGGGATGCGGAGTCACCGCACGGTCTTCGGACTCGGGCCGTTCTCCGAGGACGTGTCGGGCGATTGTGGCCCCGAACGGAGGCCAGCTGGGGGCTTGCCTCGAGGGGCGGTCAGTGCGCACCCCCCCCCGAGCATGTACCCTTCGAGGACGTGCCCGGCCTGAAGGCGGCGGCGGAGCCTGGCTGGTGTTTCGCGAGCGACCTGTCGGGCAAGGCGCGCCTCGCGTGGGCGGCGTCGCAGGGCGCCGCCCAGCCGGCCGAGGCGGGCTGGCTGGCCGAGGCCGAGGACGGGTGGCAGGGGGCCGCGGCACCCGTGCCGCTGACGGTGGCGCACACCGAGGCGTGGCGGAGAGCATCTGCACACCTCCTCTGATGGGTTTCTCCTTCCACCACCACCACCACCATGAGTTGGAGGGGGAGGAGGTCCTCATCCACCGCCTCGTCCTCCTCCTCGTTCTCTTCGTCCTCCTCGTCGTCCTCCTCCTTCCCCTCTCCAACTTATTGGTTGTGGTGGTGGGAAACATGCCCATCATCCTTGCCTGGCCAGGATGGCCTTGGTTTGGAGCTGGCTGGGGGGCCGAGGGGGCCCAGCATCTGTTCTGGCCAGCAGGAAAGGGAGCTCCGAATGAGATGCCTCGCCGCCGCGTCTGGGTGCGGCTTGAAAAACGGAGCAGTTCCGATTCCAGGGAGGGGTTGGGGGACACATGTTGAGCGAATTTGCCCCTCATCCCCCTTCTTGCCCTCTTAACTCTGGTCCGATTCTCTCTGGGCTGATCCAGCTCAGCCCCACCGGCCGCGTCCAAGCCTTGGCTTCGGCCGCGAGGGCGTACACATTATGCCAGAGCCCAGGATGGCCCTGGACAGCCACGGAGGTGTGTAGAGATGTCATTTTCGTCCGAGGCGCCGCGCAGCCCCGAAGATGATGCCCGCCCCCTGGACTGCCTGCTTGGCGCTCGGCGGGGAAACGCGTGTGGGACGCAGCATAACGGAGTCATCTTCGCCGACATTGGCGCGCAGGCTGCCCGCGCATGGTCGCAAGCAAGCGCCCTCTTCTCCACGCGGTGGCCGCGTTGGCGGCTTGGGAAAGCTTGGGAAAGCCGCCGCGCAAGGTCGCTATGCCATCTCGCGCAAGGCCCGCTTCTTTTCGTCGTTTACGTGCCGATAATACCGATGATCTCTCCTCGTTCTCGTCTTGCTCAGAGGAAAATCCTGGAGGCCTCGCGCGTTGCGTAATAGTTGTATTATCTAGTCCACACGTCAGCTCCGTAAGCTAGGGCCATGCTCCAGCGTCAGTCCGACGTAAATCCGACATCATTCCGACGTGAACCCGACGTGAACCACACGTAAATCCGGCGTGGATCCGACGTACGTCGGGTCTCAAGTTGCCGCGCGAGACCTCCCGGAGGTTCCCCAGAAGTCTTGTGTCTAGCCTCCCAGAGGGGCCTCCCCCGCCACGGCCAGAGTCGCGTCGGGATCCTGGCTAGAGCGCACCACGGGAGGTGCCCAGCACGGTTCTTTCGATGTTCGCGAGCGGTTTTCCGGATATCCATTTTCGGTCCGTTGGCGACTTCTGCATGCACCGTACCCATGGCATTAATCATGTCGTTCCTCGCGATGTTCATCTGCGTCAGTCGTGCGCTACGGTGTGATGCACTTGACGTTCTGCTGGCTTGCCAGCTGTTGTGTCAGGTCTGCATGCCGCGTGTTGGTGTGGCCACCGATGCGCCGACAAATAGTCGTTCTTGCAGTGGCGTGCCCTGAAGAGGATGCAATCACGACACGTTGTGGTTCGTCGGCTTGGGGGTAGCGGTATCGGTGTCTTATTGTTCCCCCAGGCGCCCTCGAGGCCACGTACGAGGCACTGACGCACCCTGACACGCAGCAGTGCATGCAGTCGGCCGCCCAGCAGACTTGCGGCCTCGCAAAGGATCGCCCAGAGCGTAATTTGGGCATTGAGACCACGCCCACTCAGACAAGTCGATTGAGGAACTCTGCACAGGTTCACTCGAAATTGGAGTACGAGCGTGCCAGTGCAGTTTGCAGTTGTTCTTTCGCGGTGCAGCGCGAACCCCGTCTTTTTCAAATGTCGAGAGTGCGCAAGGGGCACGCCTCTTGCGCGCGCCCCTTGCAAACCAGGACCCTGAAAACTCCACCTGAAGAGGACGAAGGTTGGAGAATGGAGAGTGTCTCGGCCCGCGGCCTCAGCTCCCTCGGGCGCGCCAGCGTCGTGGTTTGGCAAGGTCCCCGCGTGACCCTCTCAGTGGGGTCCGGCCACAGTAGATGGGGTCGGAGGCTGCGCCGCACGGGCGATGCCTCGGCGGTGCGGCCCGATGTGGGACCCGATCGTTCTCCTCGTCGATGGCTTCCGATGCATCGGGCGGAGCAGCGGCGTTGCGGCGGCGACCCTCCGACAACCAGCGGCTCAGACCCCCTCTGGGAGGCCTCCACGGCAGGAGCTCTGGGCGCACGCCTGGGTCGCGATCTCCGCCCACGCCCAGCGGCTCTGCGCCGACCGGGGGGCTGCGCACGGCGCCGGGCCGCTCCAGCGGCCCGCGGCCCCCGCGGCCGCCGCGCGCCCGGCGGCCGACGAGGTCGCGGCGCCCGCGCCGCCCGCCGCCGCGGAGCAGCACGAGGACGCGGAGGAGGAGGAGGAGGAGGAGGAGGAGGAGGAGGAGGAGGACGAGGAGGAGGAGGAGGAGGAGATGGAGGAGGAGGAGGACGAGGAGGAGGAGGAGGAGGAGGAGGGGAGGAGGAGGAGGAGGAGGTGGAGGAGGAGGAGGATGCGGAGGAGGAGGAGAAGGAGGAGGAGGAGGAGGAGGAGGAGGAGGAGGAGGTGCCGGTGCGACTCCTCCTCGCCTCGTTTGCGCCTTCTGCGGGACCTCCTGGCATCGGCTGCACGCAAAGGGGGACCCTTCGCCAGAGCGGCCATCTGGTGCAGGCCCACAAGGGGGCCCCTCCAGCACTGTTTGATCCCCTCGCGGTCGGTCCCTGAAAGCCGCGCACAGGAGGTCACTCCTGCCCAGGGTGGCTCCTGCGAGTAGGCGATGGCAGGCCCCCGTCGCCAAGGCTCGATTCGCCTCGAAGTCCTGGTCAGGGAGCGCCCCAGGAGGAGCCACGGGAGCAGCGGTATGGCATGGGTGCCCTGTGGTTCCCCCACGAGGACGCGCTCTCGGCCGCCTCGGAGGTTGTCTCGGAGGAGCTGGACCAGGATCCGCGGGGGGCAGCGATTCAGTCAAGGCGCTGAAGCAGGCAGCACTCTGGGCTCAGGGGGGGCTCCAGTTCTGGGGACTTCTCTCGGGAGTGTGGGTCGGGGGAGTGGTGCGCGGCCGAGGCTCGCCGTGGTCCGAGGGAGCCAATCCGTTCCCTAGTCAGCGTTCCTCCCGGCAGCACGATGGCCGTACCCCACCGCCATCCTACAGGCCATGCAGCCCCCTCGGCGGACTAGACGCCATCCCACGGCCAAGGCACGGCCCTGGCGGTGGTGCGGTGGTGGTGCGCAGCCGCCGATCAGGAGACCGCAAGCATCACCGACGCGGACGCGGACGAGCTCGCCTCGGAGCTCGGGTGGGACCACGTGCAGCTCCCGGACGCGATCTGCGGGATCGTGGACGAAGTGGGCCACCGCAAGACGCGCGCGGCGTGATGGCCAGGCAGCCAGATGCGGCAGCGCACGGCGTGCCAGGGTCGCAGGCCTCTCCTCCCTCGGGCTCTCGGCCCCTCCGCGCAGCAGGTCGGTGTTCCTGCCCGTTTGGCCGAGGAGCGCGCACGGGCCTCCCACGCAGGGGGGGGGGGTGCGTGTGTGCGCTGCCTGGAGTGCGCGCTCCGCCCTTTTTTGTCCATGCCGGATGCCCGCGACGCAATGGGGGAAGGGAGCGCCAGGGTGGGCGCGACGACGTTTGGGTGGCCCCTTCTTTTGGCAGCATCAGCGAGCAGCGTCATGCGTGTGGCATGCGCTTGTCCAGTGGGGGCGCCGCCAGCAAAATGCAGTGGCTGGCGTGGTTCAGACACAGGGCTCGCAGGCAGGCGGCGTAGAATATGTACAATAGGTGCGGGAGGGTGTACAGAATGGGCCAAACTTCGACCACCACTACCATAGGTAGGGCGGGGGAGAAGGGAGGATGGGGAGGTCCTCCTCCTCCGCCTCCTCCTCCTCCTCCCTTTCCTCCTCATCCTCCTCCTCCTTTTCTCCTCATCCCAGAGGCTTGCGCCATCAGCCCGACCCGCGGAGGAGAGGATGCGGACGGTGTCGTGGGTCGCTCTCGGGCGCCCCAGGGGGGCGGACGGAGTGGAGGAGGAGGAGGTGGGGGGGAGGAGCAGGAGGAGGAGGAGGAGGAGAGGGAGGAGGAGGAGGAGGAGGAGGAGGAGGAGGAGGAGGAGCAGGAGTAGGAGGAGGAAGAGGAGGAGGAGGAGGAGGAGGAGAAGAGGAGGAGGAGGAGGAGGGAAAGAAGGAGGAGGAGGATGAGGAGGAGGAGGGGGGGAGGGGGGGAGGGGGGGGGGGGGGAGGAGGGGAGGAGGAGGAGGAGGAGGAGGAGGAGGAGGAGGAGGAGGAGTCCCGAAGCATGCCCCCCCCCCCCACGGGGAGCTCCGCTTAAGGCCCCAGCGTGCGCGCGCGCCTGCCGCTCCGCGCCCATGTCGGCGCACCCCTCCTCGCGCGCTCCGTGCGGTGCTCATCACGCGGGGAGCGCCATCTGCGGCCGAGGTGGGCGCGTCGTGTGCCCCTGGGCACGTTGTGTAACCCCAGGTGCCTCCACTTGCGGCTCCTGCAGGCGCCGACGCATGGCCCCCCCACGCCCACGTCGGCGCGTCCTTCGCACGCTCCATGCTCAAAGAGAGAGCTCCACCTGCCGACCCCGGGGTGCGGGCGCTTGCCCATTTCGGCATACTTCTCACCCGCTTCACGCCCCAATTGAACGCCACACGCACGGCTTCGAAGAACAAAAAAATGAATAGGCATAGACTGTCGAAGTTCCGCGTGGATTTCTTGGATCGGCGTTGAGAAGGCCCCCCTGGCGGCGCCTCCAGCTCCGCCCCTGGAGCGCTCCGCGCGCCCCCCGAAGCCCTTCGCCCATTGCACTCCCCACTCGTGTGGATCGTGCAGAGGTCCGCCTACGGCTCAGAAGAATGCCACACCCTTGGCAATACACACATACATATATATATATATATATACATATATATATATGTGTGCACACACATACATGTGTCCTCCATTCAAAGTGGACACAACAGCTAGCTGACGAGTGTGCCGTAATTCGTCCCCCCCAGTGCCCATCCTGGGGGTGGGCCAAGGTGATTCTCGAGGGAGCGGCCAACTCTGTCGTTATTTCGTCTTCGGCCGCCCTCCTTCTTTGGGCCAATCGCGTTCCCTGCCCAGACTGCTTGCCCGTGGTCAATTGCGATTGCCCCTCTTACCCCGCCGTGACTTGCGGCGACCAGATCAAACAGGAGACTAGCGAGTCTTCCTCGCTGTTGTCGGCGGGGTGGTGGCTGGTTCTGGTCAGCATCGGCTTCGTCCTGGGGCGCTTGCCCTTCGCAGGGGCCCACGGTGCCCACCACCCAGCGCGTGCCCGTCGGGCGACAGTGGCGGAGGCGGTCGAGGCGGAGCCGATTGCGGAGCAGGCTTGACAGCAGTTGGAGGCCATCGTGCTCAAGCGCCGTGGCCTCGGGGGCTCCCCTGGCCTGTGATGGCTGCCGCGGTTGGCGGCCCCTGGGTGTGCATTATAGTGACCCCGGACGATGATGACTACGACAAGGACACCGCGGTCGCGGCGGACATCATGAGGGTTGCGCGTGCCGCTAGGCATGCAGGGAGGGGTGCCGTCGTTGATCGGCGGCGCGGCGGCTCCTGCGCCGGTGCATCCTTTTCGTGCCCTGCCCCTGCCGGCTCGGCTCCTCGCCGCTATGGCGGCAGGAGCCCCCCGCTTGGGCTACGCGCTGCCAGTCGGGCCCTTGCAGCTGAACTCGGTCGGACGCCCGTTCTCGATCAGCGAGGGCACTCCTGTGGCAGCTGGCGGTCTCGATGAGGGCGACTTTTTCGTGGTGCGATACAACATGCCAGGGGCGGTCCTGTGGCACGAGCGGGTGGTGGTCTTCAAGTCTGGCCCACCGCCTGCCGTGGCCGGTCCGCCGGCTGCAGAAGGCCTCGCCGCCCTGGCCGCCGCTCTCGGAAGGGGGCGCGCCCGCAGGGGCCTCGGCGCCTCCCGCCGCGGCCGCCCCCGGCGGCGCAGCCGCGGCAGCAGGTGCCTTGCTGCCTGGGGTTACCACTGGTGCTGCCGCCGCTGGCACTGCTGGTGGAGGCGGAGCCGCTGCGGCTGCCACAGGGCCCGCCGCTGGAGGCGCCCCCCTCGTCGCCGGACCAGCGGGAGGTTTCCAGGCCGGCGCCGCAGGAAGACCCGCCAGTGGAGGGGCAGCTGCGGCCGTCGCTTTCGACTTGAGGGTGCAGCCCGCCGGGGTCGACGCTCAGGGGGTCCGCTACCGCGAGTTCAGGGCTGCTGTCTCGAGCTTCACGGTCACACCCTTCGCGGACTGGCCAGCGCGTGGGCTTCGGGCCGTCCCATGGGTGAGTAATTTCATCATCGCGAACGGGGGGTCGCCGGTCGCCAGGCACAACCGCCGGAAGGCGGAGGCTCGCCGTCAAAGGCTCGGAGCCCGGGGTGGAGGAGCACCTCCTCGTGTGCATGGCCTTGGAGACGGCCGCCTGCTATGATCAGTTGAACGTCACAGAGGTGGCGTATTTCGAGATGTTCGGGCGGTCTCTCCAGGTGCAAGAAGAAAGGCACCGAGACCGCATCATCGGGGCAGAAGATAAGGTCGACTCTCATCTCTTCATGGGCACAGACCTCGCGAGGGGCAACGTTTGCGTGGCCCCTGATCTTCAGGACTGGGTCGCGCAGAAGCTTGCCAAGGACGCTTCGGCGATGGAAGAGAGACGCAAGGCTCGGGAAGAGCGCAGTGCAAACCGCCAGAAGGGCCAGAAGAAGAACGGTAAGGATGGGAAGGGTGAGCGTGGGTGAGCTCCATCGTCGACGCCAGCGCGGGGGCACTGGCGCCGGACGGACACATGATTGAGCCCTCTCCGATCGATGCGCCACGGTCGGGCATGATACCTGGTGGCGCTGCCTCTGTTCGTGCCAGAGACATAGTTCCTCTCCCCTTGCTTCCCTCCTCCTCCAGGCTGTCCGCGATGCCGTTCTCGTGAGCAGGGGCGCTCGCCGACGCCATCGCAGGGCGAAGCGTTCTGTGGACTGGGCCAACGACGCTATCTCTTGTCTTAACAGTGCTTACGGCTTCGGGCCGGCCTCTCGCAGTGCGAACCCTACTTCTAGCCAGAGCAGCGACCTCAATCGCGAGGGTGAGCAGTTTTGCGAGGTCGGCCCCCCGCCCGCTGACCTCTCTGCTGTCGCGGGAGCCCTCAGTGATCTCTGCGCCGCTAGTGGTTTGGACGACTCTGCTGGAACCACTGGGCGACCGTTTTCCCGGACCTCGTCTTCTGGCCTGGCGAGGGCGCCCACCCAGTTCCATTGAGTGAGCTCCTCAGCCCTAGTGACTCCGGATGGATCAGCCGCGCCCGGGTGAACTTGCGAAGGCCCTCTGATGAGGCCCGGAGATGGATTCGAGAAGCTTGTCCTATGAGACCGTGCGTGGAACCGTTTTTTTTATGCTCGCCTCCTGCTCGACATGCTGCCTTTGTTCGCAGGCTGGTCGACTGGGGGATGGCCGCCATGCGGCTTGCCGCGGGCCGCCCCGCTAAGGTTGGTATTTTCTGCGTTGCCACACCCGCGTGGCGACTTGTTTTGTATATAAAAAAAGACAAAGACCCCTCTTGCCACCCACCCCCCCGCCGCCGCTGCCCTGGGATTTCGAGTCTCAGGGCTCAGGGCTCGGGCGTTTTTGTTGGATCGGGCGGCGTTGACAATTGAGTTTATCGAGCGGACCTGCCGGCAGAGCTTCAGGATTTCTCTGCCCCCCCCCCCCCCCCATCGATGCCGGAGGGAGTTGCTGGGCTTACGGAGGTTGAAGAAAACGATGTGGGCTCAGGGGCCACGCTGGAACCGGTCCTCACCATCCTGCCCACGGGGTGGAGTTGGGCCGTGCACATCGCCCAGTCCATGCTGCTGAATGCCTTGCGCAACGCGAGCATCTACGGGGTCGAACTGAGTCGCGGATGGCAACCCGGCCTCCTCGCCCGGCGATTTCTCAGGGGTTCGCGTCGCTAGATAAGTCGGAAAAACTTTGTCGTTTTTGGCCAGCGCCCCGATGCCGCGAACGCGACAGCGCCCCGAGTTCGCTCCTCCCTCGAAGCCGAGGGCCTCGTCGCCCATGATCTGAAGTCCGCCTCGAAAGACGCGTCTTTCCTAGAGCTGGAGCTGAATTCGGGACAGTGGCTTTCTATATGTCGGCCCGGCCTCTGGAGGCCGCGGCTTGCCTTGGAGGAGATCCCCCGGCGCGGTCGCGCCAGTCGGTCTCTTCTTCAGGCGGCGATCGGGCACGTTACCTGGGCAGCTTTACTTCGGGGGGAGGTCCTGAGCTTATTGAATGACGTCTACGCCTATATCGAGAAATGTCAAACCGATGTCGCCTACCTCTGGCCTGGTGTTCGCAAGTAACTATGGAGACAGCGATGCGCCCTCCCTCTTTGCACCGTGGATATGGGGTCCGAGTGGCACGGCCAGGCGCGCGCCTCGGACGCCACACCCTTTGGCCTCGGCGCTTCTGCACGGCGCATCTCTCCGCTGGAAGCCGGCGCGATTGGGCGTTCGAGCGGGCGCTGGAGATGCAAGGTGGAAGAGCATTGTCGTCTTCGGGATGCTGCATGCACCCTGTCGTCTGCTCCCCCTGGCCGCCTCGATGACCCCCCCGCCCCCGGTGACGACGCGGCCCGCGATGGTGGCCCCGCCCCGAGCAGTACATGGACCCTGAAAGCTGGGTCCACAGTGCGGCCTGCCGCGTTTCTCCTGGCGCCAATTCCCTGGCTCTTGAAGGGGGAGTTTGGGCCCTTGCGGCGCGTCATGCCCCCGCAGTCAGCGCGCCCTCGGTCGCCGTCTCCTCTTCATTGTCGATGACCTTCCACTCGCTCTCGGGGCGACCAAGGGGCATGCCGGATCGAAGTTGCTCAAGCCTTGCCTCGCCAAGCTCGCGCGTCTATCTTTGTCATTGGATGTTGCTTTGTGTTGAGGTGGGCCCCTGCCGAGAGGCATGTCAGCGATGCTCCGCCCCGCGGGAAGTTTGGCTGGTTCACGGGTTTCCGTGCTGTCAGACGCAGACCGTCGTCGCAATTTTCGGCCCCCCAGGCCCCCCGCTTGGGGGCCCCGCCTGGGCCGCCCTTGCCCGGCCAGCCTGTCGCGTGGTCGGCAGTTGACGACTCGCGCCCGCTCGGAGTCTGGGCGGCCGCAGGCCGCGGGCCGCTCCGGGAACAGACCGACGCTGCTCAGGGCCATCAGGGCATCAGCGGCCTCGGCGGCAGTGACGGAGCGGCCCCCGCATGGCGGGCTCTCGCCCTTGGAGCGGCTGGCCATGTGCCCCTCCGCGGAGGTCCTGTACCATTTGCTGCTGAAGGGAAGCGGTTCCTGGACCACTGCGTGGCGCTGGCGCTGGACTGGGGCGACCGGCCCGCCCTCGACGGCCTCCAGGTCGATTTCTTCAACGGCTTGTGCCTGAAGGGGCTGGGGCCAGACGTTCGGGGCGGCACGTTGACCGCCCTGGCGCATTTCCCGCCCTGCCTGGGGCGCTCGGGGGCCACCGCGCTGCCGCGGGCTTCGCGAGCTGCGCTGGGCTGGAGGCGCCGCGCCCCGCCATTCACGCGGCTGCCGATGCCTTGGCCGGCCATGGGCGCGATCGTCGGCCAGCTGATCCACCGCGGCTTCTCGCGCGCGGCCCTGCTGAACGCGGTCGCCCACGCGCGCGTCTTGAGGCCGCAGGAGATGACGCGCGCGCGCCACCTCGTCGCCCCCGCGGAGATGGCGGAGCCAGCCTACCAGTGCCGGCCAATCCTGCTGCACGGCTCAGCGCTTCTGCCGGCAGGGAAGACGGGCGTGCACGACGACGCCGTGGTCATCGACCTGGACTCCTGGCTGTGCCCCGCGCTTGCCTGCGTCCGCGCTGCGCTGAGGCCCGACGAACTCATCGTGGACGTGAGCTTCGCAGAGTACCACCGAGCTATGCCGCCGCGGCGACGGGCCCTGGCCCGCTGGGCCCACGCCCCTGCAAGCTGCGCCGCGGGGGGGCCCCAGAGGACCTGCCCCTCGGCCGTCGCTCAGTCGAGCAAGTGCGCCTCTGCGGACGGTGGGCCACCCTCGCGTCGGTGAAAAGGCACACCAAGGGCGCTCGGCTCCTCGATACTCTGACCTCATTTGCGCCGGAGGATTTCGTCTACGGTAACCACGCTCTGAACTCCTTGTCGGAGCTCCTGCGCAGCGGCAGCGGTCTGTTGCCGGGCGCCCCGCCCCGGGCAGTGGGGCCGCCGACGCGCGGGCTGCCTGTGCCGCCGCCAGCTCGAGCGGAACCGCTGCGGTGCGCCATCAGGTTACAAAGTACCTCGAGCGCGCCCTTGCCTCGCAGCTGCGCCAGGCCGCTCGCGCGCGTCGCCTCGCCTTGCTTGAGTTGTTCGCTGGATCGGCCCAGCTGGGCCAGACCCTGAGAGCAGCTGGACGCGCGTGTCTGTTACTAGATATCGGGAATGGGGCCCTGGAGGACCACCCGAGCCCAGCCTTCTGGAGCACTATCCGCGGGTGGCTTCAGGAACGGGTTATTGCAGACGTCTGGCTCGGCACTCCGCGCTCGTCTTGGTGTCGGGCCCTTCGGAAACCTCTCAGGAGCACCCGGGCCCCCATGGGCCTCCAGGACCTCCAGGTCGGAAGCGACCCCTTCAAGCTCTCCGTAAATACGATTGGAACCTGCTGCGTCCGAATGGGATTCCCCGCGTACCTCAAAAACCTCGCGGCTTCCGTCACGTGGCCAGCTCCCCTTTTGGTTATTCTTCTCGGCCTTCACGGGTGTCATGTGCACATTGTCGATGCGCGTCGCTTTGGAGCTCCTTGTAGGAAGAGAACCATGATAGCTATGTGTGGAACTGGTTTCCACGCTTGTTTGCATCAGCGGCGTGCAGGACGCAAGGGATTGTGTTCCGAGATTTGCGAGCCGCATCTCGTACATGAAGGTGTTGACCCTTCCACTGGGAAAAAAGCGCGCGTCAGTTGCCGCCAGTTATCCTACAAGGTCATTCAGAACGCTCGCGCGAACCATCCGCCGCGTGGCTCAAAACATCCGTAACCTAAAGAAGCATTCCCGGGCAGTGGGGGCGAAGCCTGCCGATTCTCACCTGCAGGCTGAACCTTAGGGAGTTTTTGTCGAGTTGGTTTTTGTTCCCCACATGTTTCGTGGGGTTATGGTTTTCTTCCCTGCCGCGGCGCACCCGCGTCTCCTCACTTCCCCTCCTCCTCTTCATTCCTCTCCTCAACCCGCGGTCAACACATGCACGGCAAGTGCATGAGACACGCGTCTACATACAGCCGCACGCATGCACACACTCGCACACACAAGACGCATGTTCACTGCATCATACACCCAAGACGTCTGCACAATCCGCGAGGGTCGTCCAGGGCACAGCAGGCATGGCATATTCTCGACACCATAGGGGGTGCGCAGGGGGTGGTCTCTCATCGCGGCTGCTATCCGTGACGGTCGTCCAGGGCATAGCAGGCAGGGCATATTCTCGACACCAGAGGGGGTGCGCAGGGGTGGTCTCTCACCGCGGCCGCTATCCGTGACGGCCGTCCAAGGCACAGCAGGCATTGCATATTCTCGACACCATAGGGAGTGCGCAGGGGGTGGTCTCTCACCGCGGCCGCTATCCGTGACGGCCGTCCAGGGCACAGCAGGCATGGCATATTCTCGACACCATAGGGGGTGCGCAGGGGGTGGTCTCTCACCGCGGCCGCTATCCGTGACGGTCGTCCAGGGCACAGCAGGCATGGCATATTCTCGACACCAGGGGGTGCGCAGGGGGTGGTCTCTGGTGGGTCGTGGTGCGACACCATGGTTCGTCGCGGCCGCTATCCGTGACGGTCGTCCAGGGCACAGCAGGCATGGGCATATGGCATATTCTCGACACCATAAGGGGGTGCGCAGGGGGTGGTCTCTCACCGCGGCCGCTATCCGTGACGGTCGTCCAAGGCACAGCAGGCATGGCATATTCTCGACACCAGAGGGTGTGCGCAGGGGGTGGTCTCTCACCGCGGCCGCTATCCGTGACGGTCGTCCAGGGCACAGCAGGCATGGCATATATTGTCGACACCATAGGGGGTGCGCAGGGGGTGGTCTCTCACCGGGTCCGCTATCCGTGACGGTCGTCCAGGGCAGAGCAGCCATGGCATATTCTCGACACCATATGGGGTGCGCAGGGGGTGGTCTCTCACCGCGGCCTCTATCCGTGACTGTCGTCCAGGGCACAGCAGGCATGGCATATTCTCGACACCACAGGGGGTGCGCAGGGGGTGGTCTCTCACCGCGGCCGCTATCCGTGACGGTCGTCCAGGGCACAGCAGGCATGCATATTCTCGCACCATAGGGGGTGCGCAGGGGGTGGTTCTCACCGCGGCAAGGGGGTGCGCAGGGGGTGGTCTCTCTCACCGCGGCCGCTATCCGTGACGGTCGTCCAAGGCACAGCAGGCATGGCATATTCTCGACACCATAGGGAGTGTGCAGGGGGTGGTCTCTCACCGCGGCCGCTATCCGTGACGGTCGTCCAGGGCACAGCAGGCATGGCAGATTCTCCATACCACAGGGGGTGCGCAGGGGGTGGTCTCTCACCGCGGCCGCTATCCGTGACGGTCGTCCAGGGCACAGCAGGCATTGCACATTCTCGACACCATAGGGGGTGCGCAGGGGGTGGTCTCTCATCGCGGCTGCTATCCGTGACGGTCGTCCAGGGCACAGCAGGCATGGCGTATTCTCGACGCCATAGGGGGCGCGCAGGGGGTGGTCTCTCACGACACCGTAGGGAGCGCGCAAGGGGTGATGTGATGTCCGAGTGCGGCCGCTATCAATGACGGTCGTCCTGGGCATAGCAAGAATGACATCTTCTCGACATCCTGGGGGGGGCGCAGGGGGTGGTCTCTCAGCGCGGCCGCTATCCGTGACGGCGGTGCTCAGGGCACATCGGTACGCAAGTCTCCTATCCGGACCGGTCGCGTTCAGGGCACAGGGGAACGCAAGCGAGGTGAGTGTAACCGTCATCAAGAATACGTAGCCACCTTGGCTCATGCAGGCTCGGACCGTTCGGGTTTGCACTGGGGCGTGCTAGCGCTGGTGACTGTCCGTCAAAGGCGCAACGCTTGTCATGGCGCCCAAATGTGCCATGTCGGCGCTGCCGCCTCCATGCGAGCAGCTCAAGAAGTCAATGCTTGAGCTGGGCGCCGAGTGAGCGTAGAGGGCGCGCGCGATCATGTTGACAGGCATGGGGGCGGCTTGGTACGCAGCGCATTTAATGCTTACCAGCGACAGCTTCTCAACTGGTGGCCCGACACGCTCCTCACCAGGTACAGCGAGTTGCCGCGTCAACGAGGCGCCGACGATGCCAGGAGGCCGTGCTTGGTGAGGTACCTGCTGAACCCTTCGTCCGGCGGGTTCCCCGCTGATCAGCCGGGGGAGTCGGAAGAGGGTGATGGGTCGCCGTTGGCGAAAGTTCGGCGGGTCGGCGACGCCGGCAAAGGGGGCGCTGCCACGCCCGCGCAGGACACGCCCATCAAGTCCACGCCCATGCAGGCCTTCACGCCTCAGCGTTCCCCAGCAGTTTTGCTTGCTACCTCTGTTCGTTCCGCAGGCACCCCTCGCATTCAGCTGTCCCCTGAGCCAGCTCAGACGGACCGCCGTTGGTCAGAAGTACCCTGGTCGCAAGGCCTGCGAGAATCAGCGCAGCTCGAGAACCTGTTGGCGAAAGCGGATGCGAAAGCAGTCGAATGGTACAAGGCATTCGCGGCCAGGCGAGCTTCTGATCCGGAGTATTTGCCGTCGAGGAGGGGCGACGATGCCGATTTGTGGCAGGCGCTTTACAGGTGCTCTACGAACACTGGATCCTACAAAGTGGACGTACCTACCCTTCGCCTGTTCGCATTGCAGCCTGACGTGGTCGGCGCAGCTAGCGCCCAGTTCTACGGGGAGGTGAGCGACGTGTCTGGCTGGCTGGTCTGATTACTTTGGCTGGTTGTGGCTGGAATGACTGATCTGACTGGTCTTGTCAGTGTGGCTGGTCTGGCTCAAGAAGGCGAAGCGGGATGTGACATGGTGTGTGAACACACGTGACATAAAACAGGTATGTGGGGTTCCTCGGTAGCGTAATTCGGCCTGGCGGTCAGTTCCATTTCGCGGGCTTGGGCGGTGCGAAACAGCCGGTGTGTTTTATTGCTCCGGTGTCGTCAGGGTGTCGTCAGTGCGGCGGCTCTCTTGTTCGCAATTGGAATTCGCCGTTCCGCCGAGTGGACCACGCAGAAAAATGGTGCCGTTTTGATGGCCTTTTTTTTTCGTGGCACACGGGGGGGATTGCGGCGCCGTCCTCTTTTCAAAGTAGAAGCAACAGCCAGCTGACGAGTGTGCCGAAATTCGGTTTCTGGATCAAGCTCTCCCTCCCTGCCTCCTTCGCTCTCTCCTTCTCCGTGGGGGGCTGTGCGATACCGTCGGTGTCGTTTCATTGTTCAGGTCTCTTGCTCGCAACTTGAGCTCGCCGTTCCGCCGGGTGGACCACGCAGCAACATGGCGCCGTTTTGAAGGTTTTCTGTTCCTTGCTCAGGGGGGCGGGGGGGGGATGGCGGAGCTATATATATATATATATATATACGCATATATATATATGTATATGTATATACATATGTGTGTACACATGCCACATACATACATACATACATGCATGCATGCATGCATGCATGCATACATGCATACATACATACATACGCACACAACGCACACATACATACATGCACATACATACGTGTACATACACCAGGGGAGGAACATGCAACTATACCGCTGACCTTTCGCGCTGTCCCTTATTATTTGGGGTATCCTGGGGGCCTTCATCGCCACCGTTGGATTCGCCTCGCGATCCTGGTCAGGAAGCACCCTGGGAGAGGTCTGGGGAGCAGCGGTACCGGTCGCAAGGTCTGGGCCCTTCGCCAGACCACGTGTTGTTTTGGGGGGAAGGGGGAGGGGTGGGGGGGGCGTTGTCGGGCATTCCGGGGGGGTTTGTTGTGTTGCTGCCTGGTTCTGTTCGGTGCCGTCTTGGCCCTTCTCTGCTACGCGGGGGCCATTGTGAAGCTGCCTGGGCCCCGTCTCGGGTGCCTTTTGGGCTAGTCGGGGCACGTCTTGGCACATTTGGGGCTTCATTAGATCCCTCTTGGGCGACATGGGCACCGTGTCAAGGTCTTGAACGGCCCATCTTCAAGCGCACAGGGGAGAACGTCCAAATCATGTGGTAGCTATGTATCGGGGGGCTGTCCTGAACGTCAGGGCTTTTGTGGCCACCTCGGGCAGTCTTCGAAGCTGTTTTGGGCTACCTGAAGCGACATTGGATCCATGGGGCTTCTCCAGCCCAGTGGCCATGTTTTGGTGCCCTTTTCGTCCTGGTGCCCACCCCTCTCTCGGACCCCCTCCCCTTTCGAGCAGGACGGAGCTTTTGGGAAGGGGTGGAGTTTGAGGGGCCGCGAACCTGTGGCCCCGTCCGTCGCCTGGGGGCCCTCACAAGGCCATGAGGATGTGTTGAGGAGATCGCTCCCCCCCCCCCCTCCGGTCATCCTCCTCCTCCACCTCCTCCCCTCCTCCTCCTCCTCCTCCTCCTCCTCCTTTCCCTCCTCCTCCTCATCTTTTTCTCCTCCTCCTCTCCCTCCTCCCCCCTCCTCCTCCTCCTCCTCCTCACCCTCCTTCTCCTCCTCCTCCTCCTTCTCCTCCTTCTCCTCCTCCTCCTACCTCCTCGGGGCGGGAGGTTGGAGAGACGGGTCGGGGAAACCTGGAGGGAGGGACGGACACACATTTCGTAGGTTTCGCCCCCCTCGGGCATGCGATGGTACACGATAGTGGCAAAGGCCGAACTTTTCTGAGGGCGCTGCATGTACATATTTGCTGCCTGACTCCTTCGGCGGTGCGTCAGTGCTTCCTTGGCCCCCTAGTCACCACCGCATCTGTGCCGAGTGCCGTCGAGCGTGGCCGGGGAGGAGGAGGAGGTGGAGGACGCCGGCGGGTTGGAGGAGCCGGGGGGAGGGGGCAGGCCCTCAAGCCAGAGTTCGCCTCCCCGCTATTGGTGGCGCAGGCTCTGTCACGCTCGGAGGTCGCCAGCTGCCACCTGTCCTGATGCTCGTCGGCTACCTCTTCTGTCCCGTCCCGTGCCCCACGCGCTCGGCGCTGCAAACAGGGCCGCCCAAGCCGCAGCCGGAGCGCTTGCCGCGAGGCGATCGACGATGCTCGCATGCATATCGATGGTGCGATCGACGCAGCATCTTTCAGTGTACATACGGCGGCAGGAG
Organism: Prorocentrum cordatum; assembly: GCA_963575745.1. Lineage (NCBI taxonomy): Eukaryota > Dinophyceae > Prorocentrales > Prorocentraceae > Prorocentrum > Prorocentrum cordatum. The sequence goes on along the minus strand of CAUYUJ010016871.1, from coordinate 856,139 downwards.
GCCCCAGTTCCAGCACGCGGGGGCGGTGCGGGCCCTGCGCCTCCCCCTTCGAGCTCCGGCACTGCCCGCGCTCGGGGGGTCGGGGGCGGCAGCGCACAGCGGCCCGTGGAGCGATGCACGCCGCGGCGCGCCGCCCTGAGCGGCCTGTACACAGCCTCGGTGTACATACCTGGCCCTGCGAAGATCCAGCGGCTCCTAGTACTTCTGGTCGACCCTGAAGGTCGGGTGTTGCTAGAAGTTCCCCTGGCCCGAGGTGCCCCCAGGATTCTCGGGGTGGCCCAGGCGGCCTCCAGGGCACCCCTCACGAGGCCCAGAGGACCCCAGGGGCTCCAAAATGGCGCGAGAAGCTTGGGGCACCTTGGGCCAGGGGCACTTCTAGCAACACCCGATAAAGGGGGTCCAGCTGAAAGGGGATGGTGCAATAGATTTGCGCCAAACAAAATGTATTGCAAATGTACTGCGCCGGAGAATGGTATTGCATTGCATTGCAAGTCATGTACTGCACGCGAACGTCCAGCGATACATTTGCGCCTCGGAATGTATTGCACGCCCCAAATGTATTGCAACCCCACAAATCTATTGCGCCAAATCTATTGCACCACCCCCTTGTCGTTGGACCCCCTTTGGGGTCAGCCCGAGTAATGCGCTGCATCCGTCCCGGTTTGTTGGTCGAGATGCGACATCCCAGCCCGTCGCGAGAGGACGCGAAACAAGACGGTGCCCTCCTGCCACCCGCAAAAAGGGCCCGCTTTACTGGCTCGCCTCAGGATTTGAGACCGAGATCATCGTGTTCGCGATCGCCATCTCGGTGCATGCCATGCTCTTCGGCGGGCTCGGTGCCCTCCGCCCGCCTAGCACCTGTAGGTCAAGATGTTCGAACATCGGCCACGCGCAGAGGGGAGTAGGAGGAGTGGGGAGGCTGCTTAGGAGCATCCCCGCTTCTTAGAAGGCGCGGGTCGTCTCTATAGATGTAAGGCCGGCGCCTTCTAATAAGCAGCCTCCTTCTAAAGAGCCTTCCTCCCCTTCACTGCCTATTTGTGCTCGCTGCCAAGAATGATGACAACCTCTGGGGTTTCGAAGTGGGCCTCAGTGCTCGCAGGGGTCCCCTATCGGGCCCTCCTCGCGCACCAAGGCGTCGCTGGGGCAGGGAGGGGCCCCGCCCACCCCTAATGCGGAGGCACCCCGTGGCAAGACGCCAGTGGAAGGACCACCTCGTGATGAGAATGAGTGAAGCTCTCCACGGCGCCCCCCCCATGTTGGACAAGTTTCTCTGGTACCACTTCTCGTTCGCCGGGAGGAGGTTCAGGAAGGACACCAAGACACAGGCACAATTAGTCGTCGATTCCGCAGAAAATATAGGAAAATACGGGACATGGGGAAGACAAAAACCCAAAACATATTGGGAATCATGGGGAATCCTGTTACTTGTCTGTATTTGTTTGTGTGTCCCAGGGCCCTTTCAGAGGTGGAGGAGGAGAGAAGGGGCTCGGTGCGCTAGGCCAGTACGTACGCAAGAGATTCGAGATGCATCAGGACCAGCTGTCGACCCTGAGGAGGGGGAGAGGAGAGAGGAGGAGAAGGAGGAGGAGGAGGAGGAGGGAGAGAGGAGAGAGGAGGAGGAGGATGAGAAGGAGGAGGAGGAGGAGGAATAATAACAATAAGAAGGCCAGGGGAGGAGGAGGATTATGATAGCGAGAAGGAAGAGCTGCCGCCTCTGCCGTGTCATCTATCGCCACCCGGTCCTTACGAGTTTGCCCAGCAGGATTGGCGGCCTAGGGAAGTCGTGCATCCAGGGGCAGTCTGTTGTGTCCTCTCTTCGGGCACGGTTCGGCAAGGCTCTCCCTGGACTGCTTCGCGGGGATCGATTTCGATCAGATCGATAACATTCGATCAGATCGATAACATTCGATATCGATTTTGGTGGCTGGTCATGCTGGTCATGCTGGTCATGCTTTAACAGCGGGCATCGATAGCTGGTCATGCTTCTTCGCTCCTCCTCCTCCTCCTCCTCGTCGTAGCTTTCGGCGTCGTTGATGTGCTGCGGGTCCTGCGGAGCAACATGATTAGTTACCCCCTATTGGTGGGACCCCAGTCCTTCAATAAGGCCACTGAAAAAAAGTTGTTTCTCCCACCCTTGAGGTTTAACTCGGGCGTCCAACCCTCCAAAATCATCAGGGTTGGGGGCGGTCAGGGGCAACTATCGAGCCTCGGGGGCCCAAACAGGAGTTACTCCGGACCGCAGTTCTCCTGCTCGGGTGCCCAATATTTTGAGCCCCACCTACCCTAGCGCGACTCAAGTGCGACTCAAGTCGACGGACGTTCGACGCAGCACTGGCGCAGGAGTGGAGAGCGAGTGGCTCGTTGAAGGTCCCCAGAACTTGCAACTGACTGACCGTCGGGTTGCCAGAACATGCAGTTTGGGAGGAGAGCGCATTGAGCGCACCCCCTATCTCGGCTTCATGTGTTGCTCTGGAGGGGCCCGACGCCCGCGCGTTGCCCAGTTTCGCCGCCCCGAGCGCCGACGACTTCGAGCGCGCGCTCCTGTGCGCACGTGCGGACATGATGCTCTGATGTCAGAGGCGTCAGAGATTGACACCAACACCAATCTGGGCGGTGTGCCTCCACCGAGGGAAGGTGATCACGATCTCGGTTATGGTGGTATGATTCGGTCTTCCTAAGTTGCTGACAGATTAGCATCAACGCCGAAATCGAGGATCGTCTTTCCCCAGTGGAGGCAACACTGGGTTATGGTGTTGGTGCCCATTTCCAAGCCTCCAGTGATTGCCGCGCGGCCCCGATGCCGACGATTGTGGCCTCCAAGCAGTGCACCACGTCAAAACTGGAGCGCTTCTTCTTTCGAGCATCTTCTGACCCATTGGCGAAGAGCAACAGGTTGGATTGCTCCGCGCGAGCGGCGTCGCGCCTCATCCCATGTCTTGCAATGAGCAACGTCGACCAATCATTGATATCACGAGGTCGACCGCGCCAGTGTTGCACTGTGCCTGGGGCATACTCTCAGACGAGTGCGGCAGGATCCTAATGTTTTCGGAGTGTTTTTTGCCTGGACGCGAAGGCGAGCGGGGCGGGAAAACCTGCCGACGGGAGGAAACAGACGGGCGCAGGACGAGGAGCGCGAGGAGTGGACCTCAGGGCTAGGACCTTCCCCGGGAACCAGTTTGCGGCCAGGGCCGTTCTTGTATACCGCTCCCAATTCCCAGCAACGGCCGGCATCAAGAGAGAACGCACGCAGCAACAACATCGTGGTGTCTCTTGTCAGTTTTTTTCGCTACGCGAGTGGGCCTACAGCAGGACACGTCAAACAAGACGGAGCCAGCCTGCCAGCAGGTGCCACACAGAAGTGTCTGATCCCCAGGTGGCCCTGGGGGCCCCGTAGTAAGTTCAGGCCACCAGCACCTCTGAGCCGAGCGTCCGGAAGGTCGCGTGGGCAGAGGGTGCTCGCCGGGGGAGAACCGGGTCCTGATGGAAACGGGTCTTGAGGTTTTTCGCCGGTTTGAGGCTCTCGGGGCCCTCCACGGGCCCCGGGATTGCCAAAGAAAGGTTCAGGATGAAGATCCCGTCCGGGCGGAAGGCCCCGGGGTCCAGAACCTGCTTCCCTCATGACCCGGTTCCCCCTATCAGGCGATCGCAAACAAGGATTAAGGGGGCGTGGATTAGCGACGGGTCCCGTTTCCATGGGAAATCCGGGATTTCCGCCGCCGAACGGGGCGGCATTGGCCGCACTTTGGGGAGGGCACCTTTCCCGATCCAAGGATTTGGCCCCCGCGCGCCACATCCATGGATCGCCAATCCATGTTTGCGCGCCCCCGACCCTGTGCGAAAGTGCGCGAGCAGCAGCTCTTCGAAAAAAATGGCAAGGGCAGCGTTGCAGAGCGACCGCGTACACTCAGAGGCTCGATTGTGGTGCGGCCTGAGAGGAAGAGGAGGAGGAGGATGACGACGAGGAGTGAGCTACATCCCAGGGACCGGCATCCGTGAGAGGTAGGAAGTTCGGGCATCGACGGCGCATGGGACCCCAGTCCTTCAAGAGGGCCGCCGAGAAAAATATAATCAGTTTCCCACTATTTTTTTGGGGGGGGGGTTCTAGAGACCTCTCAGGGTTAGCGAGGGGCTTCATCTTGCGCCCCTGCTGCTGGGAGAGGGGTGTGGTCTCGCTGCCCGATGGCGCGCAGCGTTCGTTGCCTGCTCTCCGCGGCGCGAGGGGACCTACGAGCCACGACGCTGAAAGAGGGACCGACCACTTTGGGCTCCGGCTTCCGGGGCTTCCAAGATGCTGAGGGCCGTCCGCGCCAGGGGCTCCCTGACGCGGACGGCCGAACGACCCCCGCTGACCCCTGCAGCGGAGCTGGGCTCCCTGGCGCTTCGGGCTTGGGAGCGACGCTGAAAGAGGGACCCGCCAGAGGGGTGCTCGGGCTTCCGGATCGCTACCCAGAGCTAGGCCGGGGAACCTCCTCGTGGCCGAGGCGCGCCGTGGCAAGAGCGGCCCCCTCTGTGATGGCACGAGGGCCGTAGGTTTGACATCGCTCGGACGTGTGCGCTTCCTATTGGCGAGGACCATCGAGGAGCAACTCGGATCATATCGCGACGCAGATTTACGCGCGACGCCGAACAATGAACGGGATATGGACGTCCAAGCGAGGGCAAGTAGGGAGAGGTGGCGGGGGGAGGCCTCGCTGCCCGAAGGTGCGCGAGCCAAGCCGAAGAAGGGACCCAAGGCGAGCCCGAAGGCGAAGGCGCCACCGCCCACGCAGGCGGGCGCTGCTCGCCAGGCCCCCCCCGCCCAGTAGCTCCGCGTCGCGCCAGCCCGCCCCCGCGCGGCAGAGGTGGCGGCCCGCCTGATCGGTACGATGGGAATGGGTACGCAACGAGGGGGTACGAAGACCACAAGCACTTCGTGCCCGTTTTGAATCCGATTCGCTGCCGGGGTCGCCAAGGGTGTTTCCCCCTCGAGATAGAAGGCCGCCTGCCCAACAGCGGCCGTTGTCGTTTTTTTTGGGTGGGGCATGGCACTTTTTTTCCGAACCCATTTCGGGCGTCCAAATCTGTGGGCCCCCACACGGTGCAGTGGCCACAACGTTCTGTGACTCCGTGGTGTGATTCGGGGATTGGGCTCAGGGGGTCTCGAGGATCGAGGCGCTCGGACGTCTGTGTCGGCTCCCAGGCCTTTTCCAGCTTCGGGATGCCTTCTAGCGGCTGCGCCCCCGCCGAGGGCTTTCTGTGGGCACCCAGATCGTCTCGAGCGGTCGCCGGAGAGCCGAGCTACGACCCGAAAACCATCGACGCAGGTGTACCAAACTCGGGGCCCCGAAAAGGTGCGGCAGCCACATCGTGTGGTGACTCAGTGTGGACTCACCCGCGCGCGGCCAGCTTAGACCACGGTGGCCCTCCCGCGCGGTGGGGTCCATCCCGACTCGTCTTTCGAGGCGGGCCCGGCCGAGGCGACCGGAAGCCTCCAGAGGAGGCCCAAAGCCGGCGACGCGCCCGAGGGGGGACGGCAGAGGGGGCGGGCATCCTCAGAAGTCTCAGCAGGCCGCGGATCTCACGAGGAGAGTGCCGAGCCTTTTCCGAAGCCCCGCCGAGAAGGCCTGGCCTGCCTCACTGCCCCCTCGGCGCGCCGCGCGTCTCGGCGAAAGAGGGCAGCCGTTGTCTCGACTGGCCCGGCCCTCCTGCGACGACAAGCGCGCGCGCGGCTTGGTCGCTCGGGCGGTGGGCCCCGCGCGCGCGCGTCCGAGGCCGCCGCGGCCGCCAAGGACGGCGCCGCCGCCGCTCGCGCGGCCCTCCAGGACCGAGGCGCGAGTCACCTCCTCACGGGCCCCCTCGTCACCACCTCCTCTTCCTCGTCCTCCTCCTCCTCGTCCTCCTCCTCCTCATTATCATCATCACCTTCACGTCCTTACCTATTCTCGCTTCTCACCTCCTCCTCCCCCCATCACCTCCTCCTCTTCCTCACCTCTCTGCCTTCGCGTCACTCATAGCCTCCGCTCCTCCTCCCAGTCCTCCTCCTATCCGCACTTCTGTCGCTCTTCCTCCTCCTCTCCGCACTTCCTCCGCGCCTCTCTCGTGGTCCTGGCCGCGGCCAAATGGCCAGGCTCGGCCCCGTCCCCAGAGGGGGGCGGGGGATGCGTGGGAGGGCCAGGGGGGAGGAGGAGGGCAATGAGTCATCTTCCAGCTAGGTGGCTCCGACATGGGCCCCGGAAGGTCGCAAAAGAAGCACAAGGCCACCAAGATTACAGGAAGCGCGGCAGACCGCAGCATCGCGGCAGACTAGCACGGCAGCCTTGATGATCTCTTGGGCCGCCTTGGACCATGCGGAGGTCGTTTTGGACTGCGTCGTGAGCCTCTTGGTGCAATACTCGGCTGCGTTGGTCGATACTAGGGGACATCCCAGACCACTTTGGAGCCCTTTGCCTCCCTGTTGGAGTCTCGGTGAGACAAACATCCGACCGTTTCGAACACATTGAAAGCGTAGCAATGCGTTTTTTTGGGGACATCGGCGATACATCAGAGTGAGGGGACTGAACGGTCATTCATTGACCCTGGGTGCGTGGCTGAAGTGGGATTCAGTGGCCAGGAGTCTTGTTGTTCGTTGTTGAGTTCTAAGCCCCCAAAAATAATTGCTGATGATCCCCCTGCCTAGTAACCTTTTTATGTTTTAATCAAAGTGCTCCTCCCGGGGTTCGTGCCCTTTTTTTACGAGGGATAGCGAGGGGTCATCAAACTGCGTTGTTGAGCCGCGATCTAGAACATCAACGGCTCCCGCCTGATACGTCCACACTATGTATTCCCAAATCGCGCTCTCGCGCGGGACTCCTTCACAATGTATGCAGGAATCGCGCTCTCGCGTGGGACATCATTGCAATTTATTCATTCGCCGCGCCCTCGACACTCAGGAATCATGCTTTCGCGGTAACGCCCCCCTCCTGCTGATTTCTCTCATGCTCCGTTCTCTACTCCCTTGTTTTAGGGGCTGCGCCAAATGCACGTTGCAGGTAAGAAAGATTTAACCCCAAGGGAAGACGATCGAAGACGAGGAGGGCGTTTATCGAGGGTTTGGGATATACGTGTTGAATTGCACGTGAGCAGATAGGAGCGAACAGTCTGACAATGAGAGGTGTTGATTTTGGTGATGGTGTTGGTGTTAGTGTTGTTGGTGTTGTTGGTGTTGTGTTTGTTATGGTTGCTGTTGGTGGTGGTGTTGGTGTTGTTGTTGGGGTTGTTGTTGGGGTTGTTGTTGTTGGTGGTGTCGTTGTTGTTGGTGGTGGTGGTGTTGCTGGTGTTGTTGCTGTTCCTTCTTCTGTTGCTGTTGTTGTTGGTACAGTTGTTGCTGTTGCTGTTGCTGTTGTTTCTTCTGTTGCTGCTGTTGTTGCTGTTCAGTCTTAGTTTCCAAGCAAGTATCATTGTTGGATCCCCTGGTGACGCCCAATCGCTCTCGCCTCGGCGCTGGCCGCATTTCTTCTGAAATCGAGGCTCACGCACAGGCGTTTCGGGGGTGTGCCGAAACCCGACGGCCCCCCAGCAACAACAACTTTGCCGCTCGATATTTCCTCCTTCTCTACTCAGGATCAGGGCTCTTGCTCGCCTTCGCAAACCAGCTTTCCAGCAAAACCGGCTCTCCCGCGCTTCGGCACCGCAAGCCGCGACGTTCTATATTTCTTCCGTTCTTATTCCAGACTCCAAGACGCCCTGAGGCTTCCCTAGGCCTTGTTGCACCTTAATTGTGAGAAAAATATGATCGTGGAATGCCCTGCATCCGCACTGGTGCTCTCGCCTCGGCGCCGGCTGCATTTCCTTTGAAAGTTATGGTCACGCTCAGGCGTTTCGGGGTTGTGCCGAAACCGGCCCCCGAACAACCGCAACGCTCCCCATCGATATTTCCCTTTGTTATTCGGGACTTGGGCTCTCGGAGGTTGATGGACCTCCTACCCTGACACGTCCCTCTACAGGAGGAATCTTCAAAAATAGTAAAAAAATACTCTGGGGACAATGTTTTTTACAATTGTTGAACATTTGGGGCGCATTTTTTTACTATTTTTTGTTTTTCCTCCAAAGTCCCCCTGTAGGGGGACAGGCCGCCTGGCCCAACCTAAGGCCACGACGACAGCGGCGCGGCGGCGGCGCTGACGACAGCGGCGCGGCCGTCGCCGCCGCCGCCGCCGGTGCTTCCGCGTCGTCGTCGGCGGCGGTGGCGGCCCGCGAGAGGACCTCCGCGCCGCGCTGGGCGCTTCCGACCTCCCGGCCGCCCTGCGCCACCTCCGCGCAGCGGCGCCCCAGGCCTGGGGGTGACGGCGACGAGTCGGGGGCAATGTTGGGGGAGGTCGGGTATGAGGGTAGCGTTGCAGAAGTCGATCAATGGAGAGGAAGCGTGTTGCCAAATATTTTCCAGGTGTCTAAACCTTGTGTCAAATATGTTTTAAATATGTTAAACATGTTTTAAACATTTTCGGAACATGTTTGACACACTTCAAACTCATATGTAGTTCAATGGCGCGATAGTTAGAGTGTCCATTGTCATGGCATCCACAAAAGTAGCGAGCCAGACAAAACAGGTAGGACGAAATAGGCAGGCTAGGGAAAGGGTGGGTTACGAAGTCTGCTGCATGAAGCTGGGTTCGGCCTCGCCGCCGGGACCATTCCTCGATACACGGGCGCCTCCCGGCGCCGGGAGGCGCCAGGAAAACCAGCCACGCAAGCTGAGTATCTACCCTACCCCTTGCTACCCTACCCTTTCGTCCCCCCCCGAGAGTAGCGGTCATGCACCGTACCATGTTTGGATTCTTCCGGTCCCTCAGCTGCATTGAGGTAATGTGTATAGTTTGTCAGCCCTGTTGGCCTCCACATTGCACCATACCATTCTTTGGTCGACGATCGCCGACGACTTGGGAGACGCCGACGCGGCACGGTGCATACGAGGCAGCCGCGGATCAGGGGCAACTTTCCCAGACGCCCTTGCATCGTGGAACAATCTCGACGGGAAGTTTTTGGTCATTTTCAGGCTCCTGCGGCCCTCGCTGGGCCCTGGCACCGGTTAAGAGATGGTTCGGGATGCAAAGTCGATCCCACGGAATGGGTCGGGACCTCTTAGGGGTCCACGTTGGGACAACAATCAGGACGTTAGCTTTCCAGCTTCGAGTTTTGAGGCCCTCGTAAAGCGTGGATCAAGGCGCGTGGATTAGCGACGTTTCCCGCTGCCACACCAGATTGGCGCGCTGCGTCGCCAAACGCGGCGACACTGCCGCCAGATCCACGATCCTTTGTATCGACGATCAATATGTGATGTTTCTTTCACCAATTACAGGTCGATGTCCCCCCTTGAGCGGATCCCCACCTACCGTTCCCACTGAGGTGTTCTGGCGCGTTTTCCCCTCCTGTCTCGTCGCCTCGGCTGTGTTCCCCAGGACGCACTTCAGGAGAGGTCCAGGGGGCGACTTATATCGGTGGTTCAAAGATGGGGGTTGAGGGATGGGGTCCTAAGGATGGAAGGGGTCCAAGGGTGGGTTTGCATGGTTTGAGGCACCTCGTCATTAGGACCCCATCCTTCAGGACCTCATCTTTGAACCACCGATTCGAAGCCCGAAACACGCACCTCCGACGCACTTCGGAGTCTGTCCTAGGCCCTCGAAGGTCTTGCAGGGGCCTCTGGAACCCTTTCGGCTCTCGCACGGCTTCCGCGGAGGTATTATGATGCCTCTGGGGGACCTCCTGGGGCCTCCGTGTCGCTGGGGGGAGAAGGCACCCTGAAGGGAATCTAAATTCAGAGGAGAAAAACGTACCGGTACCGCTACCCTTCGCTTTTTTCTCTTTGGTGGGTCTCTTGGGAGGCCCTCGTGGCCACCGCTGGATTCTTTTCGAATTCCTGGTCAGAACGCACCCCAGAGAAGGTCTGGGGAGTATTGGTATGGGTACCTGCTTGGTTTCCCCATGGATGCCCGTTGAATGGCTGAGGGAACGTCGACGGTCGATCTAGGGCGAAAACTTGGCCAAGACGGGTTCCGAAAGGGGTCTGGTGGCCAATGCAGTGCGGACGTCGGAGCGGGGGGTCGACCAAGTTGGGTCTTTCGCTTGCGGCCCCGTCGTGGACAGAAGCACGTGAAAGCACGTGCCGAGCGCACCCGTGCCGAGACGCATGCCTGAGACCCCCCCCCGCACTATGTGTTTCGTGCCCAATGCCGGCGCCCGCTGCTCGACGCCCTTCTGGTAGAGGGCTTCTGGCCAGCAGATTGAAAGGGTCCTCCTCCTCCTCCTCCTCGTTCTCCTCCTCCTCCTCCTCTTCCTCCTCCTCCTCCTCGTTCTCCTCTTCCTCCTCCTCCTCCTCCTCCCCCTCCTCCAGAGCCGCTACAGGGAAACAAGCAGATCGCCAGAGACGCCGGCACCGCTGCTCCCCGGACCTCTCCCGCGGTGCTCTCTGCGTCGGACGTCGAGGAGGATTCAGCCACGGCGGCGGGATCTCCCCATTGACGGGCAGCGGCATCGGCCTCCTCGGACGAGGGCTCTCTCCGGGACAGGACGAGCACGCAGCACAATCGCGCCGCTGGCGTCAAGTCGGGCCAGTCCCTCTACAGGAGGAAATTCAAACATAGTTTAAAACAAATTGGGGGCATTTTTTGATTATTTGTTTGCCATTTTGGAGTATGTTTTGAGTATTTGTGGTTTTCCTTCAAATTTCCCCTGTAGGTGGACAGGCCCGACTCAATTCCAGAGCCATTAACGGGAAAAAGGCAGATCGCCAGAGATGTGGGCACCGCTGCTCCCCAGATCTCTCCCGCGGTGCTTTCTGGTTCGGACGTCGAGGAGACTGCAGCCACGGCGGCGGGATCTCCCCATGGACGGGCAGCGGCGACGGCCTCCTCCCGGCCTCCTCCCGGCATGGCTCGGACGTGTGCATTTTCTCTCGGCGGGGATTATTCAGGAGCATCCTAGATCACCCCGCGAAAAAAAACACGCACGAAACCGGAAAAAAACACAAGGAATGGACGTCCGAGCGACGGGGAGTCCTCGGACGAGGGCTCCCCAGGGCAGGACGAGCACGCAGCAAACCACGCCGCTGGCGCACAGCAGCAGCAGATCACGTCGTCGGCGGCCCGGGCGGCGGCGGCGGCGGCGGCGCGCCCGGCGCCCGCCCATCAGTGGCGCTCGGCGGGCGGCGCGACGCCCTCCGCGGCCCCCGACGGGCTGCTGCTGCGCCTCGCCCGCCTCGCGGCGGAGCAGTGCGCGCCTCGGGCTGCGGCGCGGCGCGGCGCGGGCGGCGGCGGCCGAATCGAGCGTCGGAGAGTCCGAGGAGCCCAGGCCCCCCCCCCTTGTCGGGCCGAACGAAAGGGGGGGATAAGGGAGAGGGGGGGGGATACGAAATCTGCTGGATGCACCTGGCTTCGGCCCCGCCGCCGGGCCCATTCCTCGATACACGGGCGCCTCCCGGCGCCGGGAGGCGCCGGGGAAAGCAGCTACGTGAGCCGATTCTCAACCCCCCCCTTCGCTATCCCCCCCCTTTCGCCCGGCCCGACCCTCGCGTCGTGAAGACTTCTCGACCTGATTTGTCTGTTGATGTTGCTGCTGTTGTTGCTGTCGCTGCTGCTGCTGCTGCTGCTGCTGTTGAACTCCCATTTCTGACTAGCTATTGTTGATCCTCCCTCCGATAACAGATGTGTTTTTCATTTGAAGTGCCCGTCCAGGGGTTCGCACCCTATTTGTTGTATCAGGGAAAGTATGCCTGCTAAAACTGCGCCCCTGGCCTCCGAACAGCAACAACAAGAACAACAACAATAACAATAATAACAACAACAACAACGATGACGACGACAACAACAACAACAACACCAACATGATCAACAACGACAACACCAACAACAGCAACACCACCAGCAACAGCAACAGCAACAGCAACAACGGCTCCCGCCTGGCATTTCCTCGCGATGTATTGAAGAATCGCGCTCTCACGCGGGACTTTCTCACAGTACGAGTCGCGCTCTCGCGTGGGACTTCCTCGCAATGTATTCAGATGATGCGCCTTCGGCGCTCAGGAAGCACGCTGTCGCATTGGGCATGCTCGCGTTTTTCCTTCGGAATCGCGCTATTGCTTGTGCCTTCTTCGCGATCCATGCATGACCCACGCTTCAGCAACCCGTTTGCTCGACCTGGTCGCCTGAGCCCGCCTCCCCGACCTGCCCGCTATGGGCCTGCCCACCCGATCTGCCCGTCTGGTTCTACAATTTGTTTGTGCCCCTTGCCCCCCGCCTGCTAATATCTCTCGTGCTCCATCCTTCTCCATCCCCCTTCCACCCGCCCGTTCTTTCCCCTGTTTAAGTGGCTGCACTACATGCACGTGACAGGTAAAGGAGATATACCTCCAAGGGGGTACGATCGAAGACGACGAGAGCAGGCACCGAGGGTTTGGGATACAAGTATTGGTTGGCACGTGAGAAAATTGGAGCGAACAGTATTAACACATATATTTGTTGTTGATGTTGGGAACGACGGGTTTCAGACGCCCCGGGAGGGAGGGGGGGGGGCTCGCATCGCATCGCATCGGGGGAGGGCGCGATGCAGTTATGAGATTCCTAGTGGATCATTGGCATTCCTGAATGGTTTCTTGGATATGCCTTGGCATTCCAGGGGGGTCCTACGGATATGTGCGGATGTTTGTTTTGCATCCCTGGGGATTCTAAGGATCTGTCAGGATTCTTAGAGGAGTCCTCGGGTGATCTGGGGATTCCTAACGATTCCATCGGATTAGCGGATTCCCCATGGATGAGTGAAGATCTCCACGTACCCCGAAACATCCAGAGGATTCCGGACGGTTCCTTTTGACCCTTGTGGATTCCTCAGGGATTTTGTGAATTCCCAGGGCTCCTCTGGATTCTTTAGGGGTCCGTAGGAATCCATGGAAAGCACAAGGATTCTCAGGAACCCTTCGGAATCATTCGAAGTCATAAGGAAATCAAAAGGAATCCCCCCAATCCATCGAGAACCTCTGGAATCCGTAAACACACATAGGAATCATCATGAACCCAAAAAAGAATTCCACGGATGTCGCAGGAATCCTCGGGATTCCTCAGGAACCATTCGCATTCCGAAGAAATCCATTAGAATCCATTAGATTCTTTCCGAATACGCAGATAACCATGGCAATCCGCAGGAACCCATCGGAATCGCAAGGGATCTGGAGGAACCCGCAGGAGTCCCCCGGAATCGCTAGGACTCCATAAGAGGTTTGCAGGAATCCCAGGGGATCCCAAGGAATCCACAGGAAGACATATGAACCCACGAGAACCGCCAAGAAACGTCAGGACTCCACAAGGATCCGCAGGAATATTGAGGAACTCGTAGGAGTTCTCACTATTCCATAGGAGTATATAGGAATCGTTCGGGATACCAGGGAGTTCCAAGGAAATCCTAAGGAATCATTTCGGATCAATTCGAATCATTCGGAATCCTTGGGAATCCGTGCGTCCCCAGAAATTCCCAGGCATCCGTAGGACTCCCTAGGATTACCTCGGAGTCTTCAGAAGCCCATGGAAACCCAAAAGGAGACTTACGAATCCATAGGAATCTACAAAAATCCTTAGGATCCGCAGCATTTGTTTGAAAACCCGAGGCATGTTTAGGAATCCTTTGGAATCCTCGGGAATCCCCCAGAGTTCCCAGCAATACCCAGGAATCTTCAGGAATCTTCAGGAATCCTTCGGGTCTCCATGGATCCATAGGCATCCCCAGGAATCCACATGTATCCATAGGAAACAAGAGAGATCCGCAGGAATCCGCAGGAATCCTGCGCATGTCTTGAGAATACAGGAATTCAAGGGGACCCCCAGGAATCGCTTGGAACCCATAGGAACGCATAGGAGTCAACCCTGGGAGACCCTAGGAACCCACGAGAATCCGAAGGACTTTGTCGGAATTGTTGTAGCCCTCCGGGATGCCCAAGAATCCTGAGGTGCCCCCAGTAATCCTTCAGGAATCCATCGGAATCTTCAGGAAACCGTGAGGAATTCATCAGAATCCTCACGGATCCGCAGGAACCCTGCAGGCATACATGAAAATCGCTAGGAGTCCTCAGGAATATTTAGGAACTCAGCGGGACCCTTCAGGATCCCAAGGAATCCTCGGGGGGCTCTTGGGATTTCGATCGGTTCTGGATGATTTTTGCGGACCTGCGGTTTCTTGTCGAGCCCTGAGGATTCGCATGCGTGTGAGGGAATCGTGAGGGTTCCTGAGGATTCTTATGGATTCTTGCGGGCTCCCCGGGATTGCAGAGGGTCCCCGTGGATCCTTGAGGAATTCGTGCGAAGAGCCGCCCTGGATTCCAATTGATTCCTGAGAATGTCTTCTGATTCCCCAAGATCCCTACAGAGCCAGAGGATTCCATGATTTCCCGATGGTTAGCTCGGGTTCCTATGGGTTCCAGGACGTCCCGGCGGAGCCTTCCGGATTCTTCAAGATTCATATTGATTCTCGAGGGCCTTTGCTCTAATGAATCGCGTTGTCGCTCGAGACGTCCTCTCGATTTGCCCAGGAATTGCGCTCTCGTCTTCAACTTCTTTGAAATGTGCATGCAGTCGTATAGACTTCGCGCCCGGGCCTTCCTCACTCTTTACTCAGGAGTCGTGCTCTCGCTCGATAGTTCTTCGCAATGTACGCGGGAATCGAGCTGTTTCTCTGTCCTCTGTTCTTTCTCTCTCGTTCTCTATCGTTTTGTTGTTTTTGTTGTTTTGTTTGTTCTCTTTCTCTTCCTCTCTCTCTCTCTCTCTCTCTCCCTCCCTCTCTCACTGAGTGTTCGCTTGGGGCGGTGGTGATGATGCTCATGATGGTACTACTGGCGATGTTGAATCGTGTTGACGATGAGACTGTTGATGGTGGTGGTCAATTTGGTGGTTTGTATAAGGAAAATGACGACCATGACGCTGAGGGTCATGCGTGCGATGGCAATGATGGTGGTTGTGCTTGCGCTGGTGATGGTCATGCGGTTGATGACTAGGTTGATGATGGTGATGTTGCTGCTGCTGATGCTGATGCTGATTGTGATGGTGGTGATAATGGTATGTTCATGGTGATGCTGTTGATGCTGATGACTGTGCACATGCTGCTGATGCTGGCGACGACTGTGATTGTGATGGCGATGCTGGTGATGATGCCATTGCTGATTCGGATTGTGAGTGTTACGGTAATGCTTTGGCGACGATGATTAAGGTGATGATTATGGTGGGGATGAGGGTGTTGGTTGCGGAGGCACGGGTAGTTACGGTGACGATGGTGACGACGACAATGGTGATGTTGATGACGACGGCGACGGCGATGATGATGATGACGATGATGCGGCGTTTGTTGCTGAGTATGGGAATGGTGATGATGAAGGCAGCAGCGTTGGTGGTGGCGACGATGCTGAAGATGACGATGACTATGCCGATCATGGCGATATAGTGATGATGGTGAAGAAGGGTACCTTGAACGAATCCTTATTCGGCTTTCCTTGGTTAGGATGATGCATTCATGTTCCCGTGCCAAGGAGTCGTTACCACAATTCCTTTAGTGAAGGTTCCTGACGTAGGTCCCCGTCGTAAAGATTATTCGCTCAGGTTCTCTCAGTACGGATCCCATGATCCGGCAGGGTTTTGCGCTAAGGCTTCCTGTGTCAAAATTATTTGCTATGGCCTGTTTAGCACGGGTTGCGTATTCAATGTACGGGTTCTTTACGAAGGTTCCTAGGGTACGGAATATGGATTAGGTTTCCCTTAGTCGGGATTCTGTATCAATGCTTTCTTGGGAAGGGTTGTGCATGACTGCTTCTTTCGTGAGGATTATGTATATTGTTTCTCTCAGTCCGGAGTTGTTTTACTACGTTTTTTTCCAGCACGGGTTATTATCGGACGTTCTTTTCGTCAGGGCTTTTTGTCAAGGGCTATCGATTCAGAGTTCTTCCCTTCGTAAGGGCTGTTTACCAAAGAGTTCCTGCGTACATATTATGTATGAGACGGCGCCTGGCTAAAGATCGCGGCGGTTCTTTAGTACGGTTCTGTAGTAAGCTTCTCTTCAAACGGACACGTTTACACACTCAGCCACTCACTCACACATCAGCATCATCGTTTTCATCACAAGCATCCAATCATTCGCTTACCAGCATTACCAGCATTACCATCATCATCATCATAATCATCATCATCATCATCATCATCATCATCATCATCATCATCATCATTCACACACTCGCACATTCGCACACTCACACACTCGTCAATATCATGAAGGGGACCATGCTGATCATCAGCATCACGTTCTTCCACACACACCCCCATGAGTGGATGAGTGGGTGGGCATCGTCAAGCTTGAGCATGGCAGTAGTTGCAGGCGGCGGGAGTTTCGTGTGTGAGCGAATTGTGAGGAAACCACAGGCGGGAGCTCCATGCTTATGCGTTATGCACCTCATGCTTGTTTTGCTAAAATATAAAAAACGAGCGGTTCATCTGTATCTTGTAGTTGTCGTCGCTTTTCGGATCCTCGGGCCTGGGTCGTGAGGAAGTATCCGGCGGGAGCCTCCGCTGTGAGTGAATTGCGAGGAAGTCTCCAGCGGGAACCCCGTGCATACGTGTCCCGCGCGTCACGTTTTTTTTTCCGGGCGGGTCCTCGGAATCTTCGTCGTTCTTTGGCTCGCCAGGCTTGAACATCGAGGAAGTCTTCGGCGGGCGCCTCGTCGGTGAGTGAATTGCGAAAAAGTATCAGGCGGGAAACCCCTGCATATGGGTCCCGCACTTCATGTGTTTGATCAGATCGGGTCATCGGAGTCCGATGGCAGTCGTCATTTGTGGGCCACCCAAGTAGAATCTTGAGGTAGTCTCAGACTGGAGCCTCGGTGGTGAGTACTTTTTTTTGGAGGTCTCAAGCGGGACCCCCCTTCCGATGTGTCCCGCGCGTCTTTGTATATATATATGTATATATATATATATATATATATATATATATTATAAACGAGCGGGCCATCGGAATATCGTAAGAGGCGTCCCTTTTAGGCTCCGCGTGCTTGAATATGGAGGAAGTCTCAGGCGGGAATTCTTCGGCACGAACGGAATGGGCACGGGAAGAATGGGCACGATGCCCAACAGCAGTTCTGGTTCAATTTGAACAGGAGTCGCTGTCCGCGCCGCCGCGGCCTGACAGAAGGCCGCCTGCCCAACAGCGGCGGCTGTTGGTTTGGGACAGCACTTGTTGTTGGGCATTGTGCCCATTTTTTCCGTACCCGTTTCGGGTGTCCACAGTTTCGTCGGAGAGCGAATGACGGGGAAGTCTCAGGCGAGAGCCCCTGCCCCATGGGGTCGGATTTTCGTTTTGGTAATGCGAGCGGGCTATCGGAACCATGTCATTTTCGTAGTTGTTTCGGTTCCCCTGGATTGAATATGGAGGAAGTCTCACGCGGGGGCTTCGTCTATGAGTGGGTCGCGAGGAAGTCTCAGGCGGGAGCTCCCCCCATGGGGCCCGCGTTTCATGTTGTTGATCCGAGCGGGTCGTCGGCACATTTTACCAGGCATAGCACTTGATCACCCCAAAACCACACATCACGAGGCGCTCCTCACGCGTGTGTGAATGAATTGCAAGAGCGTCTCAGGCGGGAGCCCCCTCCCTAGTCACAAATCGCTGGAAGAGTTCGACAACAGTGCGGTGGATTCCGGGGGTGAGGCGGAGCAGCTCGCGGCAGAGTTGAAACCCGTGATGCCTCCCACTTGAGCGCGGCCGCGACTAACTCGGTGCCTTGCGGGGTTGTCCCTACGGCTTGCTCTCGCGCCCCATCGGCCCGCGGGGTTGTCCCAGTCATCGACCGTTGCCCCGAAGGTTTCGCGATTTTGCCATCGGAGAAAGCGCCCCTGCCGGGCACGGCGGCGAGGGCGCCGAGGAACATCGGCATGGACCCCCTTGCAAAGAGGAAAGAAACGTGCATGTGGCATGAGGAGAATAGGCGGGATGGGAATCGGGGGGGGGGGAAGAGGTTGTGGTGGAGGAGGAGGAAGACGAAGAGGAAGAGGGGTAATTATACACGGAGGGCGGGCAGGAGGAGGAGACAGAGCACGAGGAAGACAAGGATGGTGAGGAGGAGGCGCAACAGAGGGCGAAACAGTTGGATTCGGCCAGGACAAAAAGGAAAGAGGGAAGGGCAACGCACATATACTCTCATGTGGGGTCCCACCGTCGGAGTAAGTCCAGCGGGGGTTCCTTATCAAGGTTCCTTGAACATGGGTTCCGCAGTAAGGGTTCTTTAGTCGGGATTTCTGGCCAAGGTGTCCTGATGAAGTATCCCTTACTACTTGGTCTTTCGTAAGGGTTATTTTCTCAGGTTCCCTGAGTGAGGATTCCTTGATAAAAAAGGGTTCCCCATAAAAGGGATCTGAATGAAGGCTCCCGCAGGAAAGGAATATTTACATATGGTTAGTCAGTAGAGTTTCCGCACTAAGGAATCCGTAGTTGGGGCTCCTTTATAGAAGGTCTCCTTGGCAGGGATTCCCTACGAACGTTCCCTTGGGAAGATTTTTTACCAAAGGGTTCTTCAGTGAGAATTCCTTACGAAGGTTCCCTTGCCCAGGATTATGTTACGAGGTTCTTTAGTACGGATGCCATGGATGTTCCCTTGGCGCAGGTTCTTAATGAATGCTTCCTTCGTGGGGATGTATGTCCCAAGGTTCCGTTAGCAAAGGTATTACCGCAGCCTTAGTAGGAATGTTTCATTCATGTTCCCGTTTGACAAATTACATACGAAGGTACTCCTTCGCGGGTTCCTTTAGTAGTGTTCACTTGGTAACAAGGGTTCTTTGTTAAATGATATGTATGAGGATCCCCTTTTTGTGATTCGAGGATTCTTCACATAAGGATTCATGATTCATGTCCCCATTAGTAGCAATTGTTTTCTAAGGGATCCTTAGTGGGGATTGCCCACTAAGGTTCCCTTTAGTAAGGATTTGTTATATTACGGAGTGCTCAGTAGGGATCCGTCATATGGGTGCAGTAGATGCCGAGCTTGCGTGGGGACGACATGGCCTGGGAGGTTTGGCGCTTGCAGGCGCCTTAGCCTCGTCGACGGGACCAGACAATCAAATTGATTATTGCCGGAGGCTGGTGGGGTGCGATGCGGTGTTCGCCCCCCCCCTCTCCCCAGAGGGGGCGTCAGAAACCCGGCGCACCTCCTGTGGGGAGCGACGGGGGAGCTCACCCTATTGGAAGGGGCTTAGAAAACCGGCGTTCCCTTGTTGTTGTTGTTGGTGGTGGTGTTGGTGTTGCTGTTGCTGTTGCTGTTGTTGTTGTTGCTGTTGTTGTTGCTACTGTTGTTATACATAGTGATTGATGTTGTTCCCCCTCCCTGGTAACCGTTGCACTTTTAAGTTTAAGTGCTGCTACTGAGGCTCGAACACTGCCGTTTTACAAGGAAAAGCGAGGTGCCACCGAACTGTGTTGTGGAGCCCCGAGCTACAGGAACAGCGGCTCCTGCCAAATACTTCCTCACAGTGTATTCCCAAATCGTGCTCTCGCGCGGGATGTCCTCACAATGAATGAAGAAATTGCGCTCTCGCGTGGGATCCCCTCAGGAAACAACAGGTATTATTTTATGTATGTCTAAAAATAGCACACACACACACACACATATATATATATACATATATATATATATAGATATTACCACCCCGCGGTGGATCCAGGCCATTTGCGAGGAGTGAATTTGCGAGTAGTGAAACGCGCTTGTCTAATCGAGAGGCTCGAGGTTTGGGGGTGGTGTCGTTGTAGGCTTCCTGGGGCACTCCCCTTGACCTCCTTGGCATTCTGGCTTGAACGCACCGCCAGACTGGGTCTGGAGGCGTTTTCGGCGAGGGCGGCCGATGCGCTCTGCCATTTCGGCGGCTTCTGGGGGGTCCGCTGCGGGCCCCAAGGGGCTGTCAAGCAGGTGTCGGCGGTGCAAAGCATGCCGAGTGTGAGGGCTGTGAGAGGAGGAGGAGGAGGAGGAGGAGGAGGAGGAGGAAGAAGAAGAAGAAGAAGAAGAAAAAGAAGATGAGGAGGAGGAGGAGGAGGAGGTAGGCTGTGAGAGGATTCTGGTCAGTGCACAGAGAGAGGCGGCGACCTCGACGGCTCTTTCGCTTCGGAGGGTTGTGGCGGGCGTTCCTTGAAGGTTCGCGCCGCCACGGGGAGAACCAGGAAGGTCTCCAGGGGAGGGGGGTCAGGGATAGGTCTTGAAGGGATGACGCTCGGACGACGTCGGAGGTTTTACGACGACGCAGACAAAACGGCGACGAGGGCCACGGCGACGGCGGCGGCGAGGGCGCTTTTGAAAATTGTTGGGGGGTCTTCGTCCCAGAAGTCCCGACCCGTTCCTGGGGCCGGCTTTTCATCCTGGTTTGTTTTGGGTGGCGGTTCCCCAGGTCGCCGAGAAAGGCAAGAAGCCGGCCGCCTCGACGTTTCTTCGAACCGTTGGATGTCTGGACCAGTCCTTCTCGACACCCGCGGTGCTCCAGTCGGTGGGAGCAGAAGATACCACCAACAAGCGGCCGTCTCCAGCGAGACCGTCCACGGTGGTTCCCCCATCCGGGGATTGAAGATGTCGCGAGCCGGACGCCGCAGTGCAGGGGATGCCACAATCCTCAGGATCTATGATCTTCAGGACATGTTCACCCTCCCCCTTTCGCGTCGTTGTTCGTTTGTTTCGTCTTCGTTCTTCGCTCTTCTGCTCCTCCGCGCTTCATCGGTCGGCACTGCTTCAAAGCCAAAGGCTCTTCATAAGCGCGTGGTGGCGCAGCCCGGCTGTGGTGATCTGTTGTGCTCGTGGACCAGGGTTTACGTGCGGGAGAACAATCCGGAAATGTGTTCACCCCGTGTTCAGCTCCGCCGATTGCACGCAGCCTGTGCTGGCCCTCATTAGTCAGGAGGGAGAAAACACACAGACATAGTTCATCGTCCATTCCCCAGAGAGTATGGACAATATGCGATGTGGGAGGAAGACAAAAACCCAGCAAACATTTAAGAGCATAGGGGGAATCCTGTTATTTGTGTGGATGTATTGCGAAGGCCTTACGGCCGGTGCCGCCGACCCTGGAGGGCGACCCATGCGTTCTCTAATGTGGCGGGGGGGGCCTCTTGGGGGTATCTTTGGGTCTCGTGTGGGGGGGGGTCGTGTTGGGGCTCGTCGGGCCCCCCGTCTGGGCACCCTGTTGGAGCCGTTTGGGGAGCCTCTGGGGCCATCTTGGAGGCATCTTGGGCGGTCTTGAGGCTCCCTTGGGTCATTTTGGGGCTCTCTTGAGGCCTGTTGGGCTATCTTGGGGCAATCTTGGGGGCTTCTGGGGCCGTCTTGGAGCGTCGGCAAGTTGAAACGGCGAGAACGCCAAATTCTGTCAAAAACTTTAAGAAAATCATTCATTCTTCCCTCTTCGTGCCCTCTTGGGAGTGCTCTTGGAGACTTCTTGGAGCGTCTTGGCAATCTCTTGGGCCGTCTGGAGGCTACTTTGGCGTCTTCGACCGATGGTTCGGCGATTCGGGGCCCTCTGGAGCCGTCTTGGAAGCCTCTTGGGGCACTCTTGGCCCGTCTGGGGTTTTTCTCGGTCCCTGGACATCCCGGGGGGGATGCGTATCTGCCCCCCCCCCCCTCCCGGGACCCCCCCCGGGACCCCTCCCCCCGGGACCCCCCCTCGGGACCCCCCCCCCTCCGGCGGGGAAGGGATCAAAGGGAGGGGGCTTCCCTTCGACTCTGCTACGACGTGTCTCAATTTCGCTTTGCCTTCGACTCAGCTACGACGTTGCTCGATTTCGCTTTGTTTTCGCTTTGGCTGGCGCGCCTGAGGGGAGGGCGACGACGACGACGACGACGACGACGACGACGACGACGACGACGAACGGAAGAGCATCGACGACGACGACGACGACGACGACGACGACGACGAACGGAAGAGCATCGACAACGGCGGGGACGACGACGACGACGACGGCGACGACGACGACGACGTTCACGACGAATGGAAAAGCATCTTCCACACGCCGACAGGGTCGGCGGATTTGTGTGTCCCAGGGCCCCTTCATTAAACATCGTCGACAGGTGGCCCCTCCCACGTCTTCTCGCGGCGGTGGCTCCATCCGCGAGCGGTGCCGCTTCCACTCGAAATGGGCGTGCCCCGTCGCCTAGCCATGCTCAGTATCATGTCATCCAACATCCTCATCCTTATCCCCTTCGAGACCCCCACCAAAGTACCACCCCAGTTGGGGATACACCCCTCGAAACCCGAAGGGAACGGCCTACATCCCCATCTAGGGGGGCAAATCGGCCAGTGGGGCCCAGGCCACGCCGCTGGGGATGGGGATCGGTTAAACGATACTCGCATGCGGCAGTGGCCGCACGTTTCGGGGGGCGCGTCCCCCGATCCGTGGGCCTGACGCCCACACGCCCAACCGTGCGTGAGTGGTGGTTGTTGCCCAGGCAGCTGGTGATACAATATATTTCCACTGCGCGGTCCTGGAGGTCACAACCTGCTTCTCAGGGGTGGCGCTTCGTCCCAGAACACTTGTTCATGGTCCGGGGGCCCGAGAACCAACGGTTCCCGCAGGCCGGCAACGAGGAAAAGCGCCTGGATCGAGAAAACAAGTCCTCAGGGATTTGGGTGCCGATGCTCTCCCCGACGTTTGGCTTTCTCCCCCGAAGGTCTCGACCCACACCCCTGGTCCTGCTCTTCATCTTGGCCAGGTGCTGCACCGTCCGGGGCTGGGCACGGTGAGGTCCCCCATGGGGCCGAGCACGCCGGAAATCAAGCAGAACGTCCCCTCGCGCTTGATCTGCGACGCGAGGGGGTCCAGGCTCTGCCGCCCCGCCGCCGAGGTCCATGGTGGCGCTGCTCCTGGCCGAGCTCGGCGGCTGCGGCCTGCTCACCACGCGCATCGTGGAGGCGGTGCTCGAGGAGCCCGCGCAGCGCACGAGCGCGGCGGGGGCCTCGAAGGGGCGCGCGCGGCGGGTCCCCCCCCCTCTTCTTTTCCTCGTCGGTCTCCCCCTCCTCCTCCGCCTCCTCCTCCGCCTCCTCCTCCGCCTCCTGCAGCTGGTGCTTCTCTCGTTTCTGTGGAGGCAGACCCCAGCCCCTTCATGCACTGGACCGCCAGCTCGAGGCATGCCTCGTGCTGGTGGCGCGACGGCCTGCGTCCTCCTTCTCCTCGCGGGATGGTCCTACGAGGCGGGGCCGAGTCTGTGTCTCCGCGGTGTATCGCCTTCGTGCACCACGACGCCCATCGTGGGCCATCTTGGAGCTTTCTGGAGCAGGAAAAACCTTCGCAACCACCCTTTCCGGGTGGCGGGCGCGCTGTGCCGAAGCCCGGTCAAAAACCTTGCAGAACGTATCTCACACCGGGCACCCTTGTGGCAAGCCAACAGGGGGCGGCGGAACGAAAACGCCTAGGGCGAATCACCGCCGCCCCCGGTCTTTGTAGGGCCTAAATCTGTGGTCGAGCGTTGTGTCCATGGCTCGGCCAAGTTGTCGGACGATCTATTCCCCCAGTCGATGTGGAAACCATTGGGGGAACACGTGGGGGAGAAAGAAGAAACATGATAAGAATGAGCATACGAATAAGTATGAGAAGAAGAAGGATAATTGTAGTAATAGTAATAAGAATAAGAATAATAATAATAATAACAATAATAATAATACTAATAATAATAATAACAGCAATCGCAATAAGAAGAATAATAAGAAGAGGAAGAGGAAGAGGAGAGGGAGGAAAAAGGAGGAGGCTTCTCGGGAGCCTATTGGGGCATTTTGGGATCTGCTGGGAGTTTCCTGGGAAACTCTTGGAGGCCTCTTGGAGGCCTCCTCAGGCCTCTTGGGGGCGTTTGGGAGCTTCTGGGGGCCTCTTTGGCCGTCGTCGGGCGTTCCTGGCACGTGTGACGCAGTCGGAAGCCGTCTTGGGCGCTTCTCTGGGCCGCCTTCGAGCCTTGTCAGGGCGCTCCAGGGCCGTCTTATAGGCCATCTTGCACGTTCTGGAAGCCTCTGAGGACGTCTTATGGGCCCTCTTGGGGCCGTTTTGGAGGCCACTTGGGCAGCAAAGGGGCCATCTTGGAGGCCTCTCGAACGCTCTTGGGCGATCTTGGGGGCCCCTTGGGCCGTCGGAGGGCCGTCGGAAGGCCGAAAAGAAGCAAATGCCAAAACCTGTCAAACATCAAACAACCATTTTTGTTGTTGTTGGGTCTCCCCAGGCCCTCCTGGAGGACCTCCCGTGGATGCCCTTGGGGCCTTCTTGGGCCGTCTGTGAGGCTTCTTCGGCTAGCTTGGAGGCGTCTTGGACTGCCGTCTTGGAGGCACTCTTGGACCATCTTGGGCGAACTTGGGGGCCATCTTGGCCGTCCTGGAGGTCATCTTGGGCCAACTGGGAGCCATCTGGATCAGGAAAACCCTTTTGCAACCACCTCGAAAGCAGCCTTTCGGGTGGCTGGTGGCATCGGCCGACGCCCCATGGGGAGTCCCAAAAGAACCACAAACTTCCTGAAGTCTGGCACGCCAGGCACCCCTGTGGCAAGCCAACGGGGGCGGCGGATCTAGTGACCTTCAGCCCATTCCGCCACCGTGAGGCTTCCTGGATGCCTGTGGGGATCTCGTGGGATGAATCTCGGATGCCTCTTGGAGGCGGTTTTGAGAGTGTATTGGGCCGTTTAGGGGGCTTCTTGGGTACCGATTTGGACATCTTGGGGGCTCGTGCGCGCACCTCGGGGGCTTGTGGGGGGATCTTGGGGCCAGCTTTGGGCGGAGGGCTCAAGATGTCAGTTCGTGCTCCCCATCTTTGGGCCTCTCTGGGGGCAGTCTTGGAGGTCTCTTGGGCACCTTTTGAGGGCTTTTGGGCCGGTTTGGAGTGATCTTTGGCGCGTCTTGGGCCGTCTTGGACACTCCGAAGGCAGAAACAGGTGGTAACTCGAAAACCATACGAAATCGTTGGACTTTGACGATTTGGGTGTCTTGGGTCGCCTTCCAGGGCTTCCAAGACAGCCCAAGAGGCGCCCAAGAGGGCTCCAGGACGGCCTCCTGAGCCATCTGGAACCATGTTGACATGCTGGACATGCATGTCCAGAACAACGCGCCCTTGGGCTTTCGACAAGTCACGCGGGGAGCCCCCGAGAGTGCCCAAGAGAGCCCAGGAGCGCCCAGACGCGCCTGGAACTCTCGGCTGTGGCCCTCAACGCTCAGAGAGCTCGATGGCATTTAAGGAAACTCCCATTTGTGCCTCGGGCGCGATGGCGGATGAGAGGGAGCGAGAGAGAGAGAGAGAGTGAGTGAGAGAGAGGGAGAGGGGAGATCAAGAGAGATGGAGGGGTAGAGGCGAGTGGCGGAGGGTCGGAATGGTGGGATGGTGCAGCGTCCCGCGACGTATCGAACATTGGTATCCCAGTGTTCGCAAGGCCGTACATCCTCCCTATACCGAGAGCAAAGAGAATGGATGAGGAGGTGCAGGAGGGAGAGGGATCAGGAGAACGACGAGGAGGAGGAGGAGGAGGGAAACAACGGGGAGGACAACAGAGAAGGCGGAGGAGGAGGAGGAGAAGGAGGTCGGTGTAGTACGGAGGAGGATAAATGGAGGAGGAGGAGGAGGAGGAGGAGGAGGAGAAGGAGGAGGAGGGGGGTCAGGATGATCAGGATAAGGAGGTGGAGGAGTTGGCTGAGAAGAAGGCGCACTGTCAAACCGACGATGATGATGAGGAGGAGGAGGAGAAGGAGGAGGATGAGGCGGACAGGGATTACGCCGACAGGACGGAAAGCGGAAGTGTTGGATGTGGGGAGGAGTAGAGGTCGAGGATGGAGACAAGGTGAAGGATCAGGAGGAAGAGCAGGAGCCAGAGGAGGGTGATCTGGAGGGATGATCAGGAGTTTGATGAGGAGCAGGATGAGGAGGGTCAGGATGGCTCTGCCAGAAATGCCAAGATGGGGAAGAGGCGGAGGGGGATGAGGCAGTATTGGCTGGAGGAGGGATCGGGAGCGCGATAAGGACGGGGTGGGAGAGGATCGGCAGGATCGGCAGGATCGGAAGGAGGAGGGGGAGCTGGAGGGGGATTGGATGGATGGAATTTCAGGCACGAGGGAGAGGGAGCAGGACGGGGAGGACTGAAACGAGGAATTTCAGGCTGGATGGCCAGGGAGGGAAGGGATGATACTTATGATGATGATGCTGCTGATGATGATGATGATGATGATGATGATGATGACTATGATGATGATGATGATGATGATGCTGGTGATGATGATGGTGAAGATGATGATATTGATGCTGATGTTGATGCTGATGATTAGGATGGTGATAATGATGCTGGTGATGATGAAGAGGATGGTGAAGATGATGATTAGGATACTGATGAGTTTGGTGATGATGACGACTACGACGATCAGGATTATTATGATGATGACGATGATGGTGGTGGTGTTGACGATACTTATGATGCTGATGATGATGCTGATGGTGGTGATGCTGATGGTGGTGATGATGGTGAGGCTTATGATGATGTTGATAATGAGAAAGAGGAAGGGGATGCGGATGATGCTGCTGATGATGATGATGATGGTAATGAGGATGATAATGAGGATGATGATAATGATGATGCTGCTGACATTGATGATGATGATGATGATGATGATGATGATGATGATGATGATGCTGATGATGATGATGATGATGATGGTGGTTATGGTGATGGTGATGATGATAATGATGATGCTTATGATGATGCTGATGTGCTGATGATGATGATGATGATGATGATGATGATGATGATGATGATGATGATGATGATGATGATGATGATGATGATGATGATGCTAATGCCGATGCTGATGATGATGATGATGCTGATGATGATGATGATGATGATGAGGAGGAGGAGGAGGAGGAGGAGGAGAAAGTAGAAGAGGGAGGAGACTCGGCATGATCAGGCCGAAAATCAGGACGGCGAGGATGACCAGGATCAGGCGGAGGAGGAGGAGCAGGAGGACCAGGGAAAAGGATCGAGAATATGCCCGAGGAGGAGGGGGGTCGGGGAGTCCCCTGGAGGCCGCGGGAGGACAACTTTCCCCGATCCCTGGCACCCGCTCTTCGCCCGGAGTCCTTGTGTGACAGCCCGGGGTCTCGTCGGGGGCTCCCAGAGGCCGGAAAAGGCAACAGAGCTCCTGCTGCGATTTCCCCACGGCGCGGTGGGGCCTGGGCCCGAAGTCTTCCCCCAAACCGATCAAGATCGGCGGCGGCGGCCCGGGGCCTGCGCCGAGGCGGGCGTGCGCCAGATCCTGCACCTCGCGCGCGGGCAGGGCGTTGAGCCAACGGGCGCCCGCGCCCGGCCGGCCGGCCGGCCGGCCGCTCCCCGGCGCCCAGCGCGCGCGCGCGCATGGCCAGCCGCCGCTGCACCGATGTCTTGCTGCAAGTGTGCCAAGTCAGGCTCGCGCAGACGGGGGTGGGGGGGAGGGAGGGAGGGCTTCTTAGAGGCACCCGTGCTTCTTAGAAGGCGCGGGCCTGATCTACAGACGTAAGGCCGGCGCCGTCTAAGAAGCAGCCTTCCTCTAAGAAGCCCTCCCTCCCTCCCTCCACCCCCTTGGGCGCGCCGCCAATTGTGTGTGTGCGTGTTTGTGTGTGTGTGTGTGCGTGTGCGTGTGTGTGTGTGTGTGTGTGTATGTGTGTGTGTATGTGTGTATGTGTGTATGTGTGTGTGTGTGTGCGTGTGCGTGTGTGTGTGTGTGCGTGGGTGTGTGTGTGTGTGGGTGTGTGTGTGTGTGTGTGCCAAGTCTCGTGGGCGAAAAACATCCGCATCCGCGGCCTCGCGGGCCGGGCCCCTGGGCCGCGACCCCGCGGCTGTGCGGCGTTTTTGTTCGCGGATGCCCCGCGCGGAAGGTATCCGTACGATTGCGCGTCCGCGGGATCGCGCCGGAATCGCGACCGCGAGGGCGTGGATACGGATGTGTTCGCCGCTCGTGGAAGTCGGAGGGCGATTCTGATCTTCCGCGCCGCTATGTATTTTTCATGGTCTCCAGCCTGTGCCGCCGATCCGGAGCGCTCCTGGTGCTTGTTTGGGGTGCCCCCGCGTAGCGGGGAGCGAAGAGGGTTCAGGTTCGAGGAGGTCATCAGCGGCCTTCGTTGGTTCTTAGTGCAGCGCTTCATGGCTGCGCGCGAGTCGGCGCCTCTTAGGGCCTGTTGGTGAACTCTGGGGGTTTCTCGGCAGCCTCTTGGGGGCCTCTTTGGGGTCTTCTTGGGGGCCTCCTGGAGGCATCTCAGGGCTTCACGAGGGCATCTCGAGAGCCTCTTGGGGGCTTCTGGGGTCATCTTGCGATGAAGGACTCGAATGGTCAGTTCGAGTTCTCCTTCGTGGGGCCGTCTTGGAAACCTCTCGGGGTCGTCTTGGGTGCCTCCTTAGCCATCTTAGGACCCTCTCGGGCCATCTTGAGGCCCTCTTGGGGGCCTCTTGGGCTGTCTAGGGGCGGGGCGGTCTGGGGACCCTCTTGGGCCGTCCTTGGCGCTCTTAAGTCCGAACACGAGGTACTGCTAGCATCAGACTAAAACACGACGGATTTTGCCGATGTTGACCTCTTGTGGCCTTCTGGTTGGTCCTCTGGGGTCCTCTTGTAGCGTCTAGCAGGCCTCTTGGGCCGTCTTCAGGCCATCGTGGGCGTCCTTGAGCGCCCCTGGGCCGTCTCTGCGCATCTTGGACCGTCTTGGTGGCCACCTCGTGGCAGGTCTTGGGGCGGTCGGGAATTTTTCGTGCCCCCCCAGCAGAGCCACCCTGGCAAGCCTCGCTGGCAGAGCTGAAATTCAGGCTGTAGTTTCAGCAATTGATGTTAGCTCATTCAAACTCTCACGCCGCATCGTCGCATTCTGTGTTGCTTTGCTTTTGCACGTATTGCTTATTATGTGCACCCCTCGCGCGGGCGCGAAGGGCTGGAGACGCCGACGACGACATCATGTCGTCGCCGGCGCCTCTCTCGGCCTCGCCGTCGCCGGCGTCGCCTCGCGTCGCCGTCTCTGTGTTCCCAGATGTCTTTCCGTTGTGGACAAATCTCACTTGCACTTCCCCTTCCCTCCCTCCTTGCCCTCCTCCGTAGTCGTATGCAGCAGCTTGCTTGGGCACGTCCTTGCAATTCAGTCCATAATTTCCCAGAATTGGCTATCGACTGGCCGTCGGCCATTCCCGCCACCGTGCCTGGGGTGTGGTATGAAGCCTATTGGATGTTCGTTGGGATCTCGTGCGAGGCCTCTTGGGGGCCTCTTTGAGGCAGTTTGGAGGCCTCTTGGGGGCCTTTGGGGGGCCTCGTGGGGCCTCTTCTGGGCCTCTTGAGGACTTCTTGGGGCCTCCCGGCCCCCTCTTGGGGCCTCCTGGGCGCCTCTTGGGACGGAAGGGTTGGATTTTCGATTCTCCCTCCCTCTCTTGGGCCCTTTTGGGGGCCGTCTGGAGGAGGGCCCTGTTGGAGACCTCTTGAGCCGTTTTGGGGTGGTCTCTCTCCCACGAGCGGGTGGAGGGCTGGCTCCGGTGGGACGGGAGGGACACCCGCCATGGCCCCTGCCGACTAAGCAACAACGCGGCAGCCTGCCCCAGCCCCCCCCCCGACGATCCTTACGGCTCCCCCCCGACGACCACCCTTAGCTTGACGCTGCTGGGACATGTGCATCTCATTCGGCGAGGACCCTCGACCGCATCTTGGGCCATCGTGCGAAAAATACGCGCACGAAGCCGACAAATGCACGGGGAATGGACGTCCGAGCGATGGCGAGAGGACTGCCCACCCCCCAGCGGCCCACCCCAGCCCCACGAACCCGTCGCCCCGCCCTTGTCTTCCGATCCCTCCCCCCCCGAGGCTCCATGCAGTGCGTGCTGATCCGGGCCCTGGGCGCCGAGCGCCGCGCTGGGGAGGCCGTGGAGGTGCGCGCAGGGGCGAGGGGGCCGGGAGGGGGGCGGTCTCTTGCCTGCTCCTCCACCTCCTCCCTCCTCCCTCCTCCTCCTTTCCTGTCTCTCTCCTCCTCCTCCTCCTCCTCCTCCTCCTCCTCCTCCTCCTCCTCCTCCTCCTCCTCCTCCTCCTCCTTCCGTAGCCATTTGGGCTCAAGGCTGTGGCTGGTCTGCTAACCGCACTGTCTGTTACGGTACTTCCTGAATTCTGAATTTTCAGGCTTTTCTTTTCCTGCGCATGTCTGGGTCTGCGGACCATGTGGCGCAGAAGGTCGCCTTTGCTGCAGTGCTCGAGGCCATCATTGCAGTTCCTATGCGGCGTGCTCTACAGGAACATCTCCTTCGGCAAGCTGTTGCCACCGCTTCGACGGTTGCGATGGGCGGAGGTGGTGTCCTGATGAAGGGCAAGAAGGCTCCTGGCAGTACCGATGCGGTACTTTCCGAATTCGAGGCCGTGCTGCAGGGTGCAGGCGAGGCCTTGGGCCTCGAGCGCAAAGCGACTTCTGAAGACGTTCGACATGCGCTCCGGGCCATCGGTGAGGAGTCTCTGGCCAAGGATTGGGCTGGCTTCAGGGCTGGCCGCAGAGCCTTGGCCCACCCCAAGCCAGGTCTGACCAATAGCGTCATGTCCAAGCTTGTGCGAGGACATGCTAACTCGCACTCGGAGTCTGACACCACGGCTGAGGCGCCTTTGACCCAGGCGCCAGAAGCCAGCACCGACGACTTTTCGGACTTCGGCGAGAAGGTCAGCAAGCTAGAGCGCGTATGTGAGCAGCTCCTGAAGCACCATTCGGACAACGAGGCCGTTCACGCCAAGCTCGTGGCAAAGTATGCCCTCGTCGACTACTGCTACAACATGCGCAACACCATGCAGGATTTGAAGCTGCAGGACAAGTTCGAGGCGAATGACTTGGACGCAATCGGGAAGGCGGTGCAGGATACCCTTCAATGGTCCGACAAGCCCCTGGTGGCCGACGCTGCCGAGTTCGAGGGCAAGCGAAGGGAGCTGGAGGGCATCGTCAACCCCATCATGATAAAGGCAGTCGAGAGCTGCTGCTACAACATGCGCGGCACCCTGCAGGACCTGAAGCTGCAGGACAAGTTCGAGTCACGTGACTTGGACAACATTGAGGAGGCGGTGAACGACACCCTCCACTGGCTCCACCTGCCCCAGGCCGCTAACGTGGCCGCGCTCGTGGGCAAGCACAGGGAGCTGGAGGGCATCGCCAACCCCATCTTTGACAAGGTGCGGAAGGCGCAGACCAAGCAGAAGGAGCTGGAAGGCATCGCCAACCCTGTGGCGGTACATGTGTCCCAGACCTCGGGCTGCGCCGATACCTCGGCCAGTGTGGTGGTGGCGCAGGCTGGCGCTGTGTCCGATCCCGATGCGGACGAGAGGCGCGAGTGCATGGACATCATCTCCAACAGCTGGCTTGCACCCAGGTGTGAGGCGACGCGAGCCACTCTGCTCGAAAAAGACATCCATGAGCTGCGGAACATCGCGTATACTTCTCAGAACAAGCCGTTCTGAGCTCGTGGCGCACGTTCCTGGTTGCTGGATTCGCCTCGGAATGTTGTGTGGCCCGCCTGGGCCCCTTGGGGCCCTGGCTTGCCGTCGGTCCCGCTCCTGGGGTTCGGGGCTTCGGTTGGGCCGTCCCCGCGGGGGTGGGGCGTGCACCGTCTGTAACCCTGTAGGTTGCGGAAGTGGCACGCTCCTGTCGGTGCCCTGTCTTGGGTCCTCGTCGCCGTGTGCTGGGCCGCGAGGCTGCCGACGTTGGAGGCGTCGATACGTTTCCTCCATGTGGCCCCACACTAGAGTTGGGATGCCATTTTCCATAGCCGTGGAGCCGCCTCGCTGGCTGCTCTATTCTGGCGGAGGGGTAGGAGTCTCCTCCCATCCCTCTGCTGTCTCCCTTTCGCTGGCCTCAGCTATCGACTCGACTGCTGCTGCGCCACTCGCTCGCTCGCTCCCTCCTCCTCCTCCTCCTCCTCCCCCTCCTCCTCCTCCTCCTCCTCCTCCTCCTCCTCCTCCTCCTCCTCCTCCTCCTCCTCCTCCTCCTCCTCCTCCTCCTCCATTCCTTTTCCTTATAAGTAACTTCTCCCAGTCGCACCCCGAGGCCAGTTTTTTGGGCGGGCCGGGCGTTTCGCATGAGTCTTCCTCACCATTTTTATTTCTAAAGCTAAAAAAGTTGCCACGGACTCATAGATGGAGGGCGGGTGGTTTTCAAAATGTGGCTTTCGCCTCAGCGCCGCGCAAATTCGTTGAAAGCTATTGAACGAGTTTCACGGGTTGAGGGCGGGTGGTCATCCCCGTCCTGCTTCCACTCCTCCCGCGCCCCCCAGGGCCGATTCCGATTCCGATCCGATCGATCCGATTCGATGACGGTTCTGGCAGGCCCGCTTCGATTCGATTCCGATGTTCCAGCGACCCGATGCTGCCCGACACTTGCGCGGGCGCCGTTCTGCATCCTGGCGCCGCCGATTCGATTCCGGCTCCGGCCCGATGCGGTGCGATTCGGTACACGTTTCGATTCGATCACGTTCTTCAAGTCGATGCTGATTGATCTTGCCCCACTCTCTCCTCATCTTGTGTTCCTGCCTCTGCCACTCCCGCTCCCTGGCTTCTGCCCCTCCTTCTCCCTCCTGGCCGTTGTGTGACGCCCCGAGAAAAACTGGGGGATCGCACAAGTTGCTAGTGCTGTGCCTACTGCGGCGCGCCGTGGTGTGCCGACATCGCTGGCTTGGGAACGTCATGTGGAAAGTCTCCGTCCTCCTTCTCTTCCTCCTCCTCCCCCTCCTCTTCCCCCTCTGATTCATCCTGCATGCTGCCCCCCGTCACTTCCTTGCCGCCTGGTTATCACAGGCTTGTGGCGGCAGAGAAGGAGTATCAAGGTGGCGCGAGGCCATGAGCAAGCCAGACGCGTTCGCCTTTGGTGCCGCTGAGCTACCTTTGGGTTCCCTCGGGCCGTTTTAGGGTTCTCTGGGGCCGTCTTGTCGGAGACCGTCTTGGGCGCCTACCTGGACCGCCTTTTGGGACCTATGGGATTGTCTTGGGGCCGTCTCGGGGCCATCTTCGGCTGTCCTGGGACCGCGTTGGGGGCCTTTTGGCTCTCGAGCCATCTTGAGGCAATCGTTGGTGGGAAAAGGCGAGCACGCGGAGACAATTGAAAAACTTCATGGGATTCAACGAATTCTGGCCTCCTGGGAGCCTCCTGGAAGTAATCTTGGAGCCCTCTTGGGGCGTTTTGGGAGCTGTATTGAGGCCGTCTTGAAGGCATCGCAGGGCTGCCTTTGGCCAGTCTGGCCGTCTTGGCGGCGTCTTGGATCTTGGAAGCTGTCCTGGCGCCATCTTGGTCGGAATGCTCCTGACAGGATGTTTTCATTTCCGCGGGGCCAGTGGGACTGACCGAAACCCACAGGGAACCTTTTGGAGAGTCCAAACAGAGCTATAACGCTCTGCACGCCAAGGACCTTTCCGGCAAGCTACGGGGGCGGCGGATATCTACCGGCGTTCGGCCCATCAGAGATCGGGTCGTGGGCGAGAGGCTTCTTAGAGGCCCATTGGCGTCTCGTGGGAGGGCTCTTGGGGGACCTCTTGGATGCCTCTTGCTGGTCTCTTTGGGGTCTGGTTCGACAGCAGCAGCTCAAGCAAGCCGGCAAATGCGAGGTCAGCGCAGAGCACGTAGTGCTTTGCGGAATCGGCCCAGCGCGTGGAGCGCGGTGCCCCTAACTGCTTAGAAGTTCCGTCGTGTGCGGCCTGGTGCCCAGCGCATTTGTTGACGTCACAGGTGACAACTTGCCCTCGACGCGCGGCGTCGCGGGACGGATGGCGGAGGGAAGGTCTTCAACGCGTGCACCGAGAAGCCCGCCTGCCTCCGCAACACCATCCTGGACGCCACGGGCTGTCCTTCCTGCACGGGTGCGGGGCAATCACAGTGGTACCAACCAATACGCAGGTTACCCGTCCCCCCCCATCCATCCCTCCGCTTCCTCCGTCCAGCGGAGGAGGAGGAGGAGGAGGAGGAGGAGGAGGAGGAGGAGGAGGAGGAGGAGGAGGAGGAGGCAGGAGGAGGAGGAGGAGGAGGAGGAGGAGGAGGAGGAGGAGAGGAGGAGGAGGAGGAGGAGGAGGAGGAGGAGGAGGAGGAGGAGGAGGAGGAGGAGGAGGAGGTTGGAGGAGGAGGAGGAGGGGAGGAGGAGGAGGAGGAGGAGGAGGAGGAGGAGGAGGAGGAGGAGGAGGAGGAGGAGGAGGAGGAGGAGGAGGAGGGGAGGAGGAGGAGGAGGAGGAGGAGGAGGAGGGGGAGGGGGAGGAGGAGGAGGAGGAGGAGGAGGAGGAGGAGGAGGAGGAGGAGGAGGAGGAGAGGAGGAGGAGGAGAAGGAGGAGGAGTCTCCCGCCAGGTCTCTGGAGGCCCCCAGAGGTCCCCGGGTGTCCCCGGATGTCTCCGGGGGCCTCCACAGCCGTCTCACCATGCTTGCCGTGGTGGGCCACAAACGTCGGGGGTTCCCAAACGGGGTGGTGACCACACCGTGCGGTGAGTCGGTGGGGATTCGGGGTCACCGCACGGTTTTGGGACTCGGGTCGTTCTCCGAGGACGTCTCGGGCGACTTGGGCAACCGAGGTCCCAAGACGGTGCGGTGACGGACCGTGCGGTGAGGTCTTGGGGAATTTCAAGGTCGCCACACGGTCTGTCACCGCACCGTTTCGGGACTCCAACAAACAGTGGGTCGTTGCATTCTCGGCTTGCAGCCTTTGTGGTGCTGTGTGTCTGTTTATTTTGTGAGCAATTCACCTTGCAAACATTCCATGCTGGCCCACCCACCCGCCCCACCCACGTACGGCAGGGACGATGTCGACGATGAGATGGTGATGGTGATGGTGATGCTGATGCTGATGGTGATGAAGCTGATGGTAATGATGATAGTGGTGGTGGTGATGATGCTGCTGATGATGACGATGATGATTATGGTGGTGGTGGTGGTGGTGGTTGCGGTGCCAATGCGGACGCTGGCGACGATGACCAAGGTGTTGAGGGGGATGATGCAGAAGCGCGCGCGCAGAAATGCAGCATGTCTGACGTAAGTGTGGTTGCGCAGCTCTTTGATTGCTAGATCGTTCTGAACATCTCTGTGTGGAAGTGCTTACAGGATCCGGACGTGCGCGCGCGGAGGCGCGCGTGCGGCCCCCAAAATTGCATTCTTCGGTGGAGTTGGCGGGCGCGCGATGGCTGTTGAGTGATGTCGACGGGGTCCGCATGCTTTCACTGTCAGAACGATCTGGACGAGCGCGCACAGAAACTCAGAGCCTCTTGCGTTGCTTCTATTGCATACGCCCTGGGTGTTCGTATGCTTGTGAAGAGCTGTGTCTGGAAATGCTTCGAGTGACCACGGGTTTTATACGGACGTCGACACGTGCGCGCGCAGAGACGCGAGCGTGTGGCTGCATGGTAATATTTGAGCTGTTGCGCGATGACCCGAGAATGTTTTCGATATGCGCGCGCGTGGTCCGGGTGGCCTCGTTCGACAGAGTGGCCAAACACCCATGACATTCTTTCTGGTTGCGTGGAATGTTGATGGAAAGAGGGGCCGCGCTGCGGGTCTTGGGGAGGCTGGGCACCATCTGCAGCACGGCAGTTTCATCCACAGTTGGGCAGCACAGGGGCTGGGCGACGGCCGACGTTGGGCCGGGCGCCACGGCGAGACCGCCGCCGGGGCAGCACAGCTGCCTGCCAGGCTCGCCACAGGCTCGGACGTGGTCGTCTGCCGGGCACGGAGCGCGGTGCTGCCTGCCCGCGTCGAGGCGGGCGGCCCCGGGCTCCCCGGGCTGGCCTGCAGCTGCAGGCCTCAGAGCTGTGTCCACCCGGCTGCAGTTCTGCGCACCGCTGCTGCGGAGTTGGTTCGTCGAAGGCCCGTCGTTTGCAGCTGGCCGTGCCTTCACGCCTGCAGCTGCAGTTGGTCGTCCCCGCAGCGTTTCACTGGAACGCCCGAGCAGCCTGCGCAGGCAAGAGCTGGTGGTGACTTCGTTTAGGCTCGGAGGTTGGTAGACCTCCCACCCTGACGCGTCGATCAAGGAATTGGCCGTTTTCGGTTCGCGAGAGGGCGTCGCGACCGTCATTTTTGCATGTCCAGGTCCGTCGGTTTCGGTCCTAGGCCGTTTTCGTTAAGGGGAGGTTTGCTAAAGGGAGCTTTGTCCACCGCCGATAAGCCCTAAGTCGAAGCAAACGCGACCTCCCCCGCAGGGAGGAGGACTCTCGCAGGCAGAGAAGCGCAAGGTCTCGTGGGGACACGGGCCCCGCGCCTGGGGAGGAGAAGGAGGGGAAGCATTGCTCGGGTTGATCCGAAAGGGGGTCCAGCGACAAGGGAGTGGTGCAATATATTTAGTGCAATATATGTGTGGGGTTGCTATACATTTGGGGCGTGCAATAGACGATTGGGGCGCTGATGTATTGCTGGTTTCGCGTGCAATGCATTACTTGCAATACAATGCAGTATAATTCTCCTGCAGTGCATTTGCAATGCGATTGCCCCAAATCTATTGCACCACCCTTTCAGCTGGACCCCCTTTTGGGCCACCCAGGATTGCATGGTGCACAGGATCAGCAGGAAAAGGGGGGGTGACGGAGGATGGAGAGTGAGAAGTTTCAGGCAGTGGCGAGGCGTTCTGCCTGGTCTGCGGGCTCACCAAATCATGTTTCAGGAACTTTTTGTGATCTTCACGCAATGCTCTTAACACATTGCTGGCTGAGACAGTCGTGTTGTAGCGCATCGGCTTTATGTTCTAAGAACGTTGTGTTTTCTGTTTTAAGAATATGTGGTGGTAGGCCTATATGAATGCCGAGGCGGCCAGTCCCTGCTCAAACAAGATCTTGAACCGAGTGCACCTTGTCCGTCAGAATCGCTATCTCTCAGCCTCATTTGGTTCCCCTACTTTATCGGCTGCAGACCCAGACCACCGAGGACTCAGTACGTTCGAGTCGCCAGCCTCTGGAGCTCTTGACCCCTTTCCCAAAACAATTGTCTTCATTGTGAGCCTTCCCGGGCCCGAAAGTTCCCCTAAGATGTAGAAACTTGCGTTTCAGAGCGGTTCGGTCGAGCCGCGAGAGGTCGTGGGATGCGTCTTCTCCGAGGCGGGGACATCTCTCCATACCGCCGCCCGGGTGATCGATCCTCGGGAGCTTCGGCGGGCGGTGGATTGGGGTTTTCAGGAGGCTTCCGCCACTCCGCCGATCCTCCAGAAGGGAGAGCTGGCGCGATTGCGGAACACATCCTGATCCCTCGGGCCGGAAAGCATGACCCGTGAAGCGGCCGTCATGGGGCGGAGTATGGAGTCATTGTGGGCCCTCTTCGGCGCCTACTGGCGCTCTCGGTGGTCCTCTCGGGGCAGAGGGTGACTGTTCAAGGATGAGGCGTTTTGGGGCTTCATGGAGGCATTTTGACTGCGTCTGGGTGCGTCTTTTGGGCCTGTGTGGGCTTTCTTGGCGCCTCCAGGGGTGTTCTGGGCCTCTATTTGGGATCCGTTGGGGTCCTGTTAGGCCGTCTTGTGCGCCTGTTGGGCGGTCTTGAGGCTCGCCTGGGCGGTTTGGGGGCCCTCTGGCGGGCTTGCCAGGTCGTTTTGGATAGATTTTGCGGGCAGTTTAAGCCGTCTTGGACGCTGCGAAGACGAAGAATGCAAATGTGCTGAAGATGTAGGCCTGCTGGAGGAATTTGGACGGTTTTGCCTTTGGTCTTCGACGCCT
This sequence comes from Prorocentrum cordatum, assembly GCA_963575745.1. NCBI lineage: Eukaryota > Dinophyceae > Prorocentrales > Prorocentraceae > Prorocentrum > Prorocentrum cordatum. The sequence goes on along the minus strand of CAUYUJ010016871.1, from coordinate 818,507 downwards.
ATTGTGCCATCTTGAGGCGATCGTGGGTATCTTTGAAGCTTCCCCGGCGTGTTGAAGCTAGTTTGAGCATACTTCGGTGGAATATCTGGCATCTTGGACGCCACGGAGTCAGGAATTGGAGGCCTTGGGAGGCCCCATGAGTTCGTTGACGAGCTCGTCCCCTCCGGGCGGTAATGAGCCCTCAAACGCGATTTAGGATTTTGGGGGAGGGGAAAAAGGATAATAAGACCGATCGCAACCACTTCGGACCGTTCAGAAACCACTTTGGACCAATTACAACCACTGGAAACGGACTGATCGCAACGTGTAGGATTCCTGTTGTAATTCCACATGGCGAACACCGGATTGCAACCAGGAGAGTTTGTTTTAGCTCCCCTGAGCTTGAAGGATTCACGAAGGATCCCTGATGGATGCCTGTAGGGTTCCTGAAGGATCCTTGAAGGATCCCTGAAGGACTCGTGAAGGATTCCTGAAGGATCCGTCAAGGATCCCTGAAGGATTCCCGAAGGAATTCCTGAAAGGTTTTTGAAGGATCCCTAAATGATCTCTGAAGGATTCGGGAAGAATTCTTGAGGATGCCTGAAGGGTTCTTGGAGCATCTTTGACGGATCTCCGAATGATGCTTGAAGGATTCTTCAGGATTTCAAGAGGATTCTTGGAGGATCCCTCTGAAGGCTTCTCGAAGAATTCCTGAAGGATTCCTGAAGGTTACTTAGAGGATTCCCGACGGATTATTGGAGGATTCCTGAAGGATTCTTGGAGGATTCCTCAAGGATTCCTAAATGATTCCTGAAGCATTCCTGAAGGATTCTTGGAGGATCCCTGAAGCATTCCTGAAGGATTTCTGGGATACCAATTAGGGTCTCGTGGGAAGCCTTCAGAAGGCCTCTTCGGGAGGTAGTTATGAGGCCTGCTGGTGGGGCTCTTGTGGGCCTCTCGGGGCCGTCTTGTTGCCTCCTCGAGGCATTTGCGGAGCCCGTTGGTTGTCTCGGGGATCCTCTTGAGCACTTCGCCTGCTAGGCCGTCTTGGGGCCCCCACTGAGTCATCTTGCGGCCACCTTCGGGGCCTCTTGGGCCGTCTTGCGGCGATCAGGGGGGGCATCTGCGCCGTCCAGAACGCTGTAGGGCCGATAAAGCGAACATGCTACGCATGATCGTTTGCCCACGGGACCGCGACGTTGTTGGCCTCTTGGGGCCCTCTTGGAGCACTCCTGGCAGAGTGCCCGTAGCATCAGCACGGCTCCCAACCATTGTGCCGTTGCCGTTTGTCGGCGGCCACACCTACCACAATTACAATTACAACAGCAACAGCAACAGCATACCAACACATTTCATTATTACGATTACGATGGCGAACACTACGACTGCTACTACTACTACTACTACTACTACTACTGCTGCTGCTGCTGCTGCTGCTGCTGCTACGACGACTACTAATACTAATAATACGACGGCTACTACTAACTACTACTACTACTACTACTACTACTACTACTACTACTACTACTACTACTACTACTACGGCTACTAGTGCTTCTATTTATATTTCTACTTCTTCTTCTACTACTGCTACTGCTACTACTACTGCTACTACGACGACGACGGTTATAACTGCTACTACGATTACTATTGCGACTACTACGACCATTAATACCATTACAGCTATTATTGCTCTTATCATTACTATTCGGATTACTCCTGCTACCACTGTCAGATCTACTACGACTCCTGAGACTACTAGTGATAAGCTACGAATACTACGACTAGTACTACCACCGTTCATATTACGACTACTACTACGACTACTAATATGAATACTACTGCGACTACTACTACCACTAGTTTCACGATTGCTATTGCTACGATTATTACTACTTCTAGTACTACTACGACTACTACGACGACTATTATTACTATTGCTACGACGACGACTACTACTACTACTACTACTACTTCTGCTACTACTGCTACCACTGCTACGACTACTGCGATGCATCATACGATTACTACGATTACGACGACTACTGCTATTAGAGTATTCCTTCTACAACTACGATTTTTTTCGTCGTGCGACTGCACGACCACTATGAACACTATCACTTCGACGCGACTACTATTACGACACTTTTCTACGACTACTACTACTACTGCGATGACCGCTATTACTACCACTACTACTACTACTACTACTACTACTACTACTACTACTACTACTACTACTATTACTACTACTACGACTACGACTACGACTACGACTACGACTACTACTATTACTACTACTACTACTACTACTACTACTACTACTACTACTACTACTACTACGACTGCTACGACTACTACTACTACTTCTATTACGACTACTACGACTACTACTACTACTACTACCACTACTACTACTACTACTATTACTACTACTACTACTACTACTACTACTACTACTACTACTACTACTACTACTACTACTACTACTACTAGATGTATTACTACGATCACTACTACTGGTACTACCACTGCTACTACTACTATCATACCAAAGGAAAAATCTAAATCATAATTTTGTTTGGGCTACAGGGCTTTTTGGGCTAGAGGGCTATAAGGCTATGGGGCGATATGGCCACAGGGCTGTCGGGCTATAGAGCTATAGGACTATAGGGCTATGTGCTATGGGGCTATAGGTCTATAGGGCGATCGGACTGTAGGGTTATTCGGGTTGTAGGGTTGTAGCTGGCGATGCCTGTGGTGAGCAGTCTAGTGAGTAGCGCGATTGTGATCGTGAGCGTGACGTGATGTGGCGATGTTGACGAAGCCGCGCGGCCTGGCCACAGGAGGATTTCGGGACACCAGCGGGACACCGGCGGGACACCGCGGGCCACTGGCCGCCAGAGGAGAAACATTTGGTCCGGCCGCGGCCCAACACCAGCGGGACACCGGCGGGACACCGCGGGCCACCGGCCGCCAGAGGAGAAACATTTGGTCCGGCCGCGGCCCAGCCACAGGAGGATGTCCTCTCGCCCGCCCACGCAGCTTCGCCTCGCCCGCATGCACGCACGGCACGCACGACACGAACCCAAAACCGAAATCGATTTCCCGGTGAGGGGGGTCTCCGTTTCACGTCGGACTCCCCCCCAACTTCCGATAGGGATATAGGGCTATAGGGCGATA
>CAUYUJ010016871.1:747845-810345 GCA_963575745.1 Prorocentrum cordatum | reverse complement strand
GGCTGATGGGGCGGTGGGGCCACTGGTCATCGCAGACGGATGGGTGGATGAGATGGGAGAGGTCACCTCTCTGGCGACGTGGTCAGGGAGAGGGAACACATCCAATCGGGAAAGGATGTGCGAGTCCATTTCCTCCTCTCCCTCCCCACTCGTGGCTCCACTCGAGTCGGGCTGCACCGCTCCCGCCTGTGGCGCGAAGCGTCTCGCGTTCCGCCCTCGTCTCGCTGCAGCAGTGGCGGCTCTCGAGACACGCGTCGCCTCCAGGGCACTGGCACTCCTCCTGTGGACCTGTGGACTGAAGGCGCTCGAGTCGTGCAGGCACCGCCCTCCACGCCCCCAGGGCCCTTCCTCCTATAGGGCCGGTCGGCACTGGGGGATCATCAGACTAGCAAGCCTGGCGAATGTCATCGCCGGCACAGTGCTGCACACTCCTCCTCCTCCTCCTCCTCCTCCTCCTCCTGCGCCTCCTCCAGCCGCTGGGCGTTATCTTGACCGACCCATGTTTTATCTTCACTTTCTGCTCACCCCGGCGGAGGCCCAATCCGAGGAAAAGCGTATTTAAGGTTCTCTTCAACATGCACAGGGTCGGAGGTCTGGGTCCTTGGATGTCTGTGGAGGTCACGGGAGGCTTCCTGGACGGACTTCCGCAGCGGCCTCCGAGGCCCAGAGCGGGCAAGAGGTGTCCAAGAAGGGGAGCGATTGCGCCCCCGATCCTTGTTCTCGGAGGGCGCCAGCTACGGATTGTGCCCGGGAGGCTTCAGACCCCGGAGGATTCCTCATTGTATCACGTGAGGGCGGCGGCAGTATCCGTGGTCCAGTTTCGATTGGTGTCGCACCAGCTTTCGGACTCTGGATTCCTCATCGAAGGGTTCCTGATGCAGTGTTCTCACTGTACACGGGGTTCAGGCCTTCGTACGTGGTTACGTGGAGGGGACCAGGTGATCGGCTCGGCCGAGGCGGCCAGGGCCAGGGGCCAGGCGGCGCGACAGAAGGCGCGCGGGCTGCATGCGCGAGAGGCCGCGGCGCGCGAGTGGGCAGCGAGTTTGGCCCAGAATTGTTTTGCATCGTCGAATTCAGCACGGGCGGCTCGCCGCCCTCGAAGTGAGAAGCAACACAAATGTTCTCGCCGTGCACACCTACACAGATCCTGGCCAGGCTGATCCTGGGCCCAGGACCAGGGCGCATGCGTTCCACAGGCACACCAGGAGGGCGTATGCATGCCGATCCGGAGCCTGGCCGGGGGCTGTCTTGCTTTAACACATCTTGTTTATGTTCTAAGAAACTTGTTTTTGTTTTTAGCAGGAGGGGGAGGAGGAGGAGGAGGAGGAGGAGGAGGAGGAGGAAGAGGAGGAAAAGGAGGGGATGAGGAGCGGATGCGGAAGGGGGGGCGGACATTTTTGGGTTTTACGAACATTTCGCGGTGGGCCTAATTATAGGAATGACGAGACGGTCGGTCCCTGTTCAAGTGCCGCTGGCGCCTTCCCTTGCGAGCCTCCAGGCGGACGGGGTGGCCGACGTGATCACCTACAACACAATCCTCAAGGCACCCCGCCCCCGGGGGCGGCAGCGAGCAGCGCGGCGGAGAGCTCGCCGAGAGTCTGGCGTCAAGTCGGACGTGTCCCTCTACAGGAGGAATGTTCAAAGGTAGCCAAAAAATAGTCAGGGGACGATTCTTTGACTATTTTTGGCGGCCCGGCGGGACCGGGAGCCCGCGCCGGGGGGAGCATCCGGCGTGGTCATCGGGGTTCAAGAGACGGGGGTCAATGCAAACGGGGGTCAGCCAGGGCACCAGATCCTCCAGGATCCCGTGAAGACCCCCTTCTGGCTGACCCGGGTCAGCGAGCCGCTCAGGGCCGCGAGGCGGCCGCGCATATTGGCTGACCTGGGTTTGCGAAGACCTGCGTTGCAGTTGTTTCTTCCTGCATTGCAGTTTGTTGGTTTCTTGCTGACCCGGGTCTGGATTGACCCGGGCCAGAAGATCCCCGAGGTCGGAGTGGTTGCCCGGGGGTTCACACTGAGAGGGGGGTGTCGGATGCGGAGGAGAGACCCATGCCGCTACCCTTCACCCGTTTCCCCTTATTTGCTTGCCCTCCTGGGAGGCCCTCGTCGCCACCGTTGGCTTCGCCACGAAACTCTTGTCAGAACGCACCCCTGTCTGGGGAGGAGCATCTGGCGTGGTCGGAGTGGCTGCCTGGGGCTTCTCACTGAGAGGGGGAGTGTCGGTTGAGGAGAAGACCCATACCGCTACCATTCGCCCGTTTCCCCCTTGTTTTCGCCCTCCTGGGAGGCCCTCGTCGCCACCGTTGGCTTCGCCACGAAACTTTGGTCAGAACGCGCCCCGGGAGAGATCTGGGGAGGAGTGGTGTCGGAGCCTCTTGATGTCCCCAGGGCGGTCTGATCGGCTACACGTGAGAGTGACCTTTAGCCGGAGGGACGTGGGGCGGTGGGACGCGGGGGGGCTCGGGGCAGAGAGCCACGGCGCGGGGGTCCCACTCTGGCGCTGGGGACGCGGGGGAGGGGGGGTGTTCGTCGCGGAATACAGCGTTCGTGGCGGAGGGGGCAGTGGGCGGGGCTCCCGCTGGGGCGCTGGGGACGCGGGGGGGCTCGGGGCGAAGAGCCACGGCCGGGGGTCCCACTCTGGCGCTGGGGACGCGGGGGAGGGTGTGTGTGTGTGTGCGACGCGGAATAAAGTGGTCGGAGCTCTAGACACCCTGTGCAAGATAATTAAGTATACATCAATATGCCTGGCCATTAATGTATGGACCCACGTGTATATCATTGTCGTTCCGTCTAGCTTCATCTACCTATCTGTCTCACCAACCATATGTTTATTTATGTTCCGTCTACCCATCGGCATCATTCCCGTTTTGCTTCGTTGCCCATCGATAAATATCACCACCTACCTACCTTCCGATACCACTCTTCCTATTCGGGGCACTTGTCGGAACAATAGCCTTGACACTGTGTATACTGCATTCTGTCGTACATATATATATATATGTGTGATACCGGAGAAAAAACCCAAATCCGAATTTGTTTGGGGCTATAGGGCTATTTGGCTATTGTGCTATAGGGCTATAAGTCTACTATAGGGCTATAGGGCTATAGGGCGATAAGGATATAGGTCTATAAGGTTATAGGGCTACAGGGCACCTGGCACCCGGGCACCCGGCACCCGGGCACCCGCCCGGGCACCGGGCACCCGTCACCCGGGCATCTGGGCACCCGGGCACCCGGGCACCCGGGCCCGGCCACCGAATCGGCGGCCACCCGGGCACCCGGGCACCTCCGGGCACCCGGGCACCCGGCCCCGGCCACCGAAATCGGCCACCGACCTCACCTCAGCTTTCTATCCGCTAGGACCCCTACAGAGGCAAACTCAGATTGGGGAATATGTATATATATATATGTGTGTATACAGACATATCGAAATTTGCATGAACCATATACAACGTATGTATATCTAGAGCTACAATTTTACATGTATGCACATGTACATCTACGTATATATCCCCGCACCTCGTATAATCAGCCCATTGAGGGAATCAACTTCGGGGTTTGGGGAGGATACTGATTTCGCCACATGTACATATATATATATATATATATATGTCGGTGTTGGGATGTCTGGATCGGTGTTGCATGACCTCCAAGGTGATCTGACGAAGCCTCCCCAGAGGGCCTGTTTTGGAGGAGTTGGATGAGCACGAGTCTTGTGAAACACGATGGCATAATGATACCCTGGCCCCTCTTAGGGGGCCTTCCTGCAGGTATGCAAGGATAACGAAACCTGTGACACGCTATGGTGTAATTGCACGTTGGTCCATTTTGGAGGGAGTCCCTTAAGTTGTGCTGTGCACGATGTGGAGATCAGAGCTATGATTGGATCTTTGCTGGGGGATGATCAAGTTCGGCCTCGCCGCCTCCCCGCCCTGTTGTGGCATACACAGGCCACGCAACAAAAAAACAAAACGACCCCAGGGGGGCTGTGGCTCGTTCTTGTCACGGGGACGCTTCTGGTGGCCTTCACCCCTTCCCGCTACCGTGGTTGGTTGTCGGTCAGAGGCCCTTTGGATGCTTTTGAGGGTCCATTGGGAGACTGCTCGGGAGCCTCTTGGAGGGGTGTCTGGTGTGCCTTGGCGCGCCTCTTGCGCCTCTGGGAGCCTCTTGGGGCTATCTTGGGGCGTAGGGCCGCCCTCTTGGGGCTCTCTCTGGGGCCTCTGGGGCCCCTCTTGAAGTGGGGGCTCTTGGGCTGTTCTGGGACGATCCTGGGCGCCTCTCGGGCCGGCTTGGACGCGCCCTGAATTCCATTGCAAACACCATTGGATTTGGACGATGGATTCCACGACGGCCCAGGATGCGCCCAAGAGGGCTCCAGGATTGTTTCGGGGTCCATGTCAGGCCATCTTAGATTTGCATGCCCCGAGCACGAAGGAACCTGCTGCCTGTGGCCAGGCTTGGCCGCGGGGTTCGGCTTAATTATTCAATTATTTGAGGGCTACGCGCCACTGGTGCGCCGGCAGAGGCAAGGCCACCAGCACGCCTACCTCTTTGCAACCTCTACCTGAGGACGCTCCAATTCGTGCCTCAGGGCACGGTGCCGGATACATACAAGCTTACCATTGTCAATGGATCTCTATCTCTCACCATTTGTCAACCTTTCCGTTCAAATATGTATAACGACGTTGTATTGTTTGCACCGCAGGACGCGTTTTTCATAAGTTTGCCTCGCAGGGCGCATGCGTGTAGCACTACGTCCTCGCAGGGCGCATCTGTTATAATCTCGCGTAGCGCGCGTTTCTGCACTACTGCCTCGCAGGACCAGTTGGGCCAACCAATCAGACAACTATCGGGACAACCATCGGGACAGCCATCGGGACAACCAGCCGTGCAACCATCGGGGTGGCCATCGGGACAACCATGAGGACAACCGTGGGGTCAAACATCGGGACAACCATCGGGACAGCCACCGGTACAACCCGCATCCACCGGCATGGTGGGGCCTGGGCGATGCATTGTTGTTTGATTTGGTTTTTGCGAAAGCGCGGACTCGCGCAGCTGCGCCCCGCCCGCACGCACGTCATGCTCGACACGAGCCGAAACCGACGTCGATTTCTCCGTTGGGCGATTCCGTTGCATTCCGACCCACCCCCCATTGTCCGACCGATTGTCGTCCGCGAGAGGACCCATGACCTCCAACGATTTGACACATCAAGTCGCTTGCTCGTTCACAGCTCGAGCCCCAAGGATTCCGCAGAATATTGTCCGGCATGAATGAGGTGCCCTTTGGGAAGGGACTGTAATTTGGTCCAGGACATCTTCAAGGCGCCCCAAAACACTCTTAGAAGGCCGCGGCGAAAGAGTCACCCGCCATATCCGCCAGATATCAGAGATTCTCGATGTGCCCTCACCCGATTTGATCCTCGTTTCAGCTTCGTCTTCGACTTGAAACCCGCGCATGTAACAACCAAACCGCCATCCAGATTGCCGTTCATATTCCCATCATGTTGTGCGTCAAGGTTTTTTAGTTTACTCCGCAGGAGGTTTGGGAGGGAGGGTGGGGCGGGTGGGCCCTCGGGGAGGGCCGCTTTTAGTCGTGAGGATCGGCTTCAGGATCGTGATCAAGTCTGGAACCACAGTTGCGGTGTGGGGGGGGCGAGGGCGCGTGCTCACTACCTCTCGCGTCCCTTGCCCCGTCGCGGCTGTCGAACTCCGTTGAAATCGAGGCCTATGTCAGGAGCGTTGCTGGGTCCCTTCCCTTCGCAGTCGTACCGCGCACAGCCGATTCGCTCTCGTACGCCCAGCCTGGACAGCTCCCGGGGATTGGAAGTCCCGTGGCACATGACGAGCCTGTTTTCCACCACCACCACCACCAGCAGAAATTGGATGGGGGAAGGAGGAGGGGGAGGAGGAGGAGGAGGAGGAGGAGGAGGGCGAGGAGGAGGAGGAGGAGGAGGACGAAGAGGAGGAGGAAGAGGAGGAGGAGGAGGAGGAGGAGGAGGAGGAGGACCCCCCCCCTCCAACTTATGGCGGTGGTGGTGGAAAACACACCCATCAACACAGTTCGGACCTCAGGGCCGTCGCGCGCAACATTTGATAGTTGCGGGGTCGGGCCGGGGGGGGGGTGGGGGGCGTTTGGGGAACCAGTCGGTGGCGCTCGCCTTGGCATGCCCCCCAAGAGAGGGACGTGATGGGTTTGTTTTCCACCACCACCACCATAAGTTGGAGGGGGAGGGGGTCCTCCTCCTCCTCTTCGTCGTCCTCCTCCTGATCCTCCTCTTCCTTCCCCCTCCAACTTATGGTGGTGGTGGTGGAAAAGAGGCCCATCAGGAGGTGGAGGGAGACTGTCAATACGGGGGGGGGGAGGAGCGAATATGAGGAGCCGTGGAAGATGTGTACAACAACTCACGGGCTGGTCGGACCCCGTCTGCTGTACGCCGTGTGGCATGACAGGCTCTGTGCCCATGTCTGTCAGCGGCGCCCAGGGAACCTCTGAGGATGCCGCCGTCTTAAGGGGGCTGGCGCCGCGCCTCTAACCGTTCTGCAAGACATGATGGGCCGTTTGGGAGAAGGCCTTGCTAGAGGCGCGGGCACCGTACCTCTCCCACGGCCGCCCTCCTTCTCCTCCTCCTCCTCCTCCTCGCCCGCTTCCTGTGTGTCACTTCGCCTCTTCGCGTCCTTTTTAGGCTCCGAGCGCGCCGTGCGTTCGCCAGCGCCGCGACGAAGACATAGTTCGGTACCCGAATCAAGTTCAGCCTGTCCTGCAGCACTCAAAGGTGTCAGCCCGTTCAGGTCGTGCTCTGCAGAGGCCGCACGGGGGAGGAGGAACGCAGGAGGGGGGAGACCGCGCGAGCCGCCCTTCGCCCCAGCCTTCCCGGAAGGCGTACCTCAAGAGCGGGGATATGCGACGAGCGCGTGCCACCATGGAGGCGGCGCCAGTTTCTTGGCCTCCTCCCGCCACCTATCCATTACAGGGTTCCTTGTGGACACAGAGCATACGGTCAGGAACTTCTGCGGAGCGTGTCGCGCCGCCGGCTCTGGCCCACCACGCTTCGGCGCAGCACGCGGGGCACGTCCCGGTCCCCAAGTGTCAAAGTCCAAAGTTTGTCTTAGGCCCTCGTGCCGCGATGCAGAGCGGCACTCTGCAGTTTGAAAGGCATACATACCGTGTCGCAGGCGCCGCCGCCTCGGCACGCTAAGCAACAGTTTCTGACCGTATGCGTAGCGCGGAGCATGCGTAGGACAGCCATCAACTTCTAGAGTGGAACACGGAGAAAGGATTGGGTACAGGTTCTCGCCTCTTCTATTTCATGTCTCCAGTCAATATGGCATTGTTTAAAATAGCTTCGCTCATTCTGCCAGCCCACGCTGTCCCGTCGCAGGCGTTCGCACCATTGTTCGTTGCCATTGCGGCGCTGCTGGGTGGTGGTAGTTTTTGTTGAGGTGCTGTCTGGGCAGTCATAGCCTTCACGCAGTTGCCCAGCAGCTTGTCTTGGGAGGGTGGTTGGGGGGTTCGGAGGGGTTCTTGAGACCAACGTGAGTCCCCATGAGGCATGTCGGGGCTGTGTCGGTGGCACATTGGGGCCAGATTTTTTGCCCTCAGTGTATCTAGTGAATATCTAGTAACCTTCGGCCAAACCTCAACAACCCAGCATGTCTGGGTCGTGGAGTGGACACAAGGCCTATTTCGGAGGCTTCTTGGAGTCTATTGCGAGGCCTATTGGAGGCATTCTGGAGGCTCTTGGGGCCGTCTGGGGGCCTCTTGGAGGCATCTTTTCGGGCCTCTTGAGCCCTCCTGGGGGCCTCTTGGGGGCCCCTTAAATGGGCTGCCCTGCGGCCCTCTCGAGCAGACGGGCTGGGCACAGTGAAGGCCGCGTCCAGGACGAGCACCATCGTTGAACCGAGTCGTCCAGGAGTCGTCCGGTCGTGTTGCGGGGTGCTTTTCGTTTGGGGAACCCCAGGGGCCACCCCGCGCGTGCGAATTAGCAGTGCACGAACTTTCTGAACCTCTTACCCGAGATGTTAGGACGCCTTTGGCCCGTCAAGCCTTCGAATTCGCATCGATCGTCGCCTTTCGCAAGTGTTCCCTCACACTATCCTCGATCTGCCCTTTTCTCGTCCTTTTAATCCTCCTTCCTCCACACAAGCGTTGATGTGGTATATTTGTTCTTACAATGGGCAGCGGGTAGGCGTCCTTGATCAGTCCCGCGTAAGACCTCCTGCATGCCGCCCGTGCCCTGCCAGGGATGCAGACCAAATCAGCGAGGGAAATTTCTCAGAGCGCAGCGCACTGCCCATGGAGGAGCAGCCAGGAGGATAAGGAGGAACAGAGACGGAGGAGACAAGATCAAGACCAGAGTGAATAGACACATCGAAATGTGTGCGCGTGCGTGTGCAATCCCCATCGCCCGACCGACCACAGAGGATTCCCCGTCTGACGGGGTGTTTGCTCTGGGGAGCAAGTGGACGCAATTTCATTCGAGGCAGCGAAGTGTAACGCAGGGCGCTGCCCACTGTCTGTTGTCATTCCCGGCCACCTGGTACCCTGTTTTCTGCCTGCCGCCCACTGCCCGCACCCCGAAGGTCCTGAGCAGAGCCGCAGGCAGTTTTGCAGCGCACCCTCCGCTGCCACCTGAGCGACGAAACAGAACGGGTTGAGCCGCGCGCACGTTGGCACGGAAATTTCCCGCGTAAGGTCGCGCGTAAGCGCCCTCGTTTCCAATGTGGCGTGCCGCGCTGGCGGCCCGCGTAAGCCACCGGTTAGGGTCGCTTGTCGTCTCGCGGAAGACCCGATTCCTTTCTTTACGTCGTTCATTTGTTCATCGTTGTTCTCTGCCAATTGCCTGCTGCTTGGCGACGCCCTCCGCAGCCTTCTGGCTCCAACGTGCGGCTCCCAGCGGGGCGGCCCCTTGCGCGCGCGCGGCCAGCCAGGGCCCCATGGAGGGCCACTGGCCGCGCGACTGGCAGCATGGGCCGGGGCGGCAGCAGATGGGCGGGCCGCGCGGGCTCAACGCGTCGCAGCGGATCCAGCAGAGGAAGCAGCATGGCGGCTTCCGCAGCGCCGGTGCCGGCAGGGACTGGCCCCCGGGCGACATGGGCAGGGGCCCCCCTGGGAGGATGTTCCCCAACTCCAGCCAGCGCGAGTGGGACGACCACACGCAGAACGAGGCAGACACCATGGTACACTTTCACAAGTCCTTCGGCGTCATGCAGGAGATCTGGGACCACCGGGACTTCACCACTCTCGGAGAGTCGCTGCACGCGTGCGCCGCCCTGCACTCGCAGTACGGCGTCCCGCAGTGCCGCTTCATGGACATCGGGTGTGCCCCAGGGGGCTTCAGCAGCTGCCTGCTGCAGGACCACATCCTGGGTCCTACCAGCATTGGCTGGGGCGTGTCGCTGCCGCCGGAGATGGGCGGCTTCGCCATGGCCTTCCAGAGCGACCGCTTCGCCGTGCAGCTGATGGACATCATGCCTCTGCAGAGCACCGACCTCCTGGCCCCGGATAATTCGGTCGACCTGGTGTGTGCCGACGCGCAGTACCTGAAGAACATGTTCAAGCAGCGGAGCCTGAATGTCATGTACAGGGGCGTGCACGTTCGGAGCAAGACGCTGGGGATCTGGGCCCTGACCGTGAAGGAGTGCATGCTGGGGTTCTCCAAGCTCCACCACAGCGGGACCTTCATCTTCCGCTTTGGCTGGCGGGGCACTGGCGAAGCGGACGTCCACCCGAGCGGGGAGAAGGTGGACGCGGCCTTGCTGGCAAAGTACACGGAGGAGGAGGAGTGGTACAAGGCGTTGACGCATTGGCTGTTCAGCGTCCTGAAGTCGTTGTTCGAGACGTTGCGACCTTTCAAGAGCGAGTACGTACATCAGGCCGACGTGTCGTTCTATCAGGTGTGCCGGAACTTTGACCGTGACAAGTACGAGAAATACCAGTGGGCCGCAAGGTTGCAGCGAGCCTTCGAAGAGCTCATACAGGCAGAAGACGTTGCTGCGCTAGTGGCGGGCCTGAAGAATTCCATCTCGGATTCTGTGAAGGCCGAGATCGACGAGCTGCTGGACTACGTCGGGCGAATGCGCGCCCTCGGCATCCAGAGCCGGAAAGTGACGAACCCGACGCAGTTCACCGCCAAATTTGGAGGACAAGCGGAGGGAGAGGCTGGCTCGTCCAAGCAGGCCAAGGGGTCCAAGGCCCTCCCTTCGGACGCCGGCACGACCGCGGACCCCAGCGCCTCGGCGGAGGCGGCCGCCTCCTCCTCGCAGCCCAGTAGCGGCGGCTCCCTGACCGACACGGCGGCCCCGGCGGCAACCTCGCTGGAGGCAGCGCTGGAGGCCGAGGCCTCCGCAGACGGCGCCAGCGGCGGAGGCGACGGCGCCGACGCGGCATCCGCCAGCGCGCCCCCCGAGCCTGCACCCGCCGCAGACCTCGCCGCCGAGGCCCCGAGGCCGCGGCCCGCCGACGGGAGCCCGGCGCCGCAGGGGGGCGGCGAGGCCCCGGAGGCGGGCGCTGAGGCGCGGGGGGAGCCGCCCAGGGCGCAGCGGGGCGGTGCGGCTTCGGCGGGCGCCCCGCGGATCGGGGCCGCGAGGCCCTCGCAGCCGGCCGCGATGCGGTCCATCCGGCTCGCCGACGCGGTGCCCAGCCATGGCCCGCAGCACCGAGTGGCGACGGCCACCGTGGCGAAAGCGACCGTGGCTCCTGCCACCGCGGCGCCGATGCAGTACGCCGAGCAGGACATGCGCAGCGCCTACCTCCGGCAGATGCACGTGCAGAACTTCCAGTCGCAGCTGCAGGAGCGGCGCCTGGAGCAGCAGGCCGCCCTGCTGCAGCAGCAGGCGCACGCCTCCCAGCAACGGAGCCTGCACGTGCAGACCTTCCACAACCAGCTCCACAGCCAGGTGTTCTTCGACCCGCCGCCGCCCCAGTGGGACCCGACGGTGCCGCATGTGCGCCCACCAGATGCGACGAGCAGCTGGGCCCAGCCCGCAGCTCCGCCGGCACCGGCGCCGGTGCCGACGCTGGCGCCTGCGCCCGCAGACGGCGCCGCGATTGCAGCGGCCGCGGGCGCGTCGGGGAGCGGCCCCGAGCGGCCTCGGGCCGCAGGGGCGCCCTCGCAGGCGCAGTGCGCGGCCGCGGCGGAGGAGCCGGCCGCGGGGGCCCATTTGGAGGCGAGCACCGGTGAGCCCGAACCGCTGGCTGCCGCGGGCAAGGCCGTCGCTCCAGCGGCTCAGGAGGCGGACGCCAGCGCGGGCAGGGAAGCGGCAGCCTCCGCGGCGCCAGCTCGGCCCGAGGACGCGGACCTGGGTGCGGCGCGCAGGCTGGCAGACCGAGCGCTGGAGCAGGCGGCGGCGCGCCGCAGGGCGGAGCAGGCACGCGCCTCTGGCGAGAGCGCCGCGCCCGTCGAGAGCGCCGCGGGCAGCGCCGGGCGGAGTCTCGACGGTGACGACGTGGCCACCGCTCCCGCGGCGGCCGCGGCGGCCGCCGCCACCGTCGCGGAGAGCCCGAGAGGCGAGCCGCCCCTGAGGAGGGGCGATGGGGACCGCGCGGGATCCTCGGACGAGGACAGGGGCGACCGTGCCGATGCGAGGCGGCGCCGCGCTGGCCGCAGCACGCGGGAGGCGGCCACCAGGAAAGGGCGCAAGAGCGAGATATACCCCAGGACCGTCAAGGAATCCACGCTGCGAATGGGCAAGCCTACCTGCAGGAGGAGGCTTCGCACGTGGTTCGACGGCTACCAGAGGGACGTGCAGGAGGGCGGCTTCTATCTGCACGCCGTGCGGTTCGCTCTCTTCTGCACGATGGCGTGGTCAATGAACGGCGTCGTTTTCTCCATTGTCAGGCGCTTCAGGGGGGAGCCTGTGCAGGACTCAGCGGCGCGCACGCGGGGGTGGCGCAATGGGGGTGGCCTCCTGAGAATGCCTGGGTGATTCTCAGAAGGCAGGTTCCCTCCTGATACGGAGGTCCTTGCCCTTACGGAAGCTCCCCGCCCTCTTAGAAGGCCGCCTCCCTCACGCCCATCCTTTCCGCGCGTGCCGCCGCAGGACGCCCTGGTGGAGACGGACTGAGGACGTCGCACCGCGTCTCGCGCCCGTACCAGCCGCGGAGGGCAGGCCCCCTCACAGCCCAGAGGCGAGTGGCGGCAAGGCCGCGCCGCGCCCCAGGGGCGGGCAGCCTCCCGCCGCGACGCGACGAATGCCAGCACAACGACTACCACGCCGGCGTGGTGAAGAGCAGAAGCGCCTCCTGGACCTCCGGGCGTGCGGCCAGCCGCGCGGCAGGTGCTGGCACGGCCCCCTGCACTGCCAGAGCCTCGCCCTGGGAGCCTCGCCAGCTGGCGGCCGCGCTGCGGGCGAGCGGCGCGCAGTCCTCCGCAAAGGGCCAGCTCGGCACCCTCCGAGAACGCTCGCTGAGGGGCGGCGACCCCTCGGCCGCGCGGCGGAGGGGAGCACGGCTCGGGTGGTGCCAAGAGGTGCCCTTGGCTCGGAGGTGTCCCCAGGATTCCCCGGGGAGGCCGAGGTGGCCTCCACATTATCCCTCGGCTATACGCAAGAGTGACCCTGGGTAAGGGCGACCTTTGGTGCGCGGCTTTTTGGGGGCCGCGGGGGGGGCCAAATCTGGGCGCGCAACCAGCTGCTACTGCTTTGTTTTCAACCATCTGGGGACCCATCTGCGCCCGCACCAAAGGTCACTCCGGCGAAAGGTCACTCTTGCGTCGAGTCGAATCCCTCACTAGGCCTAGAGGGCCCCAGGAGCTCCGACATGGCGCGACAAGCTTTGGACACCTCGGGCCAGAGCCACTCATGGCCCCCCCCCCGGACAGCGGGCCCCGGCGTGGCAGGCCCCAGCTATAGCAAGGGCAGACTCGCGAGCGTTGGAGAGGGCACAGTCGGCCCCGTCGCCGACCTAAGAGAAGACGGCAGAGGCGACGGCGATTGCCCCGACGACGAGAAGGCCTTTGCCTGCGGCCCGGGGCCCATGCGCGACCGCACGTTCTGTACAGTCTTGGACGGGAGCACCTACACGGGAGTCTTGTGGCCATCATGGCGCACGTTTGGGCCCCAGGTCGGATGTTGGAACCTATACATTACCAGTGGCGGGCTGTTTTTCAATCCCAGGATTTTTTGATGGTCGAGGACGACGTCGGGTTGGTGTGGTGTATATTTGTTGTCCCGTTCTCTTGTGGAAACAACGAAAAAGAGATACACCAGCATCCCGTATACACCAGGATCCGCTTTATTGTTTGCAAGTTTCAGAGCAGGCCTGGAACACGCGTCGGTGTATAGAGTTCGGCTCCTTCCAGGAGACGTTACGCGATAATCCCTTGCAGCGCGCGGGAATGCCCCGAAGGGTGCCAGGAAGCGTTCGTGGCGTCCTGGCCCAAAGCTGCCAGCACTCTGGTACTAGAGACCAATATGCGCCCCGGGACACTCCCATTGCAGTGCCAGAGGCACGGTGCCGGGCTGTGTGCGTTCAACACGGCCACTGCACTGTCCGATGTCCGGGGGAGGAAGCTCGCCAGGGACAAATATTGGAGCGTACCCCCCTGGAGCGGGCGCAGATCACTGAGCGCCCACCCTGGGACCCTGCCCCAAGAGCAAGTCGAGTGTCCTGGACCTCCGATGCCATACTTGTTTTATCCAGGGCAGTTTCTTATTGCGGACCCCAGGGCTGGAAAATGGCTCCTCGCATCGAAATTGCAATTCTTTCAAAACACGCTTCATGATTCGTCCTTAGAATCCAGAGGTTCTGTCCATGGGCGCCGCAGGACCGCAAAAGGACGTGAAGGGACCTCCTCTCGGCAAGTCGTGCCCAGCCCAGGCTGGTGCATCTTCCTCTCGTCCTGGCTGGCGGTTGGCAGGCGGAAGCCTTCATTGCGTTCTCGGCTCACGCCTCCTCGCTCATGCCTTGTCTTGCTCCTCCTCCTCCTCCTCCTTCTCCTGCTCCTCCTGCTCCTCACTCCTTCCTCCTCCTCTTTCCTTCCTCCTCCTCCTCCTCCTCCTCCTCCCTCCTCCTCCTCCTCCTCCTCCTCCTCCTCCTCCTCCTCCTCCTCCTCCTCCTCCTCGCCTTTCTGCAGGGAGTGGCACGAGGGCGCCCGAGGAGGCCCGTACTCATTTCAAAACCTTTGCCCTGCTCTTTTTCCCCAGACCCGCGACGCCGTGGCTTTGGGAACGAGAAGACACATGTTAAGTCGGGCCTGTCCCTCTAGAGGGGGAATATTCAAACATGGGTTTAAAATATCCTGGGGACCATGTTTTGACAATTGTTGTGCACGTTTTGATTAGTCTGGGATGTTTTTCATTTTTCGTTTAGGATCCCCCCTGTATGGGGGACAGGCCCGACCTAAGACCAGTGCCCCCGAAGCCCAGATTGCAGCTCGCCTCTGCGCAAAGCGTAGACCCCCGGGAGTCTCGACTTGTCTTGCTCCTCCCTTGTCTTGCTTCTTTCTCCTCCTCCTCCTCCTCCTCCTCCTTCTCCTGCTCCTCCTGCTCCTCTGTCCTTCCTCTTCCTCCTCCTCCTCCTCCTCCTCCTCCTACTACTCGGAGTCTCGACTCCTTCCCCCATAGGGCGCGAGGGCGCGAAGGTGGACGGCTCGGCTTCTCACGGTGCAGGAGGGCCTGGGGCCCGCGGCCGCCTCCCGGAGGCAGCCAGGGCAGCGGGGAGCCAGGGGACTAGTCTACAGACGTAAGAGTGACCTTTCGCCGGAGTGACATTTGGTGCGGGCGCAGATGGGCCCTCAGATGGCTGAGAACGAAGCGGTAGCAGCGGCTTGCGCGCCCAGGTTTGGTCTCCCCGCGGCTCCCGAGAAGCCGCGCACCAAAGGTCACTCTAACCACTTGTGGGCCCCCGAAACGGCAGGGCCGTTTTTTTTCACCGTTTCCAAAAAAGTGTCCCTTGAAAATGGAAACGGCAAAAAAACCGGCGACCCGAAACGACAACAAAAACGGTTCCAGGATTGAACCAGAGCCGGAACCGGTCAAACAACGGCGACGGAACCGGTAAAACAACGGCGTCGGAACCGGCAAAAAAACGGCAAAACGGAACCAGTAAAAAAACGGCCCTGTCGTTTCCAGGGCCCACTAAGCTCTTACCGAGGGTCACTCTTGCGTGTAGCCGAGCCAGGGGACGCGCCCCGCGCCGGCGCCCCTGCGGAGGCGATGCGGGCCGCGGGGCTGCCCCCGAACGTCTGGGGCCCGGCGCAGCCCTCCCGCGGCGCGCGCGCGCGGGGGGCTGACGGCTCTCCTGCCGGTGGCCCCAGCAGGAGGAGGGCCCGGGAGCGGGGCGTCAGAGGAGGACGAGGTACCCATACTGCTGCCCTTCCCTCGTTTTCCCTTTGTTGGGCCTCCTGGGACGTCCTCACATTTTTTCCCGACGAATTTTATGAAGAGTCAACGACTGTTCCTGGGAGGTCCTCGTCGCCACCGCTGGATTCGCCTCGACATGAGGGTCAGAGCGCACCCCGGGCAAAGCCCGTGGCGTCGCGAGGACGGTACCTTGTTTCCCCACGAAGACGGGGGTTCAATGCAAATGGGGTCAGCCAGAGCGCCGGTTTATCTTGTAATGCCAGGACTGCTTTGGCCAGGGCCAGCGCGCAGGACCTTGCAGAATCCTGCATGATGCTGCAGGATCCTGCAAGGCCCAACTGGCCCTGGTCAGTGTGCCCCCGAAGGGGTCCGATCGGCCTTCTTTCGGGCCAGACGAAAGGGTAACCGCATGCCTCGGATAGTGACGCACCCCCCCCGCTTCCCACGGTCCTCATGATTAATCCCCGGCCAGGACAATTTGCGTCAGCGGTGGGGAGCGGCGGGGCCGAACTTTATTATCTCTGGGGGAAGCATGCATCGTAGATCGAATATCCTCATCCTGGTTATATGATGATGATCATCATCAGCAGGAGCACCGTCAACATAATCAGCATCATCATCAGCATCGTCATCATCATCATCATCAGCAGCAGCATCATCGTCATCGTCATCGTCATCGTCAGCAGCAGCATCACCATCACCATCACCATCATCTTTATCATCATCATCAGCAGCACCACCATCATCATCATCATCATCATCATCATCATCATCATCATCATCATCATCATCATCGTCATCACCATCATCATCAGCAGCAGCATCATCATCATCCTCATCATCAGCAGCATCATCACCATTGATGTCACTACTTTCGTCATTTGCCAAGGTCGCGAGGGGAGGATCTCTCAGGCGAAACGCACATTTATTTGTTTGTGAGGATGCGTTAAGCGAGACCGTTATTGCTATACCGTAGTCTTCAGGAAATTCTACTCCTCCCACCCCTCCAGGGAGGCCCTGCAAGAGCGAGCACGGTATCGTTATACCATGAGACGCTCCGTGCATTTGTACACTTCGAAAGATTCCTCTCGCTCCTCCTCCTCCTCCCCCTCCTCCTCCCCCTCCACCTCCTTCTCCTCCTTTATGCTGCGACCTGCCAGGAAACGTTAATCATCGCGCCGGAACCCCGAACTCATCATCCTGACCCTGAGATCAACGGGGGCGTAAGGTTTGGATTTCAGTGGGGCTTGTCCCTCTACAGGACGTATATTCAAAAACAGTCCAGAAATAATATGGGGACGATTTTTTTTGATTTTTTGTTTGACCATTTTGGGGTATGTTTTGACTTTTGTTATACTTTCGTCCAAAAGCCCCCACGCCCGACTTCAGTTTGGATTGGGAAGGGGGGGGGGCGAAATCTGCTGCGTGCAGCCCGTTTCGGCCGGCCCCGCCGCCGTGCCCTTCTCTCTATGCATGGGCGCCTCCCCGCGCCAGGAGGCGGCGGAAAACCAGATACGTGAGCTGATTCTCTGCCCTACCCTTAAGTCGGGCCTGTCCCAGCACAGGGGGAATATTCAAAAATAGTCAAACAACTGGGCGCCATTGCTTGATTATTGTTGAACTACGTGTATGCTTGAAGGATATTGTAAAATTGTCCTTCAAAATCCCCATGTAGGATCACAGGCCCGACTTAACCCTGCCCTCTGCTGTGCCACCCTTTCCCCCCTCCCCG
Organism: Prorocentrum cordatum; assembly: GCA_963575745.1. Classification (NCBI taxonomy): domain Eukaryota; class Dinophyceae; order Prorocentrales; family Prorocentraceae; genus Prorocentrum; species Prorocentrum cordatum. The sequence goes on along the minus strand of CAUYUJ010016871.1, from coordinate 793,310 downwards.
ATGCTTGCGCTGCCCCGAGGGTCGGCGGCGAGCGAGGGGGGGAAGTGCGAAGGAGAAGGCCTTCTCAGGGGGCCTCGGAAGCCCCCCCCAGCCTTCTGAGGAGTATTCTAAGCCTCCCCCGAAGACCCAAAACAGGAACTTCTCGGAAGGCGCGAGGGCTTCTGAGAAGTCCCGCAGGCCTTCTGAGAAGGCCTTCTCCTTCTCTCACCGAGCGCGTTCCACTGCTCGCAGAGTGCCTGCCCCCAAACATCAACGAAAAACACAGGCCTGCATAGATGTGATGTATCGTGAATCTCCCATGGCGGATCCATGCCATTTGGCGAGTAGCGGCTCTGCGAGCAGCGGAACGCGCTTGTCTATCCTCGCTTCCCCCCCTCGATCGCCCAGGGCGGGGCCCGCGGCGCTGGTCCGCGCTCCCGCCCTGCCTCCGCCGCCCCGTCCCGCGCGGCCCGCTCCCCGCGGCCCGCGGGCAGGCCGCCCCGCGACCTGCCGGCGGGCCGGCGGGGAGGCCTCGCCGCCCCAGGCTCGGGCGCGGGGGGGGGGGCCCAAACGGGGGGCCGCCAGAGGGAGGCCGGCCCCCGGGAGGACGCCGCGGGGTGCAGGGTCCGCGGCCTCGGGGAGGAGAGGGGGGGGGGAGAGAACGAGATTGAGGGAGAGGACGAGGGAAGGGAGGGGGAGAGGGCGAGAGAGGGGGGGCGAGGAGGGAGAGGGCGAGGGAAGGGACGAGGAGGGAGACGAAGGGGGGCATGGAGGAGAACGAGGGAGGGAGAGGGCGAGGGAAGGGGGGAGGGGGAAGATCGGGCGCGTGGCTGAAATGGGGGGTGGAGGAAAGGGGCACCCAGAAGGAGCCCCTCCAAGGGCCATTGTTTTTCACCCCCGCTTAGGTCACCCCCCATTACCACGCGCCCGAGAACAGGGCCCATGCTTCTGGACTTTTTGGCGTCCAGGCTTTTGGTGACTGCGGCGTCGTATGGGCTTTCCGAGGCCTCCGCAGTCGTCCTTGAGGGGGCGGAGGAGAAGGAGGAGCACACAGCCTGAAGGAGTCTGCCGCGCAGCGCGCCAACGGCCACTGAGAGGAGCAGGAGGAGGAGCAGGAGGTGGAGGAGGAGGAGGAGGAGGAGGAGGAGGAGGTCCAGGGACCGGAGGGAGGGAGGGGGGGACTGGAGGCGGGGCGGGCGGGGGGATGGCGGGGAGCCCAGGCCCGAGGCAGATTGATGACCTCCGCCCATGCGCGCGTACAGTGTGCCGGACCGGCTTGCTGGTTTACAAAGGCCGCGCCCCCAGGAGATGCCATCGTTGTGCGCACCCCCCGCTCCACGGCCCAGCTTGTTTGTGGGGATTGTGGATAAGCAAGGGCGCACTCGAGGGCGCGAAGTTATTCGTGCTTCGCGCTTCGCGGTTCGGCTCCGATTCCTCCTCATCTTCCCCTTCTCCCTCGGGAGGCGGCGCGAGAGCGCGAAGTTATTCGCACTTCGCGCTTCGCACAGCGCGAAGCGTGAAGTTGGGAGCCCTTCATAAGCATCGGGTCCCCTGCCAGGGCTGGCGGTCCGTGCCTCTCGGAGGCGGGGGGTGTCTTCGGGGGCCGTGGTCCCCCGCAGCAGGACGGGAGCCGGGCGGGAGCCCCAGGGTGGTGGTGCTGATACGCCGGATTTGCGTTCCGCTGGCCGCGCTGCACTTTGGGTGCAGGAGCCGCCTCGGTGACGCCCTGGGTTGGAGGCCCCTGATCCTGAGGCCACTCCTCGTCCACCTCCTCCGGGATCAGCGCGAGCATGTCATCAGTCCCGCGTGCCGCGGGGAGTCGACGAAGGCAGCGGCCCATCGGTGCTCGAGGCGGGGCTGGCGGCCCGTGAGCAGCTCCACCGGTGAAGGCACGGAAAGAGAGCTGTGTGGCGAGGGCCAGGGGGCAAGGAGGAGGCAGAGGACAGCAAGCCAGTAGCGAAGGACAGGAAGGACAAAGAGGGACGGAAGGAACGAATAGGGACGGAAGGACTTCGGGAGGTCGGCTTTCCGTACCCTTTCCGTGTCGCAGGCCGCTTTGGCGCAGTGGTTGGAGTCATGTCGGTCTTCTCGTGGCGTGCATGAGCGCCGCCGCTGCAGGCAGATGGAACTGCACGAGCGGAATGCGAGATCGGTTGCGTGAGCAGGCGGGTGCACAGCAGCATCAGCAGCAGTGTTTCAGCACCCCATGGCCTGCGAAATCTGCGGTGGCGTGCCAAGGTGGTTACTTTCAACGAGCTCATCGATGCTAGCCTCAGGAAGGCCGGACTCATCTGGTGGTATATGTGCAGACGTCGGTGCCACGTGGTTATCCTGCCGGGATGTCTGAGAGGTTAGTGAGCGGAGCGAACTCGGCTTGCCTGAGAGGGTATCAAGCATTATCTTGGACGGCGGCAGATGCACTAGGTGCTGGTTTGGGGACCCTTCTTGGGGTCGGGCTAGCGGATCTGTTCGAATCTAGATCGACCCCAGTTCGACTCTTGAGTCGACTCGAGTTCGACTCAGTGCGGCTCAAATTTGATTCAAGGCGACGGACATCCGACGCGACACAGCATCGACGCATGAGTGAAGCGAGTTGCCCCAGAAAGTTCCCCAGCGCGAGCATCTGAGATGCAGGAGTCCCCGGGGGACAGTGCAGGTGCAAGGGTGTCCGGGGGCAATGCCAGGAAGGATGGCGAGAGCGAGTGGTGGGTGGCATAGGGGGACGAGGGCGAGGACGACGAGGGCAGGAAAGATGAGAAAATGAGTTTGAAGGAGGACGATCGGATGGGAACCCGAGGAACAAGACGAGGAGGAGGAGGAGGACTACACGCTGGTCGTTGGGTGTAGGTGTTTGTGTGTGTTCCCATATCCCAAACGACTTCATGCGACTTCCGATTTCAAGAACCGATATGATTGTGCTGTGCCTGTTGGCCTAACCCAATCTACTTGGTCCGCCTTCCTAGGTCATGTGTTCACCTACTTTATCCGACCGACGGGTAGAACAGAAAAATTACCCCAGCCGTCAGGCCGGGGAACTTTCAAGGTACCCGCCACGGTGGGCAAGCCGTGCTGCCTGGGCCCACCCGCTCCGCTAGGGTGCACACAGTGGTCAGTGGTACCTCCTGGTCTGAGGTGAGCGTTGCCGATGACGTTCGAGGAGGCAACGCCCTCCACCATCCCGCTGCCGCGGACTCCCATGTGCTGTCCGGGGTCGTGGGGGCCTTCCCTTCCCGCCCCGATTTCGGTGCAGGTGGCCTGTCCTGGGCACGGCGCTTCGGCGCTATGGACGTTCGGTCAGCGCGCGCCGGGCAAAAAAGAGTTAGCCCAGGATGAATCAGCGATGCTGCAACCCGCCCTCCCGTCCCAAGTCCTCTCCCCGTGAGTCCCTGCTCGCCTGCCCTTTGCTACGCAAGGAGCGCAGCTTCAAAAGGCGAGCACCTGGCCCTGCCGAGGTCGCGGGATGGAAGAGGGATTGCCGTGCATTCTTCTAGCAGGTTGCATGGAATGCGAGACGAAAGCGCGGACATGTTTGCCTGTGTCGCCATGATATGCGAGGAAGTCTTGAGCGACAAACCCGTTTTGAAACTGAACTGCCGTTATCCCTCGTTGCTGTTACGAGTACATGGATTCAAATTTCTTGCTATGAATTCTTCTCGCTTCGCGTATCCCCACCTGGTGTCCCTTCTCGGCGCGCGTAATTCAGGCCGCCGCTTGCTCGTTGCGCCTTTGACGCCGCCCGACTTCTCTCGACGCGGTCGCGATCACGAAAAACCCGCCAGTCCGTTTAGAAAGCCTGCATATGAGAGCTGCCAGGAGAAGGAACGAAGAGACATATAGTGAAACAGAGCGGGCAAGCAGGATGAACAGGGATATTTGTGGGAGCAAGGGGGTAGCTTTGGAAGGCTTCTTCTGGTCATCCTTGGGGCCCGCGGCTGGGGCGCGGAGAAAGAGGAGAAGGAGGAGGAGGAGGAGACACACCGCATCTTGGGTCACTCATTGGACGCACTTGGGCGATCGTGGGTCCGTCTTGAGGCCCTCTGGGGGCCCTCTTGGGGCTCCCTTGGGGCCCTCTTGGGGGCCCTGGAGGGCCTCTTGGAGCCATCTTGGGTGCGACTCATCAAAAGGAGGGGGTGTCTTACGTGGCCGTCTCCCCTTGCCCCTTGGGGGTAGTCGCCTCTCGGGGCGCTCCCGGGCTGGTCTTAGGCGTTCGTGGGGCAGTTTTGCGGGCCTTTTGGACCCCTCTTGGACCTCCCTTGGGCCTTCTTGAGGCAATCTCGAGGCCCCAACAACGCATCGGAAGCGAAAAAGGCGTGAAGGCAACACTCATTGATTTTGAATTTGTGTTTGAAGGATGCCTCTTGGTGGGACTCTGGGGGGGGGGGTCGGCGGGCACTTGGTCCCGTCGTGGGGCCTTCGTCGGGTTTGCTGGAGGTGCTGGAAGCTATCTGGAACAATCTTCGAGTATGTTGAGCCGCCTTGGAGGCCGCATTGGAACATGGGGGAGGCCTCATTGGAGCCATCATGGGCCATCATTGGCTCCCTGACCGATCGCGGCCCGCCCAAACAAACCTTAGGAAAGGGAGTCGGAGGGTACCCCCCCCCACGCGGGAAGGGAGTTTTGGACGAGAGACATCGTTGGATCACCTACGCTCAAGTGGTTGGTGGGTTTTTGGGGGACGTTTCAAACGAGAACCCATAATGAGAAGGAGCGGCCCTTTATCCTTTAACCAGTACGCATGATTAGCGAGAGTGTGCGCAGCGTCCAGGCAGGAGCAGCTGTGAAAGTTTAAACCGAGTTTGCGCGGCGCTAAAGCGAGAGCCTTATTCAGATAATCGACTGCTCTTCATCCTCATATAGTTGTTGCGATATTCGATACTGTACAGTGAAGGGCGCTCTCGTGCAAAACACATTGAAAGGCATCCCCCCTGCATCCCTCTAGCTGCTCGAACTTCCTATCTAGAGTGTCATGCACGGCGAAGAAGTCGCGCGACATGATTGATTGGCGGGTGTCGATGCGAGGCGTTCTGTCAACAGGAAGAGCCCGCAGATACAGACGATCAACTGGGTGATCTCCATATCCTGTCACACACGCGGCCGTTGTCGATGATTCGTACTGGGAATTGTCTTAGCGAGTGCCCACAGCATGGTGCTTGATCCACTTGCTGGGGAGCTCGTGCCATCAATGCTACAAGGCGCCCTTGCATGGCAAGCCCGTCCTGCGACGTCGACAGCGAAAACAGGTTGGCAAGCATGGGCGATGTCATACGAGATGTGGGTTCTGTTTATTCAGACACCGATTCTGGCACTTCGTTTTGGCATCTCTTCGTGCTCCTTCAAAACAGTGCAATGCAGTCTTCCGTGTGGTGGTGCGACAGGGAGAAACTCTTCACAGGGAACATCGCGGAGGAGCAGGAGGAGCGCGCACACCGTCGCGACGGACGGAGGAAACGCCGGGTACGCACACGAGTGCACCACGAAGGCCGGGACAGGACGCGCCCAGGGAAGGACGAGACAGGCGGGTCGCCCCCAGAGGACGCGAAGCAGAGCGGGAGGGCAGAGGGCCCGGGCAGGGATCCCGACCTCGGCAGGGTGCGCGTTCGTCCGCGGAGCCCCTGCCGAGCGTGGCCGTGCAGCTCTCTTGCGGGCGACCGCCGTGCAGACCTCCGGAGGCCGCCGTAGTCCGACAGGCGCTGGGCGCGTGCTGCAGAAAGATGCGCCCGACTGCTCCCCATCCTGCCCTCTCTCGGTAGCCGCGCCAGCTCCCTCGCCTGGCCAGGGGCGCCTCAACGGGAAGGGGGTCAGGGATACGGGAACAAAAAGTGGCATAGACGTAAAACCTGGGAGGTCCGCGCGGGTTTCTCGGATCGGCGCTGGGGCCCCCAGGGGCGCCTCCGGCGCCGCCCCTGGCGCGCTCCGCGCGCCAGGGAGGGGGGTCCAGCGCCGATCCAAGAGATCTGCGCGGACCTCCGAGTTTTTATGTTTATGTCCCTTTCTTGTTCCCCCAAGGCAGGACGAGGAAGGGTTCGATGCCTGGGGTGGCCGGAGAAACTCCGGAAACCGACCGAAAAGCATCCGGTCGGGGATTTTTGCTTGAGTTCCCCCCCCCCGGAGCCTACGGGGAGCCGTTGAAAAATGTTAGAACAATTGCTCGGAATTTGTTTTGGGCTTCCCCCCCCCCCCGAGGCTGTGGTCGTTGGAGAGCCCACGGAAACCATCGAAACAAAACCATACCATTTTAGGTTTTTCATCCTGGAGCCCGGGGTGGCTGGAGACGACCCGAAAAACACAGAAAAAACACCGAGTGGCGATTTCCCCCCCCCCCCCGGAGCTTGGGGTGGCATGTGATACAAGCGCCTGAGAAACCTTTGAGTGGATTTATGTGTTTAATAGGGTTTTTCCCCCCGGAGCCTGGGGTGGCCCGAGAACCTTCGAAAAACACTTGAAATTTGTCCGAGTAGGTTTTTGTTATGGTTCCCTCCCCACCCCCGGAGCGGAGCCTGAGGTGGCCAGAGAACCCCCGAAAAGCACCCGAACAATCTCCACCTTCGGAAAAATCCAAAGCGTCAGGTGGCAGGAGAACCCTCGAAAAACGTCCGAGCGACCCCCAAACATGCAACGAGAAAGCCCTGAGTGGTTTTGTTTCGGGGAATCCCCCCTGGGGGGGACCAACAAAAACGCAGAAAGAACAGCGAACAACACAATCTAAAAACAAAATGCAAAAACAAACACAGAACCGAATGGGGGGATCTCGTTTTTTCCCGAATGGCCATTTGGAGAGTTTGTTGGACCGCCCCTAAGACCCCCCGAAAAATTAAAGAAACAAAGCTCGAGTGTCTCGTAGTTGTTTTTTGGTGTTTTTTGTGTGTGTGTGTGTGTGTTGTTTTGGTTTGTTTGTTTGATTGTTTTTAACAACAAATATGTAAGTGCCGGGCCCCCGGAGACCACAATAGAAACCCAAGGTCCCCCCCCACCCCTTCGGGCTCCGGGGAAGGCAACCCGTGCACAAACAAAAACATTCTGAGGTTCTGCAGGGGTTTCGCTCCAGGGGGGGGGAGGGGCGGGCTCCAGGGAGCTTCCGCGCCGGTCTCCAGTCGAGATTTTTGCTTGCAACGCGATCATGCCCAGGCGGCTTCCCCCGTGCCCGCGCGCCACTCACGGACCTGCCAGCCAGGTCACCGCGCCTCAGGGCGCGGGCGGAGGCAGCCCCCGACGCCTCTGGGGCCCCGCCTCTGGCCTCGAATTCCCCCCTCGGCGAGGAGCGGCCGCGACGACGAGCTCTGGATGGCGATCGACGAGATGGAGGCGTGCGGCCTGCAGCCCAACCAGGTCCCTCGTCCGTGCCTCGTCGTCGGCGTCGGCGGCGTCGTTGTCGTCGTTGTCGTCGGCGTCGTCGTGGGGGGTCAGGACCAGGGTCGAGCCAGGGGCTGGCTGGGGGTGTCTTCCGCTCCGTCTTTGCGGATCCCCAGGTTGAAAAAGCCATTGGATGGCCTGGCGGCCTCACAGGCCAGCACTCGGGGCTCAAGAGACGGGGGTCAATGTGAAGGGGGTCAGTCAGAGCGCTGGATCTTGCAGGATCCTGCAGAGCCAGAGGTGCATTGACCCGGGCTTGCAGAACCCTGCAGGGATTTGCAGGATCCTGCAAAGCTCGCGTGGCCCGGGTTAGGATTGACCCGGGTCGGTAGATCAGTATCGTTTATCCGATCCCCACCCCCATCCCCATCCTCGTCGAGGCCCCCGCCAAATCACCACCCCAGTTGGAGATACACCCCTCGAAACCCGAAGGGAACGGCCTATATCCCCATCTGGGGGGGTAAATCGGCCAGTGGGGCCCAGGCCACGCCGCTGGGGATGGGGATCGGATAAACGATCTTCTGTAGATTTAAATCGGGCCTGTCCCTCTACAGGAGGAATCTTTTAAGAAATAGTCAAACAATAGTCAGGGGACGATTTATTGAGCATTTTAAAGCAAGTTTGGTGCATTTTTTAATTACTATTTTTTCATGTGTTCCTGAAAGCCCCCCTGTAGGGGGACAGGCCCGACTTAAAAGTAGGTTCCCGCGCCCGAGGGCGTGGCGTGGTCCAGCCAGGTCTGGCGCTCCCGCCTTCCAGGCACCTCCTCTCTGCGCTGCTGCCCCGTCTCCCAGAGGAGGAAGATCTACACACTGTTCGTTTCTAATTCTTCGAAGAGGTCTTTGTTTTTTGGGGGGGCCAAGATCCTTTCATTTCTAAGGGTTCTATCTCGGGCCTCTTCCTGGCCGCTAGGGGGCCAGGAACAACTAGAAACGAACATCATGAGAAATGAGCACGATTAGTAAAGTACGTGTACCCATACCGCTACCCTTGCCTCGTCTTCTCCTTTTGGGGGGCGTCGCGATGGCGGGGGCAATCGCCCGAAGAGAGTATCCTCGCCGCGCTCGTCTTTGTTCGTGGGCATCCGAGAGGCGCCGATGAAGCTCACGATGGCGCCCACAGGATCCACCCCCACGGAGGCCCTCGTCGACACCGCTGGGTTCGTCTCGGAATCCTGGTCAGAGGGCGCCCCAGGACATGTCCGGGGGGTAGTGGTAGCGGTGCCTGTTGGTTTTCCCAGATGCTCTTCTCGGGTCGGAAGAAGGGGGGAGAATACCCCCCCGACGCGGGAGGCGAAGTGAAGTACAGTATAGGCACATCAGCCAACGTGCGGTAGTCACATCAAGCAAGCGATCGGCCTGCCAGCTAGTGCCCCAAGGAATTTCCTATCCCCCGATGGCCCCAAGGACCCACAGACGCTCTGGGGCACCACGCAGTAGGGCCCACAAAGACAGACGAAGAATGTGCCCCACGATTTCTGATAGCAATATCTCTTAGCGTACCTGGGCAATCCGCACGGACCCGATGTGGCAGTCGGTTCAGATTGTCCCGACGCCAATGGTCGAGTTGGCGTTCGAATGACGGCCACGAGAAAAAAATCCTGGCCACTTACGCCCCTCCTCAACGGGAATTTCGCCACCCTGAAGATATTCTCGCCCCTCACGGCGCACATCCCGAACCACCGGATCAGACACTACTGGATGAAGCATGAGAGCAGATGCAACGCACAGTTCGCCTATTACATCGGGCCAAGCGACGCAGGTACGCACCAGACTGGAACATTTCGACGGAGTTCTTCATCGCGATAGCGAACTCGAATTACATGTCGCGACCAGCCCGACCCAGTAGCTCCATCGGCGACTTGCACGCGCCTGAGGGGTTCCACTTTCACCAAGGCAGCATCCGCGAAGCGGCTACTGATGAGTTCTGATCACGCGGGCGCCGCATCGTCCCCCTGGAGGGCATCGAGCACGCAGGAGAAGCAACACACCGCCTTTACCGCATCCACATCCACATTTGCAGGACAGGTGCTGCGCCGCTCGTCGCCAACCAGAGCGAGGTATGCATCCTCTCCAGGGCCAGGCCCTTCACGCCCTTGCCAAAACACAACCCACCGAACACCTGCCGTTCTCAGCGGCGGGCGCGGCCGCGTCGTGTTGCAGGCTCATTCGCGCCATGCTCGGTTGCTGGAGGTGTTTCTTCCGCGCCCTGCTGACGCGCGAGTGCGCCGCCTACGACCCGCCGCGCTGGGTTTGGGGAGGTTTCCCCCAGCGGCGTCGCGAAGCTGCCATTTCCATCCCGAGGGTGCTCTTCTGGAAAGCCAAGTCGGCGAGGCAGAATAGCTCGGGGAAAAGCCATGACTCGACGAACGCCTTCGCACGTGGCCCGCGCGCGCCGCATCAACCAGGTCAGCGAGTTCGAGCCGCCACATCTTCAACCGCTGTTCCGACAACGGCGAACTCATCTACGAGCACGCCTACGAGTTTTGACGCAGATCTCTGGCTGCGCATGGGCTGCGGCGGCCCCGTGGGATGCAGCGACGAACCGGGACTACCCATGGGGGATTATTACGCGCTGGTGGAGCGCTGGCGAACATCAAAGGCTGCTACGACATCGGCCTCTTGGATGATCACGAACTGCTTCGGCCTTGGCGACATCGACCCCGGCCTTGCGGGTTTCCTCGATGACCTTTTTTTCGCATGGCGATGTTGTCGCCCTGCACCCCTGAGGGGTTCGTCGCGACGCTGAACGTGGAGGGCGGCGCTTTTGACGCGCGGCTGCAGAGAGGGGCTTACCAGCAGAACAGAACAACTGAGGAAATGATTGTCCCTTTCGGCACGCGCCAGTACGCCCACCGACTTGCTAAGCATGATCGGCCACCATGCGCGCTTCCCCCCGCGTCGCCGGCACATGGGAGGGTGGACTACCCAACCGCGCATTGGCACAGTAGATGCCGTCAAGCGTTTGCATTGCATGTCTATTGGACGGCGCGCGTGCTCTGAGGCCTGACTACATTTCCAGACCCCGACAGAGTTCAAACGTCTGCTCTTCTTGTTATATATATATATAGATATATATATAAACAAAAAAAAAGAAACAAAAGTGCGAACCCGAGCGGTTTGGAGTCACCCGAGAACTTAGATGCGCGACGCAAGGCATTGCTTCGTGGACCGACCCGAGCGGTCACAAACAAAAGCAAACACAGTTGAGTAATTCAGAGGTTTTGAAGCGTTGGGACCTAGCCGTTGTTTCTCTCGCCTTGAAAGTTCAACGGATCTCTTGGCGCAAACATGCTCTGCGATATCAGCATTTGTTTCGCTTGTGGCGGGTCATCCTTTTGGGAGGTGTCGATTTGAACGAGAACGTGATGTAGCAAACCCTATGGGGGTTGACCCGCGGCCCCGCCGACGGTCGTCGACGACCGCGTCAAGGCGGGCTCTAATGCGAACCACTGGGCCCGCCAGTTTTCCAATGACCTCCAGGATTTAGCCGAGGACGATGAGTCTGGGAATTTCAACGACTCCTGGGAGGATCGGATGGCCGCTGCGCTTTTCCAGGAGAACGCAGCCCAGGCCCCGAGCGTCGACGAGCGTCGACTGCTGGAACAAATTCATTCGAGTCGCTGCTCCACCGCAGGCCACCGCGCCGCCGCCACCACCGCCTGCCATCGTGACCGAGGTTGAGGGTGACAACGCGTGCGGGTTGAGGATTGAGGGAGGAGCTCTTTGCCGACACCGCGCTAAGACACGTGAAGGGTGGATGACACAACAGCGTTGCGATTGTCTTTGTGGCGAGCGTGGTCGGAGGATTGCGTTTACGTTCTGACTCGTTACTTTCGTTGTCTAGTGCGCGCCGCAGTTTTTCACCCGAGGGCTGAAACTTTAACGCGCTTGAAGGAGTCCTGGAATGATTCCCGATGTTACACGACGCGTGCGATATTACCATATGAGTTGATCGAGCCTCCAGACAGAACGTGCTCCACGTGCTCCGGAGCCGTTCTTCTTGAGACTCTCTCAAAGCTGGAGCGCCATCTTTACGCTCGACTTCCAGCGCCACCAGCTGAAGAGATCCTCGCCGCGGTTGGCGATGGCGACCCCTGATTGGCATTCGATGCTGATGGGCGCGGGCACGCCGGGCGCCCCGGCGGGCGGCCGGCGCAGGCGGAAGAGCGACTCTTCGGAGCAGGGCGCAGCGAAGGGCGCCGAGGTCACGCGTCCGCCGAGGCGCGGGGGGGGCGCAGCAAGGACAAGCCGAAGAGGCGTTGGTAGCCGACGCAGGCTTGACGGCCATGCTGTTCGCCATGTCGATACAGTTCTTCATCGACGCGAAGCAGCTCCGCGAGATCAGGGGCCAACTCCACAACGCGCACCCTGTGGGAAGCAGAAGAGTGGCCGCGCAGGCCACGCAGAACGCAGGCGCCGCGCGCGCGGCCGCGGTGAAGGACGAGGGCAGAGGCCGCAGCCTCGGGCCGCCAGCAGTCACGGAGTCCTCTATCTGGCAAAGACGACGCTGGATATGGAAACCGGCGCCGCGAATCGCACGGGGCAAGAAGCTTTGATGGGCCAGTGGAAGGGCAATGAACCCTGGGACATCGCGCAGATATGCCGCGCGTGCCGCCTGGAACGGTGCTGCGACGAGAAGCAGATCAAGATCGCGCTGGCCATCCCGTCGCCCGACCTTCGGAGGCCGTTCCGCAGCTCGACGGAGCTGATGGACGCCTCGACGACGATCGGCCAAGCGCCCGCGGGGCACTTGGAAGAGGAGCTCGGCGCGTACGTGGACGCGCTGTCCTGAGGCGGCCAGCTAGTGCGCCTCTAGCGAATTCGAGGAGGCGGGGGCCCGTCGCGCCGCCCGATGTCGCCGGGTCGTCGAGGGGAGGAGGAGGAGGTCAGATCTTTACAGACATTCGGTTTCAGGCGGCGCCCGGACGACGGGGGCGATCGCGAGAGCCCCGTTCTTAGTCCTGTCGGGGGGGCAGTCTTTTCGACCCTTCTTGGGAGCGCGCTCTGGGGCGTGACAGCGAGGCGTTCTCGAGTCGAGCTTAGTGCTCAGTCGGATGTTTTCATAGGCAGGCGAGTTCAAACAATGAACCGGCCCTCTAAGCTGCCCGACAAGATATATATATATATATATATATACACATATCTTAGCCTGACAGGGCACTCCGGATCAAGCTGGCGATGATTGCACTCGCCGCAGCGCCCCCCCCCCGATGACGGCGGGCATCTGCCTGGCCTCATGCGCGGGCCGCCCATTAGGAAGCGCGCGGTCCTTCGTCGCCCGCGGGCCCGCGGCCCGAACGCGCGCCGCCGCTGGCGCCGCGATCGACTGGCTGCGGGGCGCGAGGCGAGGATGTAAGCGATCGCGCATATCCTTAAGTTCCTTCTCCCTCATCAGGCACCTCGTGAAGTATTGTTGCTCCATTGTCTCGCTTCGCGACACATGGCCGATATTGATTGCGCGCTCATCGCGGCCCCGATCACTGCGCCACCGACGCTGGTTGGAGCAGGTTGCGCTGCTCACGAGGGCATGGGTCGAGCGTTTTCTATCGCCGAGGTCATATGGCACGATGTCGGGGGCGCGCCATCCGTTTCGAAACAAGCTGAGGTCCTTTTCGCACGGCTAGCCTCCCATCGCATACATGGGCGAGGTTCTCAAAGTTTCGCGCGCCCATCTGGGTTTGCTCCGGCTTGCGGCATTCAGCGCGGCGCCCATGAGCGCCCACGAGATGTCCGAGGCCGCGGGCGTCGCGACCATTCGGCCTCGCATGCGCGCGCTCCCCCTCGAGATGCGGACCTTCAGCGCAACCGACTGGGAGATCGACGAGATCGAGCTGCTTTCAGGCCCTGACGGCATCTCTGGCATTGTCCGCGCGCGCCCGCCGCCCTTCGCCCGCGAGACGGAGACCGCAGTGAACGCTGGAGCGACTTTGCACGCACATGAGTTCACTGTGCGATCAATAATTTGCTGAGGGGCTAACGGGGTACATCAACTTCATCCCGCAGTCCTTCCTTGATGTAGACAGACATTGATGCTGTTCCACACTTCCCTGCGACCGCCTTGACACTTGGTGCTCTGATTTGCTATATTGAGATATTCTGCGTGACCTGTGTCTGGCCAGGATCCGCCAAATCGAATGGGTGAAATGCTTTCGAGTTTCGGAGCCCCGTTCTCGGTTCTTCGGCGGGATTGCACGCTGCCCATTTTTGGGCTCGCGCTGTGGCGTGGCAGCGAGGCGCTCGCATGATTGGGAGCGAATGTTTCACGAAGCGGTCCTCGACGCTGCCGAACCAACAACATAACTACACATATAACGCATGGGAGTAACATGCGCCCCAGTCTGCGGATCAGTCTGCGCGCGCAGGTCCCGCCAGGACGAGAGCTGCAAGGTGCAAGGTGGAGCGGAGGTGGCAAGATGGGTTGGACGCGTTGAGAATGCTTGCGGCAGCGGGCGCGACCGATCATTGATGCAGTTGTTCGATGGTTTCGATGTGGCGTTTCCTCTTTCCTCGCCTGACAGCTTAGGCAGTGGGTGTCCCGCATTCCGGGGCGGGACATTGGGCATGACTTCCCCCGAGTTCGGTTCAGTACGTGCCCATTCGCATGTACTACCGCAATTGGATTCGGTTCACCGCCGGGCGCTTGCATCGATATATTCAAAGCTTTCGGCGTCTGGAGGCGCCAGCCGATTCGCTAATCCCCGAGTTGTTATCCCCCCCCTCGACCGCCCGACCCAATGCCCCGAAGCACTGGCCAGCGAGTTCTGTTGTCTGCACTCTCTGCCAGCGCACCGGCTCTGCCGTTCTGTCGCCGGTCTCTCGAAGGTGCCAGCACCATCAGCTGGAGGCGGGTTAGCGGGCCAGACGACGGGGGGGGATTCGGAAAGGGGGGGTACGAAATCTGCTGCATGCAGTTGGTTTCGGTTCCACCGAGGGGCCCGTTCCTCGATACATGCCGTTTCCAGCGCTGGGAAACGTCAGGAAAAATAACTACGTGAGCTGATTTTCAAACCCCTTCTTTGCTATCCCCCCCTTTCGCTTGGCCCGAGGTTAGCCCTCTGTCCTCGTCCCTCTCCGCCGCCGCCTTGACCTTCTCCTCCTCATCCTCCTCCTTTTCCTCCTCCTTCTCTGGTATGGGTTGCGCGCCCTTCTCGCAGATCGTCCCTGAAAGGTGCAGCGCGGACAGCTGTCCGAGAGGCCATGGGCCGCTGTTGCAACGCGACGCCCAGAGGCACGGGAGAATGCGACGTTTGCATCTGCCCAGACCTCCGCGGGCTAACTGAACTGAGCTGAGCCCCTCCTTTGGTAGCCGCTGTAGGTCGCTGACCGCTGCCAGAGCCGCGAACAACGTTTTGCACAAGTGAACAACGGAACGAAAGTGGGGTCGATTACGCGGACGTTCGCGCGCAAGTTTCCCGCGTAAAGGTCGGGCGTAAGCGCCCTGCCTCTCCCACGAGGTGTAGTACGCCGGCAGCCTGCATAAGCCGCAGCGTAAGGTCGCCATGTCTTCTCGTGCAAATCCCTTTCCTTTTCCGCCCAGGTCGCTATACTTGACTCGAGCAATTTGGGTCTTCGGCGTTGCCCAGCGCTTCTTCAGGGCATCTTCCACGAAGTTCGCCCAGCTTTCCCAGCTCGGCTTTTTCAGCTCGCGCACGGCATCGCATGCGCAGGGCAGGCTTTGTGTTTTTGTCTCCACGCCCCCACCATGGGTTGGATGAAGAGGACTGGTGGGGAAGGAGGAGTGGGAGGAGGAGGAGGAGGAGGAGGAGGAGGAGGAGGAGGAGGATCGAGGAGGAGGAGGAGGAGGATCGATGAGGGGGAGGCGGAGGATCTCTGCAAGGAGTTTGTGTTCTGGCGCTTCCCTGTTTTCTATTGCGTCATGCGTCTTTTCCGAAAAGGTGACCCTGTTCTCCCTGAGTCCGTGCCGTGCCGCGCGCGGGGTGCGCAGCGGTGCATGGTTTTTTGGTTCGTCTGGTTTTTCCTCCGTCCGTCCTGAAGCCCTCGTGCTCCTCAGGAGGGGTGGGGGAAGGCGAGAGGGAGAGTGCGAGGAGGCTGGCAACGCGAGCACGAAGGCGAGGAAGGCGATGAGAAAGAGGGCTGGAAGCGCGAGAGGGAGGAGGAGGAGGAGGGCCAACAGTGGCCAGGAGAAGGGGGACCAGGATATTGAGGATGAAGACGGCGCTGAGCAGGGCGAGGGGTCTATCTGTGCCAGCCTCCATCCCCATGCCGGCGATTGATGTTCACCACCAGCGGGAAAGAGGGTGACCTTGGATGGTGGCATGGATTTTTTCATGTTCGAGCCGTCGCCCGATCTTGGCGCGGGCGGGCGGCTGGGAGGAGATGAGAGAGGGAGCACAAGGACGGGAAGGTGGGAGAGGGGGTAAAGGGGGAGGAGGGGGCATGATTTGTTTCCGCCCTTACCTCTCGCCTCGTTCTCCACACCGCTTCACGTCAAAGTCATGCGGGCAATGAGGGGAGGACCGGATCTTTGAACGAAGCTCTTGGGGTAGGAGGCGGAGGAGGCGGATCCGGACTTGGAGTTTGGGCCGCGGGAGCCCCAGACCGCTTGGGATGTGCAAGAATGCGAGGGGGCGAACGTATTGCATATAATGTACATCTGGTCCAATGTAAGCGATTGAGACACATGTCACACATTCTAACGTGACTCCTCCACGCTTCCCTCTGGCGCTAGGTCGATTGTCGGATGATTGCGTTCTGTCTTGTTCGCGTCTCGTTGTCTGTTTTGGGTTATAGTTGTGTGTATATATGGGAGGTTCTCGTTTGTTGGTGGCATAAAGGATTTGTTGTGGAGCGTCCCCGGGTCGCCCAGCCGGTGCCGGGGGGCGTTGGTATGGTAAGAACGAGTGCCGCCCGAGAGGCCCGCGCGTCGAGATATGATCCAAATGCTGAGGTGGTCCAGCCCGTTTCGCATGATAGATCGTCACAAGTTTGCGTTTAGAGGAGACCGGATCTGCGATAGTCCGGCCCGCTCCTCCTGAGACATCCTCGCAATTCTGGGCTCCCAGACGCTACACGAGAGGTGGTCCAGCCCATTTCGCTTGACACGTCGTCGGATCTCTCGGCTCGGAGATGCCGTGACCTGAAGTGGCCGCTGCGTCCGCATGCTTATTTCGGCACACCCCTCAAATGTTTCGCGGGCCCATAGGGAGCTCCGCCGAAAGCCCCAGTGGCAGGGTTCACATAGCACCGCCGCCTAAATTTCGGGACACCCCTGACACGGTTCGTGGCCCCATAGGGACCATAGGGAGCTTCCCCGATGGCCTCGATGGCAGGGTTCGCATGGCACCGCCGCCTCCATTTCGGCACACCGCTCACACGGTTCGTGGCCCCAGAAGGAGCTCCGCCGAAGACCCCAGTGGCAGGGTTCGCATGGCACCGCCGCTTCCATGTCGGCACACCCGTCACACGGTTCGTGGCCCCAGAAGGAGCTCCGCCGATGGCCCCAGTGGCAGGGTTCGCATGGCACCGCCGCCTCCATGTTGGCACACCGCTCACACGGCTCGTGGCCCCATCGGGAGCGCCGCCGAAGGCCCCAGTGGCAGGGTCCGCATGGCACCGCCGCCTCCACCTCGGCACACCCGTCACACGGCTCGTAGCCCCATAGGGAGCTCCGCCGAAGGCCCCAGTGGCAGGGCAGGGTTCGCATGGCACCGCCGCCTCCATGTCGGCACACCCGTCACACGGTTCGTGGCCCCATAGGGAGCTCCGCCGAAGGCCCCAGTGGCAAGGTTCGCATTGCACCGCCGCCTCCATTTCGGCACACCTCACAAATTTCGTGGCCCCGTAGGGAGCTCCGCCGAAGGCCCTGGTGGCAGGGTTCGCAAGGCACCGCCGCTCCCATTTTGGCACACCACTCACACGGTTCGTGACCCCACAGGGCGTTCCGCCGATGGCCCTGGTGGCAGGGTTCGTATGGCACCGCCGCCTCCATGTCGGCACACCGGTCACGCGGTTCGTGGCTCCATAGGGAGCTCCGCCGATGGCCTTGGTGGCAGGGTTCGCATGACACTGCCGCCTCCATCTCGGCACACCGCTCACAGTTCGTGGCCACACAGGGAGCTCCGCCGAAGGCCCCAGTGACCAGGTTCGAATGGCACCGCCGCCTCCATGTCGGCATACTCGTCACACGGTTCGTGGCCCCATAGGGAGCTCCGCCGAAGGCCCCAGTGGCAGGGCAGGGTTCGCATGGCACCGCCGCCTCCATGTCGGCACAGCGCTCGCACGGTTCGTGGCTAGGGAGCTCCGCCGAAAGCCCCAGTGGCAGGGTCCGCATGGCACCGCCGCCTCCATTACGGCACACCGCTCACACGGCTCGTGGCTCCACAGGGAGCTTACCGAGGGCGATGCTCACAACGACGGCATTCACAATATATCATCTCGCCAGGATATTTTTGCACAATGGGATGGCGGGGGGAGGCGTCAGAGGGAGAGGAGGAAGGGGGAAGTGGAGGAGGGAGGGGCGCAGGAGGAGGAGGAGAAGGAGGAAGGGCACGGGACAGGGATGAATGGCGAGGGCAGGAGCAGTTTGAGAACCAGCGCTCCCAAGGGGGAGGGTGCCAGGGGAAACCTGGGTGCCGGGGTCGCCCAGGGGGGCTCCCGGGTGCCGGGGTCGCCCGGGTGCCGGGGTCGCCCGGGGTGCCGTGAGGGGCAACCCTGACGCCAGTGCCGGGGAGGTGCCGGGGAGGGTTTTGGCCCGAAATCGTTCGGTGAACCCCATGGCCCACGGGGGCCCTTCTGGAGGGCCCCTGGTTGCGCCCCCCCGCGACAAGCTTCTTGGTGAGAGTGTCTGGCATGTGCGATTGACATGTGCGGAGGGCGCCTGGCCTCCCCATTGCCCCGCGTCATTGCTCACAGTAGGCGGGCACCGCACTGCGAGGCATGTGCGTCAAGATGCTGAAAGTTTGAGGGGTCCACGAACCTAGTAAGGAGTTCATGTCAAGTAAATCTGCTGTCAGACTTCTCTGGTGACGCTTCCATTTGTGAGAAATCCTCACACATGGGCTCTTGTCCGAGACATCCTCATTGAGGATGTCTCGGACGAGAGCCCAGCTCTTGAAGGCGCGTCGAGTTCGGGAGCTTACTGAACATGTTTCTGAGGATGTCCGCAGCGAAACGTCCAGCCACACCGAGTTTGATATCCAATGCCCACGTTCAACATCTCAACTTCCTAAATACATCTTAAGCGAACGGGTAAGTGTTTCTGAGGACCAACGTCGTAACACAACTCCGCCAGCACCCCAATGGTGCGATGGCGTCTCAGGCGAAACGCTCCTCCACACCATGTTGGATATCCTTTTCATTTCCTGATGATGTCTAAGGCGAGCGCTTCTTTTTTTCAGAACAAAGCGTCCTACAACAACTTGTCCAACATCGCCACTTTGTGAGGATGTCTCAGGCGAAACGCCCTCCCACGCTGTGTTGGATGTCGGACGCCCGATCTCCAACATTTTCACGTTTCTGAGGATGTCCAAGGCGAAAGCTTCATTTTGAGAATTCGGGTCGTAAGACAAGTCTTCTAGCAACGCCCGATCTACAACATATCGTTTTCCTGGGGATGTGTCAAGCGAGAGCTTCACTACTAGGTGAACCAATGACGTAAATCAACTCTTCCACCATTCCCATTGTGTGAGGATGTCTCAGGCGAAACGCCCCTCCCCCCCCACACACGCAATGCTGAATATCCGAAGACCGGCCTCCAACCTCTGAGGGTGTATCAGGCGAAAGCTTCAATTTGAGAATTCGGGTCGTAAGACAACTCTTCCAATATCCAGATATTGTGAGGATGTCTCAGGCGAGACGTTCCTCTACGCCATGCTGGATACCCGACGCCCGATCTCCAACATCTCGATTTCCTGAAGATGTCTCTGGCGGTAGCTTCAATTTTGAGAACCAACGCTGTAAAACGACTCCTCCAACATCTTTACTTTGTGAGGATGTGTCAAGCGTAACGCATCCCCACGCCATTCTGGATACCCGACGCCCGATCTCTCAACATCTTCATTGTTCTGCGGATGGCTCAGGCGAGAGCCTCACGTTTGAGAATTCGTGTCGTAAGACCACCTTTCCAACAATGCCTTGTTGCGAGGATTTCTCAAGCGAACCGCTCCTCCACGCCATGTCTGATGTCCGACGCCCGATCTCCAACATCACAATTTTCTGAGGATGTCTCAGGCGAGCGCTTCATGTTTGAAAATTCGCGTCGTAAGACAACTCTTCCAACAACGCCATTTGCGAGGATGTCTCAAGCGGAATGCTCCTCCACACCATGTGTGATATCCGACGCCCGATCTCCAACATCTCATTTTTCTGAGGATGTCGCAGGCGAGAGCCTCAAGTTTGAAAACTCGCTTCGTACGACAATTCTTTCAACAACGGCACTTTGTGAGGATGTCTCAAGCGAAATGCTCCTCCATACCATGTTGGATATCCGACGCCCGATCTCCAACATCTTCATTGTTCTGCGGATGGCTCAGGAGAAAGCCTCATGCTTGAGCATTCGCGTCGTAAGATAATGCTTCCAACAACGCCATTGTGTGAGGATGTCTGCAACAAAACGCTCCTCCACGCCATCTTGAATGTCCGACGCCCGATCTCCAACATGTTCATTTTTCTGAGGACGTCTCAGGCGACAATTTCCTGTTGATGTCATTGTAAGGTCTTTCCGTTTGACAGTGGCAGTGTGGAAGGTGTTGTTGGGGTCGCACCCTGTGATGGGTGAAGCCGGGGACCGAGAGGCTGCTGACAGGACAAACGGGAATCCGCCATATTGGGAGGATGTCTCAGGCGATGCGCTCCTCCACGTCATAATGGATATCCGACGCCCGATCTGCAACATTTCATTTTTTGAGGATGTTTCAGGCGAAAGCTTTAATTTGAAGAACCAGCGCCGTAAGACAAATCCCCTAACATCCTCTTTATTGTGAGGATGTCTCAGGCGAAACGCTCCTCCACACCATGATGGATATCCGGCGCCCGATCTCCGACATCTCATTTCTCCGAGGATGTCTCAGGCGAAAGCTTTCGTTCTGAGGATCAACGTCGTAAGCGAGCTCCTACAACATCCCCATTTTGTCAGGATGTTTTAGGCGAAACGCTTGTCCAGACCATGTCGGATAACCGACGCCCAATCTCCAGCATCTCAATTTTCCGATGACTTCTCCGGCGAAAGCTTTCTTTTTGAGGATCGAGGTCGTGCAACAACTCCGCCAACATCCCCATATTGTGAGGATGCCTCAGGCGATGCGCTCCTCCACACCATGGTGGGTATCCGACGCCCAATCTCCAACATCTCATGTTTCTGAGGATGTCGCAGGCGAAAGTTTTCTGTTTGAGAAGCAGCGCCGTAAGACAACTCCTCCAACATCCCCATCTTCTGAGGATGTCTCAGGCGAAACGCTCCTTCACGCCATGTTGGATATCCGACGCCCGATCTCCAACATCTAATCTTTCTGAGGATGTCGCAGGCGAACGCTTCATTCCTGAGCATCAACGTTAGAAGACAACTCTTCCAACAACGCCTTGTTGCGAGGATGTCTCAAGCGAAACGCTCCTCCACGCCATGCCTGATATCCGACGCCCGATCTCCGACATCTCAATTTTCTGAGGATGTCTCAGGCGAACGCTTCATGTTTGAGAATTCGCGTCGTAAGGCAACTCTTCCAACAACGCCTTGTTGCGAGGCTGTCTCAAGCGAAACGCTTCTCCACACCATGTTGGATATCCGACGCCCGATCTGCAACATCTCATTTTTCTGAGGATGTCTCACGCGAAAGCTTGTTTTTTGAGAACCAGCGCCGTAAGCTACATCCTCAGTTTGTGGTCAGGTCAGGATGGCCTTGCTGGGGTCGCCCCCGGTGCCGGGGGGATGTGGGGGTCACGAGGCCGGTAACAGAACAAACGAGAACCCGCCATATATATATATATATATATATATATATCATGTGTGTATTCGAGAGGGGGATAATGAGAGCAAGATGGGCAGCACAACATGCCAACTACAATCTACCAGGCGCGCGACTTTGGGACCTCACATGGGACGCAACATTTGCGGTGCAATTTATGATGCACAAGATATGCGGTGCAATATTTGCGGCACAGCGCAGACAGCGCAGATAAAGCAGGCAGCATGGGCGGTGTCATCATAGATACCACAACGAAGTCAATCTGAGGTTTTAGGAACTCTTTGGCGCCGAATGTGCCTGTGGACATGGGCGACAAGTGGGGGGAATGTCTGGAGATACAGCTGGTCACCAGAAACAGAGACAGGGGCACTGAGGGCCAGCCATTTAGTTGTTTGGGAATGCATCGGTTACTTATCTTCGATATTCAAGCGCCCACCAGAGAAATTGCGAAAGCCAGGGTCGTCTATTTTTTAGAAATGGAGGAGTTATACAAATACATCAACAAATATCACATATATATATGTATATATGTACGTGTACTAATCCAAGCGGCAACAGCCAGAGTGCGCGGCACAGGACTACCTGCTCAAGAACCCATGGGGATCCAAACGGTCATCGCCAGAAGATTCGGCTGCCAGCGACAAGCGTGGGAATCCAGGCGGCACCGCAGGAGGGTGCGGCACCGTAGGGTCATTTGCCTGCGAACCCGTTGGAATCCAGTCATACGGGTCCAAGTGGCCACCTCCAGGATGTGTTGCACACGCGGCCGGTTGCTGAGGCCAATACGAGTTCAAGTATGGGGGTTCAGGCGGCCGCCGCCAGAACGTGCGAGTCACATGGCCATTCTACCAGGAACTCCGAGGGATTCAAGCACAGGAGTCCCAACGGTCTCTGGGACACATCCGTAAACGGGTCTAGATTTGTAGATCCACAGCCCGCCTCCCCGCCCCCCTTGCAAGCGAATGTGAGGGAGTCAGCGTAGCTTGAGTGTGCAGCACATGACGTTCATCTTCCCCTCAATCATGTCGGCACTCTTGCAATTCGCGTTTTCGCAGCAGGTCACGTGCTCGATCCTCCTCAAGAACATCCAGTCTTCATCCCGTGCTGTGGACGTGGAGCGCACGATGGCTATGCTGGTCGCCAGGGCTATTACCAAAAGTCTCGTCAGCATCGCGGCATTCTGAGGGCCGATCTTTTTCTTGCCCGCAGAGGGCCACTCTTCTTTCTCTCAGCATCGTTCAGTGTTCACCTCTGCAGCTGGATGGAGTCAGCCTATTTCTGGACAGCCAGATTTGCAATTGGACGCAGCAGAGCGGTGCGTACGAAGTTGTTCTGGTTGCAGGAAATTTGGTGTCCCCAGAGCGGGCGTCACAGTCAAAGCGCTGGAGATGGGCCTGCTGTGGTTGCGGATGGGGCTCGGGATTCCCTGGGCCCCTCCTCGGCCTGCTCCCCAGGAGCTCCTTAGAATTCTGTGCGCAACCGAGGCCGCAAAGGGCCGCCGTTCCCAGCGCAAGTCTCATTGTGCCAAGTCTTTGGCGGCACTGTCAAAGTGGGAAGATGGGACGACCCTAGCTTTGTGGAGGACGATCAATGGAGAGGAAGCATGTCGCCAAACAATTTCCAGATGTCTAAAACATGTGTTAAACATGTATCAAGCATGTGAAGCACATGATTGAACCATGTTTAGAACATTTTCTGGCATTCTAAACACATGTGCAATTCAATGGTAGGATTGTTAGGGTGTCCATTGTCGTGGCATCCACAACCCCAGCTGGACAGACGGGCCACTCTGGTGGCCAATGGCGGCCTCTGACAGTCTCCCCGCATCGCACGGGAAAGACATCGCACGAGAAGCAGGCGAAGCAGCAGGCTCCAGGGCATCACACGAGAAGGAGGCAACGCGGCAGGAGAAGTCATCCTCGGTACCAGAATTGACCGCTGGCGCCGATGTACCCAGTGCGATACGGACTTCGGCGATGCCGCCCAGCCTGCGACATGGGTGCTCGCAGCTCGTGCGCACACTGACATGAACGCGTGTCGTATCATATGTTAGTTGTGTGCGCGTCGGTTCTATTTGGTGCGCTTCTATTTGGTGCGCGTATGCGCATGCAGGCTGCTTTTGTACGCGCGCGTTGCGAATGCTGTTGATGTCGTTGTTGAGACGGTATTGCCGATGCGACTTCATGTTGTTCGTGCCCCTGTCTCGGCTTGGCTACGTCCTGTGCCCTGTGTCTTGCCGCGGGTCGGCGAGGCCCTGATTCAGAGAGGAAGTCGTGATCATGGTATCAGATGGCCTTCGGCCCATCGCGCCACCGTGCCTGTGTCGTGGGTATGCAGCCTGGTGGATGTTCGTTGAGATCTCGCGGGAGGCCTCTTGGGGGCCTCTTGGAGGCAGTTCGGAGGCCTCTTGGGGGCAGTCCTGGGCCACGTGAGGCTTCTTGAAACAATTGGTTGTGAGGGATGTTGGAGGGCCTGGTGCAGCGTGTCCGAGTTCACGAGGCTCTGTACGGTATCATGGCATCGTTCTTGTCATACCGATTGGCGTCGGCAGGCTATCCGTGAATCTGGGGGAAAACGGGCGGGCCTCTCGGCGCCGCCCAGCCCGCTGGGTGACCCCGACCGTCACGATGGCGGGCGGAAGGAGGAAAGAACATGGGCTCCACCGTTAAGGATCTCCGGGCGGTGCCTGAACCCCGCGGCCAACAAAGCGCCGATCACGAGGCCCAGAGGGCTCTGGAGGCTCAAGCATGAAGCTGGGAGTACCCCTTGGGCCAGGGGCACTTTTAGCACCCCCCGACTTCTGGCGAGGGGGTCCACGCTGCCTCCTGGGCCCGAACTTGGAGATACCATGAGCAGGCTGGGTGATGACGTTGCCGCATCTCCGTTTCAAGGTGCAACTCTGGGGGGTTCAATTCATCTTTTGCCTTGGTGTTTCCTTGGTGCTCATCCATGCTGACCGGGCCTCATGCGTCCTAATTTGATGTATGTGGCTTACTCTCCAGTAGGACCTGGCCTGGTCGCCCCTCAGTTCAGCTCGGGAGTCCTTCATCGAGCTCACGAAGACTTCTAGTTGCGTTGCATTTTTGGGAGACCTTGTCTGTCCTGCAATTTGCGGTCTTCTCTTGCACCCGACGCGGGGATTTGACTCGAATCCGACGCATCCGACACGGATGCGACGTGCTTGGCATGGGCCCGACACGGATTCGACGCGGAGAGTTGGCGCGATGGCGCAGTCGAGACCCCCCCAATATGCAATTTCACTCCAGAGTGTGGCCACCCGAGTGACGAACATAGGACACTAACCAGGATGAGGCATGCAGGAGCATGTCTGGCAGGGATGAGGCCCCCAGCCTTTTTGCGCGGACCCCCCCCCAACAACCGGCCAGACCAGAATCCTGGGGGAGAGGTTTTGAGAGGGGCAACAGTCTCACACGCGAGTGGCCAACCCAATATTCCACCTAACTCCGTGAGTTGCCCGCGCAGGGTGGCGCCTGGGTACCCTCTTCTCCGCGCGGCGCGCCGCGGGAGCGGCCTGCCAACGCCGTCCCCGCCGCATCCTCGTGCGACAGGCCTGCTTGCTCCTCGTCTTGGCTGCCTCGATACGCCCATCTTGAACCGCAACACATACCGAGCTTGAAACCTCAGTTCGGCGGCGAGCGAGGGGGGGAAGTGAGAAGGAGAAGGCCTGCTCAGAAGACGGCGGGACTTCTCAGAAGCCCTCGCGCCTTCTGAGAGGGTTTCTGTGTCTTCTGGGAAGGCTTAGAACATTTCTCAGAAGGCGGGGGGACTTCCGAGCCTTCTGAGAAGGCTCGCCTCTTCTCACTTCCCCCTGGGGTCGCCGCCGGTCGGTGCCAGTACGTTGCGTGTCGGCTCGGCGTATGGGGCCCACGTTTTGGCGAACGTGTCGCGTCAGACCTACGCACGCGTGCTCAGGCTGCGTCTGGGGCTCCCGACCGAAACGCTACGTGTTGCGTGCTGCGCATCGGGGCAGCCGAGGGCCTGTCTGCTCCTCGCTCCTCTTTCCCGCTGGCTCCCGCCGGGTGTCCGCGCAAGCTGCCGCGGCCCGCGCCCCGAAGCACAGCATGGGCGACCGGATGGACGAGGTGCTGCTCTCCTCGGCGTGCGAGGCGTGCCCGCTCCCCGGGGGCCGGGAGGGAGCGTGCAGCCCTCTCCTGCTCGTCCTGCGCACTTGGCACGGCTGCCTGAAGGGAAGGTTGGGGGCAACGACAGGGGATGACAGGGTTAGAGCGGGACGCATCGACCCCCGATCTCGTGTTTTTTTTCAATCACATGGTTTTCAATCCCATGGTTTTGTGAGGGTCGAGGACGACGTCGGGGTGGTGTGGTGTATACTTGTTTCACCGTTTTCTTGGGGAAACAAGGAAAAATGTATACACCAGGATCCGTTTTATTGTTTGCAAGTTTCAGAGCAGGCCCGGAACACGCGTCGGTGTATAGAGTTTGGTTCCCGACAATCGCCCATTCATTGCCGATGGGGGTCCGATAGCCCCACCCTGCCCAGGACAATGCAGATTCGCTTTCGGGCGCCTGTCGCCGATCCATCGGCGATGGATCGCCGATTCCAGATAGATGTTTCCCCGCACCCATGCCAGTTTCCCCCTTATCGCTGCCCCTCAAAAAGTATGGACGCCCGCGGACGGATGGATGTGTGTGTGTGTGTGAGTCACCTTCTGGCTCACAGTGCGTCCCACTCTGGACGGCCGAGTGGCGCGTCGCCCTGCCCGCGTGCGCCCGATCAGAGTGTGTGTGTGTGATTGCGTGTGTGTTTGTGTGTGCCTGCGTGCGTGCGTGCGTGCGTGCGTGCGTGCGTGCGTGCGTGCGTGCGTGCGTGCGCGTGTGCGCGCGCGTGTGTGTGTGTGAGAGAGAGAGAGAGTGTGTGTGTGTGTGTGCCTGCGTGTGTGTGTGCGCGCGCGTGTGTGTGTGTGTGTTTGTGTGCAAGCGTTCCTTAATGGCTCGACCAGGCGTAGACGCGCGCGCTTCATTGCCTTCCGACTTTCTACGCCCCGTCGACGCCCGCAGAACCGCGAAGCCAACTAATCGTGTGTTTGTGTGCGTGCGTGCGTGTGCAGGGTGCGTGCAGGGTGCTCGGTGCTGGGGCGCTGTGTAGCCGCGGTACGGCGCGCTGTCCTCTTCCATTCCCCGCTTGCCTCCGCTTGCCCGCTCTGTCTGCGTTCCACAGTTTAGATTTGCAGCTCGGGGGGATCTCAGCAGCGGCCGGGCCATCCATCTGCAAGTCCAGGTGGGAGTGAAACTTGGTGTGGCCCGCATTAGTGCTTGCCGCGATGACACCCAACCAGCCGACGAAAACGGAAGGCGACCACCATTGGGCTTAGAGGGCCGAATATTGGTCGCCATTATCCCAAAGCTGGACTACCGACCATGTAGAGTGATGGAAGTCTTCGACGCCAGGCTTGTACAGGGATCTTTGAGCCAGGCTTGAAGTCGGCGCCCATTGAAAGCCAGCCAGGGCAGAATGGCAATTTTTGAGAGACCCGATCGATAGCCTCCCTCTGCTCTGCGGTGAACATCGAATACCGGCGCGGCTGGGACATTGAATTCACGCACAAAAGATGCAACATGCCATCATGTGGATGTCCGCAGAGGCAGCTGGGTGTCAACGTGCCCTGCCTGCGCAAGCATGGCATTGGTCCAAAGCCCTTTGGTAAAATAGCCCAGGAGACATCTTATCTCGCTGGCTTTCAAGGGAGCGACGTCCTTGGGCCCTCTCTTGCGCCGTGTGCCCAGCAGGGAAAGAAGGGAGGAGGAGGAGGAGGAGGAGGAGGAGGAGGAGGAGGAGGAGGAGGAGGAGGAGGTGTAGGAGGAGTCACCCTCCACCCCCCTGAGCCAGTTTTTCCTCCCTTCATCCTACGTCATGTGGCCCCCTTCGGCAGAGGCCTGTATCCGCGCCGGTCGCGCGGACCTGCTGCGGGAACTGCTGGGTCGCCAGGGCGGCGACGGCGCCATGCAGGCGGGCCGGCCGCTTTTCTTCCACGGCCGCCGGCGAGGGATTGCTTCGGTATCGCCTCTTGAGACCGACCACCTTCCCGCTGCGGGAGGGGGAGGAGGAGGAGAAGGAGGAGGAGGAGGAGGAGGAGGAGACAGAGGAGGAGGAGGAGTTGGAGGAGGAGGAGGAGGAGGTGGAGAAATCCTGACAGACTCGCCCTGAACAAGTACGGCAGGAGGGTTCAGACAATACCGTCAGTCCGCGTCTTCATTCATCGAGCGGGGCCGATTCGAGGGTCCCAGGGCCCGAATCCCAGGCGGAATTGCTGGTCGTGAGGCTTCTGCTCGCCGCCAGCCACGTCCTCTTTCACAACGTTGACCCGCAGATGTCTCGACCTGTTCCCTGGGGCTGGTTACATGATCCCCAGTAGTTTTTGACACTCCCAGGGCTCGATCAGGGCTCCGAGAGGCCGAAAATACACCCAAACCGACCGTCGTGATTGTTTCGCGACGCGTTTGGGGTTTGGGGGAGGCTTCTCTTGTTGCTGGGATGAGGTGAGGGCAAGGGACGAATGAAAAAAGAGAAGGAATAATATGGAGGTGTAGGAGGACGTGGGAGAGTAGCGGAGAATGGTGGAGGGGGATGTAGGAGGAATATGGTGGAAGAGGAGGAGGAGGACGAGGAGGAGGAGGAGGAGATGAGTCGCAGAGGAGGAGGAGGAGAAAGATGAGGAGGGAATGGCGGAGGATGGTGGAGAAGGACGTAGCAGGAGGATGCAGGAGGAGGGATGCAGGAGGAGGAGGAGAAGGAGGAGGAGGAGGAGGAGGTAGAGGAGGAGGGGGAGGTAGAGGAGGAGGAGGAGGAGGAGGAGGAGGAGGAGGAGGAGCAGGAGCAGGGAGAGGTGGCGGGAGACAAGGGGGGGGGCGCGTCGGCCGGTCGACGCGAGCGGTCGCAAGCCGCGGGCCAGGCGTGAGGCTATCCCGGATCCCCGACGCCGCGATCTCGTCGCCCGGCCGTCGCGGCCCCTTCCCCTCCTCGTCCTCCTCCTCCTCCTCCTCCTTTTCCTCCTCCTCCTCCCACTCCTCCTCCTCCTCCCTCTCCTCCTTTTCCTCTCCCTCCTCCCCCTCCTCCTCTTCCTCCTCCTCCTCCTCCTTCCCCCAGAGCGGGCTTGGCATCCCGACCCACTTGTGTGGAGGACCCCTGGGCAAGGCAATGGGCCCCCTAGAGGCCGAAGGCGGGCAAAAGCCGCCCGCTCCTTCTCTTTGTTCCCCGCGCGTTCCGCTGGGTTTGGGTGTTCGTTCCTCCCGCGTCGCACCCGCGTCTCCCTCACACCTCCCTCTCCGCTCCTTCTCTTCCTCACCTTCTCGTGCGCACGCATCAGACACAAGCCGCACGCATGCACGCATTCGCAGACACGCACACACACACACACACACACACACACACACACACACGAACAACGCCAGTGCACGCCTGGCGTGCTCACTGTATTGTACAGCCAAAAGTATGCGCCACGTACGGGGCACCCATGACATGGGACGCACGTCTAGATACGGCCGCACACGCATCATGCACATACACATGACACGCCATGTACAAGACATACGTGTAGGATTCGCAGTGCATGGCAGGCGCGGCACTTTATCGACACCAAAGGGGGTGCGCAGGAGGTGGTCCCTCAGCGCTGTCTCCATGCGTTGCAGGCTCGCAAGGCGTGCCAGGCGTTGCTCTTTCTCGACGCCGCAGGGGGTGCGCGGGGCGTGGTTCCTCAGCGCTCTCTCTGTGCGTCGCAGGCTCGGAAGGCGTGACAGGCGTGGGACTATCTCGGCGTTACATCAATGGTGTGCCGCCATTGCTCAAAAGTGAGCGTAGAGAGGGCCACGCTAAGACGCTGCCGATGTCTGGGCAGCTGCTTGGTCGCCCTTTTGTGCTGGGGCCAAACTGGGTCTCGACACCATGGGAGGGGGTGCGCAGGAGGTGGTCACTCAGCGCTGTCTCTATATACGGTGCAGGCTCGTAGAGCGTGGCAGGCGTGGCGTTTTCTCGACACCAGAGGAGGTGCGCAGGGGGGGCGGGTCCTCAACGCTGCCGCTATGCGCTGCAGGCTCGGAAGGTGTGACAGGTGTGGCACTTTCTCGGCACCACAGGGGGTGCGCAAGGGGTGGCCCCCCAGCGCTTTCTATATCTGTTGGAGCCCCGCAAGGCGTGGCAGGCGTAATTCTTTCACGGCACCAGAGGAGGTGCGCAGGGGGTGGTCCCCGAGCGCTGTCTCTATCCGCTGCAGCCTCGTAGGTCGCGGCAGGCGTGTCTTTTTCTCGGCACCACAAGGGGGTGCGCAGGGCGTGGTCCGCGAGCACTGTCTCTATGCGTTGCAGGCTCGCAAAGGGTGGCGCGTGGCATTTGCTCGGCACCACAGGGGGTGCGCAGGGGGTGATCCCCGAGCGCGGTCTATATGCGTTGCAGGCTTCCGGGGCGTGGCAGGCGTGGCACTTCCTCGACACCACAGAGAGGGGAGCTGCGGGTGGGGGCG
Source organism: Prorocentrum cordatum (assembly GCA_963575745.1). Taxonomy (NCBI): domain Eukaryota; class Dinophyceae; order Prorocentrales; family Prorocentraceae; genus Prorocentrum; species Prorocentrum cordatum. The sequence goes on along the minus strand of CAUYUJ010016871.1, from coordinate 763,564 downwards.
CTATCCATTTTGAGCTCGTAAAGCGTGCAGGCGTTGCTTCTCGACACCACACGGGGTGAGCCGCGGGTGGGGGCGCTATCCGTTTCGGGCTCGCAAAGCGTGATAGGCGTGGCAGTTTCTCTACACCTCGGGGGTGAGGTGCGGGTGGGGGCGCTATCCGTTTCGGGCCTGCTAAGCGTGGCAGGTGTGGCAGTTTCTCGACACCGGGGGTGAGCTTCGGGTGGGGGCGCTATCCGTTTCGGGCTCGCAAAGCGTGGCCGTCATGGCAGTTTCTCGGAACCACGGGCGTCACCAACGGTATCGGCGGGGCAACGGCCACCAACATCATTTTCGCATGTTTCATTCCAGCTGTGATTTCGCCAGACATATTATAAGTATGTGGGGTTCCTTGGTAGCGCATCGTGTTGCTAGTTTTACGATTCGAGGGCCGAGTCTCCCGCTTGCCGCAGGTGCGCGGTGCCCACACGTTCGGGAGCATCATCCGCGCCCGCGGGTACGTGGGAGACCTGCGCGGGGTCCGGAGCACGCGGCGCACCCAGCGCCCTCGCGCGGGGGGTCTGCGGGACCGCGGGCTGCGGTTTCGCGGGGTGCGACAGCGACCAGTTTGGCAACTCGTTCATTGATCTTTCTTCGAATTGCCATGGATCGAGGGAGGAAGAACCACACAGACACGAATAATCGTCGACTTCCCGGAGAAAAGGAGCAGAAATCATTGGAGATGCAAGGGAAGACGCAAGGCAAGTCCAGAATATATGGGACAATGGGGGCATCGTGGGACATGTGTGCCTATTTCTTTGTGTGTCCCTGGGCCCCTCTTAATCCATAAACGAAGAAAGCAACGGCGTAAACATAAAACTTTGGTGCTCCTCGCGGATTGTTTGGATCCGCGCCAGACTTCCCTCCCTGGCGCGCTTCGCGCGCCATAGGCGCCGCCGGGGGGGCCCAGCGAGGATCCAAGAAAGCCGCGTGGAGCGCCAAGAGTTTATGTTTAGAGTTTTGAGTTTCCTTCCATTAATGAAGGAGTGGGGTCCTTCGGGACCCTGGCCTGATGTCCTTCGCCTTGTGGTTCCAGCTGTGCCCTTCTGGGGGGCTTGGGATTGTCAGGCAGCGACGAGGAGGTGGAGGAGGAGGAGGAGGGGGAGAAGGAGGATGAGGAGGAGGAGGAGGAGGAGGAGGGAGGAGGAGGGAGGAGGAGGAGGAAAAGGAGGAAAAGAACAGGGACAGGAGGAGGAGGAAGAGGAAGAGGAGGAGGAGGAGGAGAAGACGATGACGAGGAGGAGGAGGAGGAGGAGGAGGAGGAGGAGGAGGAGTGGGAGGGAGAAGAGGGAGAGAAGGAGGGGGAAGAGGATGAGGATAAGGAGGAGGATGAGGAGGCAGAGGAGGATGAGACGAGGAGGAGGAGGAGGAGGAGGAGGAGGAGGAGGACACACGAAGGTAGAATGGGAGAAGGAGCAGAAGGAGGAGGTGGTGATCCTCGGGGGAGAACCTTGGGGTTCAGTCCCTCCCCCACCTACTCCTCTACCTCCTCCTCCTCTTCCTCCAGGGGGCCCAGGTCAGGCGCACCGCGCGAGCGCCACCCGTGAAGAGGCCACACCTTCACTACTTTCCGCGGGGCGCATACCCCCCCATGGAGCACTTGAGCCTGGCGGCGGCAGCGCCACCATGGCGGCAGGCCTTCTGAGACCGGTCTTGTACAACCCACAGTGTGCGAACACGTTCAATCGGTTGCTAGATATCGCGCACGAGCTGGGCAACAAGGACGTTGTTGGGCTCATCGGCACCCAGCTGAAGAGTCGAGGATAAGTTGTCGAGGACACAAGGTCTGTCGGCCAGCACTACACCATCGAGGCGGGCTACTCGTACGGGCAGCACACCACCAAGAGCTGCGGCGTCATTCTGCTACCACGCAGGTCGAGATTCCCGAGGAAGAGCATCAAAAGGATCTTCGACGTGCCGAAGGGGATCAGAGGACGTGTGCTCGCCGTGATGGTAGAGGCTCAAGGATTCAGGTTTGGATTTATATTGGCATCTGTTCCCCCCCGGGAGACGTCGTCCAGTGGGCGCCAGACGTATGATAGAAGTATCGAGCAGATCGGTGCTACGTGAGAGAGGTGCCGTTCCTATATTGATGACAGACCTGAATGGAGCTCTTCCGCACAGCCCACTCGATCAGGTCGCAGCTGTTCACGGCACGGGAAAGATCACCCCCACATCGTCAAGATTTAGACCGTATGCCGAGGGATGGTCGCTCACAAGTGCGACGACGCATTACCCAGGACCGGCGACATACGTGGGAGAGAAACGCAGCTCCTTTATAGACCACGTACTCCTCCCACGAGAGATGTTGCAGACCACCGAGAGGGTCCACATTCTTTCTTCATCGGCACGTAGACTGCAGCTCATCAAGTCACGAGAACCTCGGGACCACCGGCCAGTACTTGTATCATTGATTGCTCAGATTGCGGTGGAACCGCTTCCCAGGCGCCCGCCAAGGCCTAACAGAGAGGCGCTCTACCAACGTGTTCAAGTAGGGTTTCGGAGGAATGAGGTATTGAGGGCCATGGAGGAGGAGGTCAGCAATATTGAGGACGAGTTCGAGGCAGCCTCTCTGATAGGTGATGTGGACTCCATGAACGAACTTTTGATAGGTGCGCTCAACAAAGCAGCGGTCGACCAGCTAGCAGAGTCCCCCCTGTACAGCGAGAGCCACAAGCAGCACGCTCAGGAGGTTCGCGCCCTAATGAAAGCCAGACGGGAACTTCGTGAATCCGCAGCACATGCAGAAGGCATAGAAGCACTTACTATAAAGATACAGCGCAGGAGCAAGCAGATAAGACAAGCAAACACGAAATATTGGCAGCACATACGAGAGCGAGGAGCACAAGAGCTTAAAGCAGCAGCGCGCGAGCAGAACAACTACCTAGTTCAGAAGTTAGCGAGACTGTTAGCATGTAGGCGGCGGGGCCCCCGTCAACCCCGATTTGCGGCCATATCGAGCAGCGCAGCATCGGCAAGGGCATGGGCCCACAGGATACGTCTCCAGCCTCTCTCGGGTGGGTGTCCGGCAATCGAGAAGCACCCGATGCAGGTCAAAAGCGAGAGAGATCAGGAGGGGAGGGATACGATGGAGGTGTCGGAGGCTTTGTATCTTGCTGCTGAAGACTGGGGGTTGCTCAGTCGCGCTGCATTTGAAATTACGTTTCTGGCGAACGTGGCCAAGCTGGAGCTTGCCACCAGAGTTGTCACGCCTGCTTTTTCACCCAAAGTGGGTCAACGAGAGAAAGCCCAAGATCGGCGAAGGCATCGGATTCGATCAGGAGTTCGAGAAGATCGATCGGTCCAGGGACGCGATGAAGGCTCTCTTGTTCGCATGTAGGAAGTACCAAAGATGTCCCGTCATGTGGCGCAGCGCACAGGCAGCACGCATGCCAAATAATAATCACAAGCTAGGCTGCGACGGGGAGAGATTAATCATGGTCATGTGCTGCCTGGGGCGCGCGTTTCACGCTGCTGCACTCGCGCGCAAAGAGCCCAGGTGGAACCCGCCCAACTGGCTTCATGGGGGACTCAGGCTCGAGTCGGCCATGGGCGTACAACTTGTAGGATCGTACAGGATGCAGGCAGCTGGTATCACACACATGCTCAGGTGCCATGATGCTACGAACGCGTACTACACCACTAAGCGCGACATCCTACTCGACAATGCACACGCATGTTATGCTCCTACTGATAGGAAGCTCATCATGGATAGGATTCAGCACAACACGTCCCTGCTACAGGACGAGGGTGGCACGTTTTGGCAGTAGGCGCAGTCTGGCCAGTTTCCAGGCGGCACAGGAGCCACGCAGTTATTTTGCCAGAGCTACTCGGACCCAGTTATGGAGAAGGTAGCCGGCTGTGCAGGTCTCAAAGGATGGTACCCGTATGTGGAAGCAGCCAGGCCGTGGCAACCAGACTATCCAGAGCAGATCGCCTTCACGGGCTACGTAGATAATTTAGCCAACAAGGTATTGGAGGGCGGGGGGGGGGGGGCATGGGGGAGACCATCAGGAGGGGCAGCGAGGGGGAGAACAAGTCCATATATGAGGGGCTGGGGGTCGTGGGAGCGGGACAACTTCGCTAAGCAGGAGAATGTATGCCACTTGCGAGGCAGAGGTGCTCGCGCTCTTCAGAGACGCCCGTGCGCTGGCGAGGCCGCAGGTATTGCAGGCAACCAAGCACCACATCAGGTATCTCGGAGGCCTACAGTCGGCCACATTCACTCCTGGACCTGAACTAAGAAAACGCCTGGACGCGGTAAAAGCCTCGTACCGCTCCATGGGAAAGTTCTGGTTCAGCAACTCCCCGTTCTCGGTCAAACGCACGATGGTCAAGGGTCTGCTCATCAACACGGCCCTCTCGGGGCTAGAAGTAGCGGTGCACGGGTCGGGCCCACTCAGAGAAGCCGATCTCAGACATCTCCAGAGTTTCATCCTGAAGCAGCGCAGAGCCATCCTCCACGGGGCCGCCAAGTGGGAGGAGGGAAGGGGGCACGTCAAGACGATCAAACATGAGGAGGTGATGAGGAAGTTCAGGGTTGCCCCGTTGTTTCCGGAACTCAGGATCCGACGAATCAAGTGGTTGCAGAAACTCGTGGAGATGAAAGAGGACAACTCCCAGCTGTTATCGGCAGTATTTGGCCCGACCAAGTTTGATGAGTTCGTTTTTGTAGATGGGCGAGTTTCCGAGCGAGCTAATCCCCGGGCTCGACGAGCCCAGCAAGATCTTGACGCGCTCACGGCCACGGAGTCGGGAGCCGGCCTTCACGAATATCAGAGTACTTTCGACTTTCTCTTCACGGACTGTCACGAGTTTGTGAGGCTCGACGTTGACGAACTCCGCGCAATTTTTTTTTTTTTTTTTTTTTTTTTTTTTTTTTTTTTTTCTATCCACTTCTGCCGCCGACGAGCTTGCTCAGACCTGCGACTCCTGGAGGCGATGCAGATGCATGGAGACCAAAGAAGATGGCACGACATGTGGAACCACATGGCCCACAAAAAAGCAGCTGCACGCACGCGTCGCAGCGGCGTCCAGTCACGGCAAAACACATTTCGGCAAAGTACTAACGACGACCAATCAACGTATGATTTGCGAAAGCACGTTCAGAGACAAAGAAATAGCCCGGCAACAGATAGCAGCAAGCGTGGCAAGAGCGTACTGTCCTAAGTCGAGAGCCAGATATGCCAGTCCATTCGAGGAGCCCTTCAGTCTCAAGTGCCCCTTAGGTCCCGAGGTCTCCACCACCGTAGCCGATTTCTTCAAGCATTGCAGAGATCACCTTCAACCGCTTCTCGCACCCTCCTGCTACATCAGAGAGTTGCAGCAGGATGAGCGAGGCGCCACAGTCGTGGATTGCACGCCCTGGTGCGCGAGCAGCAAGTGCGAGAAGCAGTATAGGAGGGGCGGGGGGCCCGGCGTCCAAGAAGCACAAGGCAGGGGCAGACGGGATGGACGAGGACGAGGACGAGGTGGACAGCACGATGGCCACCACGCAGGCGCTGCTGATCCAGTTGGAAGGCCGAGTGCGCGCGCTCGAGAACGAAGCGCACCGCACATCGCCGCTCATCGCCAAGAAAACGCCGATCGTGAAGGCCATCAGCGACAGCTTCCAGGCCTTCGTTCAGAATCGCAAGGAGGCGGCGGAGGGGCAGACATAGGCACGCCAGCGTTCCATTGCCTTTTCGGGGCTCTCGACGCTATCTCGAGCTACGAGCACAAGGACGCCCCCCCCCCCCCCGCCTCCAGAGCGTCTTGGCGGCGCTCAAGCGGCTGCAGGCCATGCTGGAGCACGGCGCACCCCAGGACGCGGAGAAGTGGATCTTAGAGCTGATGGTGTTGCCGACGTTCGACAAGCCAGGGAAGGAAAGCAAGGCCCGCATTATGTACAGTTCCCACGGAGAGGTGCTGCTCTCCAAGGATCAGGCAGTGACCGAGACACTCCTGAAGGCGGTGAAAGAGAAGGACAGCGAGCTGCACAGCCTCAGCCCTACGGAGAAGCCGACGGAGATGTACAAACTGCAGGGGGCGCTCGTGCCAGTCGGGACCCTCTTCGCGGAGGCGTTGAGGAGCATGGGCGGTCAGCGACTTGGAGGACGGGCCCCAAGAGGCAACATGGTGAGGCAGCTTGGAGGTGGAGCTCGGGGACGTAAATGAGTTACTCACACAGTCGAGGCCCCTGCCGCAGTTCCCCAACGGCGGGGGTAGTTGTTCCTCGGCAGGGACCAGAACATACATTCCGTGTCTAGTATGGCGTCCACATCGATGGCGCAGTGAAGTACCTAATTGAGTATGAGCCCTCAGATGACAATGACACCTTCCTCCCCGCCCCGATGTCAGAGATAGGAAACCTCATCATCGATGACTCGGCGGAGGAGCATTGCAAGGTGTGGATCACAGATGTGGCTAACTCGTTCTCGTTGTGCTGGGTCCGGGCGACGTGAGTGGCCTTTCGGCATCGTGCCGCACCCCCGCGCTGGCCCCAGTCTGCTGGCATCAGCCCTTGCAGGCTTGCAAATCACCAGAGAGGGGTGGGAATACACAGGTGTTTTCCCCCGGCCCAGGATCACTTTTCCTTGGAACTGTTTGCGGGGCTTGATCTGACTTGACAGAGGGGGAGAGACTCCTCTTCCTCCTCCTCCTCCTCCTCCTCCTCCTCCTCCTCCTCCTCCTCCTCCCATTCCTCCTCCTCATGTTCCTCCTCCTCCTCCTCCTCCTCTCCTCCCTCCTTCCTCCTCCTCTTCTCCTCCCCTCTCCTCCTCCCTCCTCCTCCTCCCCCTCCTCTTCTTCCTCCCACTCCTCCTCCCCCTCCTCTTCTTCCTCCCACTCCTCCTCTTCCTCCTCATTATCCTCCTGTTCTCCTCCTTCTCCTCCTCCTCCTCCTCGTCTTCTCCTCCCTTGCCGCTAGCAGTGCTCTTTTACTTCATGGGGAGTTTGCAGTTCGCTCTTATGGTGCCACTCTCGGGAGGTTAGATTTGGGTTCGGCGTTGGTAGATACGTTTGTGTTCGAGAAGAGGCGGAGTCCAGCACAATTCTGTTCAATTGCGCTATATCCCGCTTGATCACCCAGCGCTCGATCCAGGCGAATACGGCTTGATGTTTCCTTGATCCGGCTTGATGTCTCTTGCACTTACGAAGGTCTCCCAGGAGTTGCTTCCGAGTCGTTCCGTCCATTCCTTCTCTTTCCTTCCCTCGGTCGCCCTCGGCCCGTCATTTTGCGTATTTGGAGGACGTTGTCTGTCCCATACACTACCGTCTTTTCGTGCCCGACGCAGGCTCGGCCCGGATTCTGCGCCTATTCGACGTGGATTCGGGTAGCGACGCTGCGGGACAGACGAGCTACCCCGTAGATGCATCATTGTGTTCACTCCTCCTCGGCCTTTCCCTCGGGTCGTCCTCGGCCCGCGTTGCCCACGAGTTCCAGAGGGAGGGAGAAATGACGATAGGAGGAGGAGGGAGGAGGGAGGAGGGAAGATGGGAGGAGGAAGTAGGGAGGAGGAGGGATGGCGTGAGGGAGGCGGGGATGAGAGAGGAGGAGGGAGGAGGAGGAGGAGGAGGAGGAGGAGGAGGAGGAGGAGGGGAGGAGGAGGAGGAGGAAGAGGAAGAGGAAGAGGAGGAGGAGGAAGAGGAGAGGAGGAGGAGGAGGAGGAGGAGGAGGAGGAGGAGAGGAGAGGAGGAGAGGGAGGAGGAGGAGGAGGAGGAGGAGGGAGGAGGGAGGAGGAGGAGGGAGAGGAGGAGGAGGAGGAGGAGGAGGAGGAGGAGGAGGAGGAGGAGGAGGAGGAGGAGGAGGAGGAAGGGGGAGGAGGAGGAGAGAGGAGGAGGGAAAAGGGGGGAGGGCGGGGCCTGCGGCAATTGGAGCGCCGAGGGCCCTCGCCGGGGCCTCGCGATTGCAGGCTCGGGGGACCGCTGTGGCGGAAGGCCTGACGGCTCGGTCGGCCCTCTCTTCTCTCGGCCCCTTGCTCGCTCGATCCTCCCCGGGCCCTTCGGTCCCTCGACATTGCAAAAGGGCCCAGGGGGACACAAACAAATCGCCACGAAACCTATGATTCTGTCTGTCCTACTTCGCAGGCTTGCCCCGTCCATCCCTGTTTTGCATTGCTGAGACGGTTGGCCTTGTCCGCGTCGGAGGGCTTTTTCTTAAGCCGCAGTCGGAAATCATCCCACATCGAAGTCGGGGATATTCCGAGATCGGATGGGATCAGGGTTGCCAGCGTGGACCCCAAATAGTGTGTTCTAGTGTGCTATTTCTGCAGTTTTTGTGGTGCAGTATTCCCCAAACGGTGCTTGCATTTGGGTCCTCTTACCTCTGTTCTAAGGAAGGAACTGGGCGAGTGTTGCGGTCTGGCGGCTATGTAGTCGCCGTCGCCGCTTCGTCGCCGCCTTGGCGCCGCCCGTCGTCTGGGCTGGTGAGGCGGTCTGGCGGCTATGTAGCCGCGGTCGCCACCTCGTCGCCGCCTCGTCGCCCGTCGTCTGGGCTGGTGTGGCGATCTGCCGACATGGGTGGCGGGAACGTATGGTCACAGCCATTGGGGCCTTCGGTGAAGCTCTCTATGGGGCCACGATGCGTGTGAAGGGTGTGCCGAAATGGGTGGCGGGGACGCATGGGGTCAAAGCCACTGTGGCCTTCGCCAGAGGTCTGTGTTGGGCCACGGTGCGTATGAAGGTTGAGCCGAGTTGGGTGGTGGGGACGCATGTGGTCGCAGCCACTGGGGCCTTCGGCGATCTCTATTGGGCCACGATGCGTATGAAGATTGAGCCGTGATGGGTGGCGGGGACGCATGTGGTCAGAGCCAGTAGGGTCTTCTCTGGAGCTCTCCATTGGCCCACGATGTGTGTGAAGATTGAGCCGAGATGGGTGGCGGGGACGCATGTGGTATCAGCCACGGGGGCCTTCGGTGAAGCTCCCTCTGGGGCCACGATGCGTGTGAAGGGTGTGCCGGACTGTGTGACGGTGACGCATGTGGTCAGAGCCAAAGGAATTTTCGCCGGAGCTCTCTATTGGGCCACGATGCGTGTGAAGGTTGAGCCGCGATGGGTGGCGGGGACGCATGTTTTCGCAGCCACTGGGGCCTTCGGTGAAGCTCTCTGTGGGGTCACGATGCGTGTGAAGGGTGTGGCGACATGGATGGCGGGGACGCATGGGGTCAAAGCCACCGGGGCTTTCGGTGGAGCTCTTCTATTGGGCCACCAAGCGAGTAAGGGGTGAGCCGAAATGGGTGACGGGGACGCATGTGGTCACAGCCATCGGGGGCATCCGGTGGAGCTCCCGATGGGGCCACGAAGCGTTTGAGTGGCGTGCCAGAATACTTCGGTGGAGTCCCATGGGGCCACGAAGCGTGTGATGGGCGTGCCAGAATGGGTGGCGGGGACGCATGTGGTCAGAGCCAGTGGGGTTTGCGGTGGAGCCCCCTGTGGGGCCACGAAACGCTTGAGGGTTGTGCCGAAATGGTTGTCGGGACGCATGTAGTCACAGCCATCGGGGGTCTCCGGTGGAACCTCCCTATGGTGTGCCGAATTGGGTGGCGGCGGCGTGTGTGGTCAGAGCCGCTGGGCCTTTCGGTGGAGCTCCGTCGGGGGCCGCGAAACATATAAGGGGTGTGCCAACATGGGAACCAGAGGGGGCAGTAGGAGGAGGAACAGAAACGCGGGGCGCTGTTTCCTCAAAACGAGGACCCAACACCACAGGATGATTTGGAAAAACAGTATTGTTTTGGCAACCTGGTTTAAACCATCACAGGGTTTGTAGAACAGCATACTGATTTCCCAACGTTTTCATCACATTCGACCATGCGCGCGTGTCGAAATCATTTGAACGTTCTTTCTGGGAGGGGGGAGGGGGGCGGGGGGCACGTTCCCGATCAAATGATACCATGCGGGGCGATTGCGCTCGACGGCCGCGCACGCGTGGTGTAGTCCGTCCACAATCTTCATGGCGACACGTGGACACCACCATCGCCATCGGCGTGATAGCATCGGCGAGTTGGCGTCGTCATCGTCAGAATCGCCGACGTCCCCATGACATCGAGCCCGCTCGGGTCATCGACTCGCAGTGAAGTGCCCGCGCGTCAGCGCGGCTTGCGAGACGCGCTTGGAAGCTCCCACCCGTGAGCGCCACCGCGGCCGCGCAGGTCGCGCCAGACTAGCTGGCCGCTGTGCGCGCGAGTCTGCGCAAGCTAGCGCGCCCGCCGCGATGTGCCAGCCAGCGACATTGAGTCATCGCAATCGCCTATGCCTGGGTATTGCAAGCCAGATTGCGGGTTGGACGGTGGGATGATTGCGCGAGCGATGGAATCGACAACCCACTAGTGCCCATTCGTAAATTCTCTTTCTGGATACGTAGCACACCGCACTTGCGGATAAGAGTGAGGGGGCGGGCGCGGGGCGACGCGGGCGTCGATGCTGGGTGGGTCGCGGGCTCTCCGCCTCCACCTGGAAGGAATTCAAAAACAGCCCGCCGCAGGCGCCGAACATTTTGATTTGCACTGATCTCGGTTCGGGTCGCGGGTGGGTCGCGGGTCGGTCGCGGTGGGTCGCAGGTGGGTCGCGGATGGGTCGCGGGTGGGTCGCGGGGTGGGTCGTGGGTGGGTCTCGGGGTGGGTCGCTGGTGGGTCGCGGGTGGGTCGCGGGTGGGTCTCGGGGTGGGTCGCTGGTGGGTCGCGGGGTGGGTCGCGGGTGGGTCGCGGGTGGGTCGCGGGTGGGTCGCGGGGTGGGTCGCGGTTGGGTCGCGGGGTGAGTCGCGGGTGGGTCGCGGGTGGGTCGCGGGGTGGGTCGCGGGTGGGTCGCGGGGCGGGTCGCGGGCGGGACGACGACAACAGCAAACAAACAACACACAACACACAACAAACAACAAACAACAAACAACAATCAACAAACAACAAATAACAAACAACACATAACAACAACGGCGACAACAACAACAACAACAACAACAACAACAACAACACGAATCCGCATCTCGGAATTCCACTTCAGCCACGCACCCAGGGACAGGGAGTGACCGTTCGGTTCAGCCCCCTCACTTTGATACATATATACATATATATATAGTTATATATACCGTAGCACCCCGCAATTGCGGATAAGAGTGAGGGGGCGGGCGCGGGCGACGCGGGCGTCGTCAAGTCAGCGGACCTCGTGGCCCCCACCTTCCCTGTCGATGGCGCTCTCCTCCTCCTCCTCCTCCTCCGCCTCCTCCTCCTCCTCCTCCTCTTCCTCGTCCTCGTCCTCGTCCTCATCGTCATCGTCGTCCTCCTCCACCTCGTCCTCCTCCTCCTCCGCTTCTTCCTCGTCCTCCCTCTGCCCCCCTCGTCCTTCCATCATCGTCCTCCCATTGTCGTCATGTTCCTCCTCGTCGTCGTCCTCCTCCTCTTCCCCCCCCCTCCCGATCCTCCCCCCTCCTCCTTTTCGTCGTCGTCGACGTCGTCGTCATCGTCCGCTTCCTCCTCCTCCTCCTCATCATCATCATCATCCTCCTCGTCCTCCTGCAAAATCAGCCCGCCGCGGTTTGTACACTGAACGTGGTTTGGGTCGCGGGTGGGCCGCGGTCTCTCCACTTAGAACGAATGCAAAAGATGCCCGCCGCAGGCGCCGAACAATTTGGTTTGTACCCTGAACGTGGTCGCGGGTGGGCCGCGGTCTCTCCACCTAGAACGAATGCAAAAGATGCCCGCCGCAGGCGCCGAAAAATGTAGTTTGTACCCTGAACGTGGTTTGGATCGCGGGTTGGTCGCGAGTTGATCGCGGGGTGGGTCGCGGGCTCTCCACCTGGAGGGAATGCAAGAAAAACCCGCCGCAGGCGCCGAAAATGTTGGTTTGTACCTTGAACGTGGTTTGGGTCGAAGGTGGGTCGCGGGTGGGTCGCGGGGTGGGTCGCGGGTGGGTCGCGGGTGGGTCGCGGGTGGGTCGCGGGCGGGTCGCGGGTGGGTCGCGGGGTGGGCCGCGGGCGGGTCGCGGGGTGGGTCGCGGGTGGGTCGCGGGTGGGTCGCGGGTGGGTCGCGGAGTGGGTCGTGGGGTGGGTCGCGGGTGGGTCGCGGGTGGGTCGCGGGTGGGTCGCAGGGTGGGTCGCGGGGTGGGTCGCGGGGTGGGTCGCGGGGTGGGTCGCGGGTGGGTCGCGGGTGGGTCGCGGGTGGGTCGCGGGTGGGTCGCGGGGTGGGTCGCGGGTGGGTCGCGGGGCGGGTTGCGGGTGGGACAACAACAACAACAACAACAACAACAAACAACAACAACAACAACAACACGAATCCGCACCGCGGAATCTCACTTCAGCCACGCACCCAGGGACAGTGAATGACCGTTCGGCCCCCTCACTCTGATATATAGACATATCGACTCTCCCCCCTCCCCCCTGGACTTAGCGGTACCCCTTCGCGCATTGCGATCTCGTATTCATTCTGCACGCCCGTGGATCCGAATGATGCCCTCATCCCCAGCTGACTCAGCAAACTGTATTATGCGCTCGCAACCGTTTATCATCACAATTCACCAGCCTTCAAAAATCCGTGGCGAAACATTTGGCGAGGTGTGCGCGCGCGCGTCGTCGCGCGCGCAAGCCGAAATCCGTCAAACACGTCAGGTTGCGCAGCGATGTTGAATTCGAGTGCCCCTGAAACATATTACAACAAGACATGGTTTTGCCACACAACACCCCAAACAAACTCAGCGCCCGCTTGCTTGCGAATTCTTTAGAAAACACTAGGATTCTCAACATGCTCAGGCAATTCTACCAAAAGTGCCGCTCGCGCGCGCACGACGAAATCATTCGAACGCCTTTGTGCGCGTGCTGTCGCAGGAACCCCGTGCCAAAAATAGGACGAAGGGCACATGCGCGCGTTGTCGCGTGCGCGTGCCGACATCTCTCAATTACGTAAGTGTCGCAGGGATTTCAAGATCGATTGTCCCGAATATTTGTAGATATAGATATAAATCACGCGTGGTTTTGCAACATCCGTTCACGAATAACTGTCCAGAAATGACAAAAAAAACTTGCGCTCGCGCTCTGGCGAAGTCTTGAGAAAAGCGTATGTCTTCCCGCATTTGCATTACATTCGGCCAAACGGGTCTCGCGCCGCATGTCGAAATCATTCGAACGCCCTTGCGCGCGTGCTGGGTGGGGGGCACGGCCCGTGCCAAAGACTACCATGCAGGCCACTCGCGCGTCGGCCGCGCGCGCATGTCGAACTCTCTCCAAAACCTTCATCACCGACGCGAGAACGCCGGCATGTGGTCGGCGTGATCACCATCGGCGCCGTCAGTGGCCTTGCCGTTGTCGGTGCCATCATCGTTCCAGTATCGATACCATCATTGTTAGTACAACTGTCGACGTTGCGATGATACCGCGCTAGCCCATGGAGTGCCCGTTGAGAAATGCCCAGCGGGCTGCAAACCAAGTTGCGGGTGGGAGGGCGGGATGGTTGCGCGAGCAGTGGCGTGCACAACTCACTGCGAACAGACACTACTTGCACAACTCAGACTGCACCACTCAGACTGCACCAATACCCCTATACACATAACACATATATGTATATATATATACGTATATGTAGGACCACCAATTGGTTCTACCATGTCGCCTACACCACATACGTTTTTCCTCATCAATTGCACCACGCGGGTTGCACCACATATGTTGCACCACGTTTTTGTTGCACCACGCATATTGCACGATAGAGCTGACACATCGTAGATTGCACTACGTTGCGTATATCACATTTATTGCTTACCACCACATAGTTTGCATCACAATGACTGCGCCACGCATATTGCACCACATTGACTGAGTTATATAGTTTACGGTTGCAGAGCGTTTGGGTGGTATGGTTTTTTTTTTGAAACGTATATATCCCATGCTCTATCCATCTGGTCCTGATCTACCTGCTTGGGCAGAGCCTCTCCTGCCCCCCTGAGAGCACCGCGGGCCGTAACAGGGTAAAGATTACCATCCTCGAGTCTCATCTGTGCCAGGTTATCCTCTTCCTCCCTACTCCTCTTCCTCCTCTTCTGCATCCCCCTGTCCTCTCCCTTTTCCCCTCCCTCTCCCCCAAGCCTCCGACCAGGGTTCTCTTGGATCGCCCTGCTTTTGAGGTCCTCGTCGCCGCGGTCGGGCTTGGCTATGGTTGCGGGTCGGCGGCTTGCGGGCGGCGTCCTGCACACCGAGCGTGAGGTCAGTCGGGAGACGGGACGTTTTGGAGCTGCCGCGGCTGAAGGCCGTGGCAGCACGCGCATGGAGGCGTCTGTCGCGGCGATGGCCGCTGGGCACGGGCACAGTTTCCGCGCCGTTGCGCCGTAGCTCGGGCGAGAGCTCGCATGCGCAGTGCTCTGCGTCCCCGGCGTCCCCGTGCAATCATCCTGCTCCACGCCCGTCCGAGGTGGGACGAGATGCGCTCGCGGGGCATCAGGCCCGCCGGCATGGGGGGAGGAGCCTCGAGAGGAGGGGAGCAGGAGCAGGAGCGGGAGGGAGGGAGGGAGGCACACGCTGACGCTCATGTCAGGCATTGCGCACGACACCAGGCGACTGAACGCTGTGGGGCGGGCTGATCGCCGACGACTTGTCGTGCTCGCGCGCACCCTGCAGTCAAGACGATGAAATCATGAGCAGTTTGGGTTCGGAAGGGGCTCGATGTTCCTTGGGTCCTTCCATGACTGTTCCTCTGGCCCTCCTCTTGCACGCATGCGCGTTTTGGCCCAAAGAGGGGCGTCGTGCCTTATTCATCATTCCTTCTGTCAGCAGCCCCGCTGCATGAGGAGACGCAACTTGTGATAGAGGGTGGGAGGGAAGAGGAGGAGGACCCAAGGAGGAGGATGATTAATAGTCACATGAGGTGGGCGAGGATGAGGATAGCTCGACGGCTTCCGGACTTGTTCGGTCGTCCTTGTACCAAAGGGCCCGTCCAGAAGACGATGTAGTAAAGAGGGCCAGATTTCTGATACACCCCAGAACAGGTCTTGGATGTGGCCGTATGCATGTTCCTCAGATGTCCCCTGAGGAGGAGGAGGAGGAGGAGGAGGAGGGCACACATGGCTGGTGACCTCTTGTGGGCCTCTTGGGGCCTCTTGGAAACCTCTTGGGGCCTCCTGGGAGCCTCTTGGGGCCAGAGCTCGAAATGTCCGTTCGGGCCCGCCGTCTGGGCATGCTCTTGGAGCCGTCTTGGGGGCCTCTTGGCCGTCCTGGAGGCGTCTTGAGCTGTCTTGGGGTCCTCTTGGGCTGTTTGGGGGCCCTCGTGGAGGCAGCTTGGGCCGTCTTGGGGCAATTTTTGGGGCCTCTTGCGCCGTCTTGGAGCAGCGGGAAGTGGAAAAGGCGAGGACGCCCAAATCTTTCAAAAACCAACGGGAAATGAATGAGTTTGGCCTCTTGGGGCCCTTTCAGAAGTGCTCTTGGAGGCGCCTTGGGGCGTCCTCGAGGCCTCTGGGGCAGTCTAAAGGGCGTGAAGGCGTTTTGGACCGATCGTTTGGCGATTAGGGGCCCTCTTGGAACGTCGCGGGGGCCTTTTGGAGCACTCTTGGCCTGTCGTGGTACTTTCTGAGGCCCCGGGGCCCCCAGGGGGGATACGTATCTGACCCCCCCCCCAAGCATACCCGGGTGGCGACCCCCCAATGGGACCCCCCCTCCGGCGCGGGGAAGGGATCAAAGGGAAGGGGCTTCCCTTCGATTCCACTCCTACGTTGTTCAATGTTGCTCTGGACGGCGC
>CAUYUJ010016871.1:632845-745345 GCA_963575745.1 Prorocentrum cordatum | reverse complement strand
CGCCCGTCCGCGAAGCTCTCCAGGGTTCCCTCAGGGCCCCCCTGGGCCCCCAGAGGCACCACTTCAGACTCGGAAAGCGCCAGCGACGTGCAGAGTTCTGAAGAAAGTAAGTGATGTCGATGCCGCGGCTCTTCCCTCGCCGCCGCGCCTGGAGATCCTGGTCAGAACGCATCCCTGGAGATCGGTAATTACCCTGCTTTGTTCCGCCAAGCCCAGACATCGAAGACGACCTGAGTTTTGCACAGCGTGGATCCCCAAAGATCTCGACACTTTTCCTGGGGACCCACGACCTGCTGTTCAGCCTGAGTCATTTTGATGGCCCTCCGGCCAGGTGAGGGCCCTACAGGGACCGAGGATTGCTGGAAACCTCCCGCCGTGATCGATTCGCGACGCGAGGGGCCTGGACCAAGAGCATCTCCTAAATTCGCCCGGCGCCGCCCAAGAGCTAGCATGGACGCCCAGGACAACCCCCGCACACCCCGATCGGATGGTCTGTATCAAGGGGGGGGGGGGTCAAACGAAAGAGGGGTGAGGAAAGGGGCATCTTTGGGACCCGACAGTGCATCTTTGGGGCCTCCTGGGGGGGCCCTGCAGAAGGCCCTGCAGAGGGCCGCTTCAGGGCCCCGTTTCTGCAACCCTCGATCGCCCCCCCCCTTGTCACTGACTCCCCCCTTACCGACCCGTGGCATCGCTCGGGGGGCGAGGACCATCGAGGAGCATCTTGCCTCATCTTGCGACCATTTCTGCGCACGAAGCCGAGAAATACACGGGGAGTGGACGTCCGTCTAGGCCTCCCAGATGGGGTCGGTGTAGATGGGATCGGAGGGTCGCGCCGCATCTCCGATGCACCGCCGATGCGGCTCGATGTGGAGCCCGATTTTCGTCACGCCGACGGCGCCGATGCATCGCCGACGTCGCCGATGCATCGTCTATATATATGTATGTATGTATGTATGTATGTATGTATGTATGTATGTATGTATGTATGTGTGTATGTGTGTATGTGTGTGTGTGTGTATGTGTGTATGTGTGTATGCATGTATGTGTGTCTATGTATGTATATATGTTCGTATGTAGTTATGTATACACGTATGTATGTATGTATGTGTGTATGTAGGTATGTATGTGGTTGTATGTATGTACGTATGTATGTATGTGTATGTATGTATGTATGCATGTATGTATGCATGTATACATGTATGTGTGTATGCCTGCATGTATGTATGTATACGTATGGTTGGATGTATGTTTGCATGCATGTATGCATGTCTATGTATGTATGTATGTGTGTATGTGTGTATGTGTGTATGTATGTATGTATGTGTATGTATGTATGTATGTATGTATGTATGTATGTGTGTATGTGTGTATGTGCGTATGTATGTATGTATGTATGCATGTGTGTATGTATGTATGTACGTAGGCATGTAGGTATGTGTATGTACGTGTGTATGTATGCATATGTGTATGTGTGCATGTATGGATGTATGCATGGATGTATGTCCGTCTGTCTGTCTCTCTGTCTGTCTGTATGTATGTATGCATGTGTGCATGCATGCATGCATGCATGCATGCATGTATGTATGTGTGTATGTTTGTATGTATGTATGCATGTATGTATGTATGTATGTATGTATGTATGTATGTATATATGTATGTGTGTATGTATGTATGAATGTATGTGTGTATGTATGTGTATGTGTATGTATGTATGTATGTACGTATGTATGTATGCATGTATGTATGTATGTGTGTATGTATGTATGTATGTATGTATGTATGTATGTATGTATGTGTGTGTCCACGTATGTATGTATGTATGAAGATATGTGTATATATATGTATATGCATATGTATTTGTATGTATATGTATATGTAGATGTATGTATGTACGTATGTACTTATGTATGTAAATATGAATGTTTGTATGTATGTATGGTTTATATATACATATATATATATATTAGCAGCCGTATCCGTATATAGGGCATGTTCAACTTTTCAGAGTTATTCAGGTAACTTGATATGGGCGGCTTGCATGTTTAATTTAATATGGGGTTATCTCTTGATTTATTATGTGGTGCTGGATTTGTTGGTTTTGTTTTCAGTTTGTCTGTCTGTCTGTGTGCTACTGGCCGATCGTGCAAGTCAGGCTGCCACGGCATGGCGGTGCAAATCATGTTGCGCACGGGATGGCGAGATTGCCCAATCGCAAGAACAGACCAGTGCCCAATCGCAGGACAGCCCGCGGCCCAATCGCAAGCATACAGCGCAGACGTTTCGGTCGAGCGGCGCGGAGCCCTCGGTGCACGGACGGCGCGCGCGAGTCGGTCGAGCAGCGCAGCGCTCGTCATGGCACGAAGCCCATCGCACGCCGTGGCGGGCGCCTCGACGGCGCGCGGGAGGGTGGCAGGAGAGCCGAGGTCACCCGCGGCTGGGCGCCAAGCCTTGTGATGTTCCAAGCTACTTTTAGCCTTGATCACCAGAAAGAGTTTTGAGCACCAGCAACGTACCGAAACTCGAGGGTTTTCACGCGTCGGGCCCCGGGAGACACTCGTCCGACACTCTTTCGACACTCTTCCGGCACTTTTCCGGGTGCTCGAAACTGTTTCTGGGATGCGTTCCTCAAGTAGGATGGGAGCAACATAAGCCAAGCCAAGACAATCACGGTTCGCGCGTCGCGGCCTGGGCCAGAGCCAGTGGCCTTAAAGTCGGGCCTGCCCTTCTACAGGAGGACGATTTGAATCTTGTCAAAACATGGTTCAGGGAGATTTGTCAACTATTTTGACTCTGTTAGGATATTGTCGACTATTCTTGATTTTTTCGTTCAAGATCCGCCTGTAGGGGGACACGCCCGACCTAACGCCGGCCTTCTCCGAGGGAGCAGCGTGGCGGCGCGAAGATGCCCGCGCGCCGCGCCTCGCGGGGCGAGGTGCGCGAAGTTGCCTGGGCGACCTGGGCCAGCGCCGCTTTCGCCCGGCATGGCGCCAGGAGGGTGGCAGGCAAGCAAGAACCATTCCGCATCGGTCAGGGGCCCCTCAGCCTCTGTTGTTCTCCTATCCCTCCTTCTCCTTCTCCCAGCACTGCTGCTTCTCATTCTGCTCCATGTCCTCTTCCGTCCGTAGCCGTCTTGGCTCAAGGGGCGTTGGCCCAAGCCAGTTTGGTTTCAGTGTCGAGACATGCACGGGCCAGGCTTGCTCTTCTCAGTTGTCCTGCTTGTCGCGCGAATGGTTTTGCACCGTGGACGGCGTGCTGGTGGAACATTGACACGCTTTTACACTGCTATCGCAGCTGCTGTGTGCAGCCGTGGAGCACTGTTCCTGTGCAGCTCTGCTTCTGCGGGCAGGGCGGCGAGTCGCCCGCAGGTGAGAACCCTCGACCCAGTTCGTGGCCATGGTGCCTGGCCCCGATGCTTTCTGAGGAAGCGGAGGTATGCTCGAGATGTGCGTTGCTTCTGCATGTCCCCATCGAGTCTTATGAAGAACATCCAATCCGCAATGACGAGTGACGAGCTCTTCAGCCTGTTCGAGCATGAGGACACCAATATGTTACACCGGGCATCGATCCTGCTTCGGCTGTCAAAAATTAATTTCGAGGCCTCGAGTCAGGCGGGGCAGACGAGGGCATGGAAAAAACTGATCTTCATGGTGATGGAGGACATTCCAGGCTGGAAGTCGAGCAGCAGTTTCAAGAACCGCCAGATCAGTCGTAGTGTTTGGACCGAGAGGGGACACTATCTGGGCATTGTGATCTATAGTCTGGGACGCCTAGACGGCGTTGTCTCCGCTGGCCTTTCCGCAGGCGAGCATGCCCTCCTTCGCGAGCACGCAACCCTTGCGGTGCTGGAAGCCCTGCCGGATCTGATAAAGGATAAACAAGTCAAGTCGTTGGGCGAAATTGTGTTCGGCCTGAGCATGACTGAGCGGAATCTCCAGACGGACGAGATATTCCGGACCCTTGCGCCGCACATCCCAGATCTCATCCGCGCAGACCGAGACAGGGACCTCAGCCTCAGCAACATTGTCGGCGCGTACGCCTTCTATGCGTTGCCTGACCCTGTGATTGTGGACATGTTTGTTGAATTGAAGGGCATGGTCAGCGAAATTTCAACTAATGAACCTTACTCTTTAGTGAGATTCCTCTTGCTTCGCGGGGTGCACGTCCGGAGCACGTGCGGACCAGACGTTGTGGGCCCTGGTGGAGGCCTCTTTCGGGCCTCTTGGAGGCCTCTTGTGGGCTTCTTGGGGCCTCTTGGGGTCTTCTTTGGGGCCTCTTGGGGTCTCTTGGGGGCGTCTTGGGCTGTCTTGCGGCACTCTTGCGCCGCTGGGTTCCTTTCGAGGCATACCTGTAGGCCTCTCGCAGCCGCCGTGGGGCTCTCTTGGGGTCCTCTTGGGCCGTCTTGGGCCGTCTGGGGGTCCTCTCGGCTTCTGTCGGGGGCCTCTTGGACCGTCCTGGGGCCTCTTTAGGCCGTCTTGGGGCCCTTTGAGACCGTCTTGGGGTCCTCTTGGGGACCGTCCTGGGGCCATTTTGGAGGCTGCCTGGGTCGTCATGGGCCTTTCAGGATAGAAAAAACAAGAACGCTAAAATCCTTCAAATACCAACCGGAAAAAAACAATAATTTTAGCCTCTGGAGGCGCTCTTGGGGGTCCTCTTGGGGCCCTCTGGGGCCGTCTTGGGGGCCTCATGGCCCTCTGATGGGGTCTCATGGGAGGCGTCTCGGGGGCGTCTTGGAGGCAGTTTTTCACAACCCTCCTGCGTTGGGTATTCGTTTTGAATCGAACACTGCCCGTGCGTCTTCTCCTTCTCCCGCCTCCCTCTTCCTCTCCTCTTCTCTCCTGCCTCTCACCTCGCTCCTTCCTGCGTGCCAGCTTGCCTCCTACCTGGCCATCCTGGGGGGCTGCAATCTGCGAAAATGTCGCCACTTTCGAGGC
The DNA here is from genome assembly GCA_963575745.1 of Prorocentrum cordatum. Taxonomy (NCBI): domain Eukaryota; class Dinophyceae; order Prorocentrales; family Prorocentraceae; genus Prorocentrum; species Prorocentrum cordatum. The sequence continues at coordinate 740,414 of CAUYUJ010016871.1, read as the reverse complement.
TGCTGGGGGGTGCAGCGGGGTGACTCGATGATCGAGGTTCGAGGGTGATTTCTCCGCCTAACCATTCCCGCTCTGGCCGCGAGCTTTTCGCTATCATGCTGCTGTTGCTCCATCTCATCGAGAGGGCCGATGGCTACGAGGGCCAGTGGGTGGATCATATGCCTGGCAGTCCTCAGTGAGTCACCAGTTATCCACCGCTTTTCCTGCAACCGCTCCCCACCTCATTCGCTTCGCGACGCATCCGGTGCTTGTGCCTGGGTAGGACTTAAGCGCGCGAAGGGCGCGCGTGGCTCTAGCATAAAAGTGTATATCTACAGCGGTGTGATAATCATTCCGCCCCACAAAGAAAGGGCTGGGAAATCACTCCGATATGGACCCGCTCAAACCGCAATCGCTCCGCATGGGGCACTTCAGATTGGCAGGCTCATCTTCGTCATCGTCGTTGTCATGCCCATATCAAGGTTGTGATTCAGTATGCTCGTTGTCGCTTTGATGCAGCGTGGCCCTCAGCATACTCACTTGCCCGTTACGAAAACTATTCATCTTGAGCACTGACGACTAGGACGTCACCGAGCTGGGGGCCCATTTCCCCCGCAGACCCCTAGCACGACAACCATCGGCCCGGCTGTGCGGGAGAGCTTCACAGGGTTTCCTTGCTGTGCAGTTAATAGTTTGCACCTAATTTAGGATGAAATCTTTCCCCCTATCAATTCACAGTGGGGAAAGACACTCCCGGGCATTGTCGCGCGGCCGTGAATACCTCCCCGCCTGGAACTTCAACGAACAATCACCCCCACATTTCCTTTTCATTTGAGCTCCCGTCAGGCATTCTGAGACAACATGAATACACTTTCGTAACCGGGATGTATCCCACCCCGCCCCGCCCGTCGTTGCCCATGTGACAATGGCGCCCCATTGTCAAATAGCCAATCGTGCGCGCTGGAACCCTGCCCTGCCCATCGCCGATGACCCGTTTCAGAACGGGGCCCCATTGTCAAATTGTCAATCGGGGGGGTTGGGGCCCCACCCATCGCCGATGGCCCGTTTGACGATGGGGTCCCAATGTCAAGTTGCCAATCGGGGGTGTTGGTATCCCACCTATCGCCGCTGGCCCGTTTGACAATTGGGCTTGATTGTCGGTCGGGCAAAGTTCGCTGCGAACTTGTTCCAGCAAGTTCGAGACCCGTGCTGGGGGGGGTAAAGGGGGGGGGAACAATCTCACACGCCTGGAGACCCAACGCGGGCCGGCGGATTGGCAAGGATATGTAAGGATTATGCGAGATACGAGGCTTTTTGTGCCATGGCCGTTGACAATGTGAACACGTACTCCGTCTTTCTTGTGAAACGTGACGCAAGAGATGAGCTCGGCATTGGGATGCGGCCAACGGATGGCCAACGTGCAGCCGAGGTCGTCAAGATCGAAAGAGGTCTAGTGAGTAGATGGAACAGGCTCTGCCCAGCTTGGAGTGTGCAAGAGCAGGATGAAATCATCAAAGCCAATGCGGTCGCTGGTGATGTCAAGTCGGTTGTCAAGGAAATCCGAAGCAGCAGCGAAGTCATGTTGAAACTACGGCGCAAGCGGGTAGCATTGCGAAGATTGGCAGATCCAGAGGCGATGAAGGATAAGGCTATGATGCATGCTCTCGCGATGAAGTTCATTGAAGCATGCAGACGCTACTCGGGCGAACCTCCATTGCTCGCTATCTTGGCTATACTCACCGGTACAATTCTCTTTGATGCAGACGTCGAACCATTGTATAGCTACTTGTCTCCACACCTGAAAGCCATGATCCCAAGGCTCACCCTTTACCAAGCAGCTCAGATTCTTTGGCTTTTGAGTATACAAGACGTGTTTCACGACCAGTCCATTGTGAACGGTCTTGCCAACCAAGTTGTACTGCGTCTCCGAAATACCGCCATCGCCGACAAGCATAAGATCTATATCCCGGGCACTGTCGGCGCGCTGAGGATGTTGCGCTTTGAACCCTCATCAGAGGTCATGCGAGAATTGAAGTCGACAGCTGAGCGACTTGGCATCACCGACCAGGAACTGGATCGTCCTCAAAACCATGCTCGCTTAATGCTCAGAGGCAAGGAGTAAGCCCCGACTGGGCTGGCAGCCGGCCGCCGATCGCCGCCGCCGCCGGCCGCGATCGCGGGGCGGACGCTCCTCCAGGCCCCTCTCGGCGGCTCAAAGATGGGGCCTAGATGCGCGGGGCCATGCGGATGGGGAGGGGTCTCAGTTCGGAGGTGCACCGCTTGGGGCTCGTCGTCCTCCGGGCCCCATCCTTCAGGGCCCCGCGCTTGAGCCGCTGACCTCCGCGGGGCCCAGGCCCTCGTCCTGGCGCGGTCGCAGCACGGCAGGGGAGGGGGGTCTGGGGGAGGAACAGGCAGGAGCCAGGGAGCGCGCCCCGCCGCGGCCAAGAGAGGGGAGAGAGGGGGAAGGAGCAGGAGGAGAGGAGGAGAAGGAGGAGGAGGAGGAAGAAGAGGAGGAGGATGCGGGTGTAGGGGGAGGGAGGGAGAGAGAGAGAGAGAGAGAGAGAGGAACAAAAAACAAGAAAGAAAGAAAGAAAAAAAGGGGGAGGAGGAGGAGGAGGAGGAGAAGGAGGAGGAGGAGGAGGAGGAGGAGGGGAGGGGATGCGGGGGAAGGGGGAGAGGTGGTTGATTAGAGGCTCACCGTCCTGGACAGCACCGCCCGAAGAGGGATAGGATAGGAGCTGAGGTGCCTCACCTTGTTGGTAGAATGGACCCGTAGCTTGCTCTACTGAGTTTTGAATTCTGAGTAGAAGAGGGGGAGAAGGAAGAGGCGAAGGAGGAGGAGGAGGAGGAAAAAGAAGAAGAAGACGAAGGAAGGCCACGATGAGACGGAGGCGTAGGAGGAGAAGGAGGAGAGGGAGGAGAGGGAGGAGAGGGAGGAGAGAGAGAGAGAGAGAGAGAGGCGAGGTGGAGACGAAGGGTGAGGGGAAGGTGGTTGGAAGAAGGGGGCGGCTGGCTTAGGCGTACCCTTTTCCTTCCGAGCAGATCCCCGAATGGACGCGCAAGGTCGCTCGGGTGCTGGACTCGGTCTTCCGCTGACTCGGTTGGCGTACCGTGGCCCACCCTGCGCTGATTACATCCACAATTTGAAGCTGATTGCCGACCTCCTTGGCGATCCAGTTGCGCTCCCGCGCGCATCCGCCATCGTGCCGTGGGGGCGGGGGAGAGGGGAGGGGATTGGGGAGGGCGAGGGGCGGGTGCTCGGGGAGGAAGACGCACAAGCCCCCACGACGAGTTCTTGTTGTGGACACGTGTTTGCGTGGAGGCCGAGAATGTAGGGAGCTGCAGCAACAAGAGGACGCACATTGGGCCCGATGCGTCGGGGAAGGGGGGATGTTCCGTGTGAGGCGTTGCTGAAAATAAGTTTTGGCCCGCTGGAGGCGGGGGGCTTCGCACGAAGCCGAACTAACGAATCAGCAAGGACCCAACACACGCTAACCGCTGCACAGGTAGGTGGCGGATGTCTGAGTTTGCTTTGCATGGGAAAGTCCGCGCGCCGAGTAGCGTTAGGAAATGTACAGGTGTATGGTGTGCCCCCAAGCGGCACGCGGACCGTCCAGACAGTGCACCCAACAGGCAGGCATGACCTTGTTCACGGTGTCTTACCGAGGCACGCGCAGCGAACCCCGAAAGGTTTGGTTTTGCGTCTTAAGCCTTCTCTTGAATTCATTACTTCCAGATGTCTTCACGGCCTGACATGTCAGAGTGAGGGGGTGAAGGGTCATTCGCCGTCCCTGGATGCGTGGCCGAAGCGGGGTTCCGCGGTGCGGATTGTTGTTGCTGGTGTGGTTGTTGTTGTTGCTGCTACTGCCGTTTGTATTCGTGTTGGTGTTATTGTTGCCGGTGTGGCTGTTGTTGTGGTTGTCGTCGTCGTCGTCCCATTCGCGACCAGGCCCGCGACCCACCTGCGACCCACCCGCAACCCACTCGCGATTGGCCCGCCACCCACCCGCGACCCACCCTCTTACTCTTATCCGCAACTTCGGGGTGCTACATAAGCATTGAATCGCTTCGCTCATTCCGCCGGCCCATAATGTTTCATTGTTGGCATTTGCCCGCGTGTTCGCTGCCCCTGCAACGCCGCAGGGCAACCATGCCTGGGTTTTGGGTCAGCGTCCTTGTGGAGACTTCTTATGGTCTCCTCGGGGGGCTCTCGGGGGCTCCTAGGTAGAAGGTTGGGGTCCTTTGGGGAGCGTCCTGGAAGCATCTCGGGGGCCTCTTGGGCTCTCGTGGGGCCTCTTAGGAGCCTCTTGGAGATGTTGGGGGCCTCTTGGGGCCGGGGGTTCGAAATGTCCGTTCGGGATCCCCCTCTGGGCCCTCTCTTGGGGCCGTCCTGGGGCCCTTTTGGGCAGTCTTGGAGGCCTCTTGGGCCGTCTTGGGGTCCTCTTGGGGCTCTCTTGGGCCGTCTTCAGGCCCTCTTGGAGGCCTCTGGAGCTGTCTTGGAACAATTTTGGGGGCCTCTTGGGCCGTCTCGGAGCGTCGGGAAGCCGAAATGGCGAGAACGCCAAAGTCTGTCAAAAATTTATTGGGAAGTTCAAAATGTTTGAATGTTGGAGCGCTCTTGGGATGCTCTGGGAAGCTTCTGGGGACGTCTTGGAGGCCTCTTGGGCTGTCTGGGGGCCATTTTGTGTTTCGTCGAGCGGTATTGTGGCGTCTCGGGGCACTATTGGACCTTCTTGGGGGCCCCTTGGGGGCTTCTTAGCCCTTCTTGGGGCTCTTTGGTAGGCCCCGAGGGCGGCGCCCAGGAGCAGAACCATCTCTGGTCGGACCTTGTCGGAGATCGGGCGGGGTGCTACATGATTATTTTCGGAAGTCTGGTTCAGCCAGCAGCCTCATTAAGAGTTGCTCAATTTGTCGAACGCGATGCTGTTGGGGAAGGATTCAAGAGTAGATCGGTAGCACAATAGTCTTCCGTGAAGATGTTTGTTCGAGGCAGAGTGCAACATGGGGAGGCCATCCAAGAGACATGACCCCCTCGCACAAGCCACAGGCGCAACTGGAGAAGTATCGAAGGCATGTCACACAGATGGAGGTAGACCCTCTCAGAACCGCCATCTATCGCAGAAGTTCTGGATTCGCCTCTCTAGAAGCCGCCAACGCAGCCTGAGAACGATGACTCCTCCTATCAGAGCGTACCCTCTTCCCCTGCCCCTTTTCCACCAGCGTTGAAGCAGTGAGGTAGTCAGGACGTTGTGCTTGCAGGCGATTGAAAACCAGAGGTAAGGTGCTTGGTCACGCGTGGCACCATTGCTCGACACACTGTCCAGTGCGGTGGTGTTCCAGCACCTGCCCCCCCCGCATGTGCACGTGCACGTCCGAACACCGTGGTGTCGGGCGTTGGTGCAAGATTTTGGGTCAATTCTCGAGTCAGCCTGCATGGCAGTTCCTCCGGAACTTGTGCCCCTTCGAGGGGTGCACGTGAAGTGCCCACACCCGCTCGTCGTCGTTATGCCCATCCTCTCTGGGATCTCGATCACAATCATGCGTATGCCAGAGAGGGTGAGAGAGAGAGGAGGGGAGTAGATCAATAGTAATATATATATATAGAGAGAGAAGAGGAAAAGACAGCGAGAGAGAGGAGGAGGAGGAGGAGGAATAGACAGAGAGCGAGAGAAACAGTTGGACATGTTGTGGGAGAACTGAACGAGGCCCGCGCAGTCCGAAGGAAGCCTCTGTCGACACAATGGGCCAGCATCTGCTCCTCGTGCTCAGAGCCTCCACCCGGCTTCGAAACGTCGCAGCAGGAGCGCGAAAGCATTGTTAGTGTCTGCAGCGCGTCCAACTGGGATAGACCACCCAGTGGGTCACCAGGTCCCGCCGAGCAGTCCGAAGCTCGAGCGAATAGACTGAAGAACTTCATCATCTCGTATCATTCCCCTGAGGCTTACCAAGGGTGTCCGACACAATTGTGTGGAAGCGGGCCCGGCAAAATTTTGCAGCCCCCAAGTTCCGCGGCGCAATTTCCTCGGATCTCAGGGGGGAAACTCAACAAGTCCCCATGAGATCCCATATCGTTTCTCGTGTGTTTTCTGTGTCCATGTAGCTTGCTTTGCTTGATCGCTTGCACGAAGGGGTTCTTCCTTGGTTCCTTAAGCGCTGGCCTGCGCTTCCAGATCTTCGCCACCGGGGGGAGGGGTCACCCTCCCCGAAGGGGAAGAGGGTCTTGCGGAAGAGGAAAGATAGACTATCGTTAGACCACCTACGCCCAGAGGGCTGGTGGTATTCTGGGTTTTCGCCCGGTGCCCCCCGCGCGTCCGCTGCGCGCCCGCCCCGCGCGTTGGCGCCGGCAGTTCTGGGTTGTCAGCCGGTGGCCGCCTCGTGCCCGCCTCGTGCCCGCCGCGCACGTTGGCTCGCGTTTCGGGATGCACACGGAAATCTCCCTACTCCGCCAGGGTAATACATTCCACCCCCCCTCGAGGCCGGGGTTTTGTGCCGCCTCTTTCGCAATTCGACGGACGTGTGCTTCTGGATCCTTTTGTCTTTCCCTATCAGAGTTCGAACCATGCCGGGTCATCCTGTTATAGACTCCCCCGTTCATCCCTGTCAAATAACACAATGCGGTGCACATGCGTTGACCTCTGGGGTGTTGTTGTGAAGATTCCCTGGCAACAGGTGTATTGCGGTGTACATTCGCGCGTTGCCGCGCGCGCGCATCCAAGTTTTTCAAAAATAAATATGTTCAAATATTTCAAGAAGTAGTTGCTCCCAAGACTATCGACAAACCGCTGGGTTGGGGACAAGAAAGTGGCAGATTTTTTGTCGCGCGAGCGCGCACTTGTTGAAAATTGAAGAACACATAGGTATTGTACCGCTCTGTCAAATGAGACGTTGCGGGCAACCTGCACGTGCATGTCGACCACGTTCAACCACCATCGCGCGCCGACCAATCTTGACAACGCCGACCATGCGGGGACACACGCTCGCGTCCGCCGCGCGCACGTCAAAATCGTTCCGAAACAGTGGGTTTGCTCATCATTGCAGCACAGAGATGTACTGCAGCACAGAGGTGTTCAAAATCATACGGAAGCCACATTTTTTCCGGTAGTAGCATGTCAGGACGTGTGAATTTCTGCGGGCGCACGTTCCCAGCATCTTCAGCAGCACAATCGCTATCATCATCGTCAGCGGCATTATTGTTTCCGACAGCATCATCGGGGTCACCACCACCGTCATCGTCGATGTCGTCGACTTTGCTATGCCGCGGGCACTTCGTCATCATCATCATCACCACCAGAACCATTGCCACCATGATCGCCAGCGTCACCGCAACCACGTCGTTATCATCACCCTCAGCTTCGTCGCCATCACAACCATCGGCGTTGTCATCGCCCGCACCGTCGTCATCAAGATCACCATTGTTTGTGTCATCGTCGTCGTCACCGACCAGCTGGTCTTTGCCAACAAATTGCGGGTGGATGTGTGGGCGGGATGGTTTCACGAGGATTTGAATTGACCGTTTCAATATCAGCATGGTGAACTGCACCAGTAGAACCTCTCTTCTAGAGAATGTCCCCCCCAGCATAGGCCAGACTGAACGGTCCACCTTCGCTTTTTGATTCAATAGGCTTACGCCACATCCGCCGACCCCTCTATAAACTATTGCGCTTCCAGGACTGCATTCCACGAAGGGCCTTGGGGGCCGTTTGGGGGCTTCTTCTGGGCCCCTTGGGGGCTCCTTGGGGCCTCTTGGGTTCCTCATTGGGGCCTCTTGGGGCCGTTTGGGGCCTCTTGGGTCCTCCAGAGAGCTTCGGTGGGCGGAACGCTGGAATTCGCGGTTCGTGGTCCCTCTCTTGGGCCCTTCTTGGAGTCGTCTTAGAGTTTTTTTGGGGAGCCCCGCGGCCATTTGGATTTTGTTGATTCCATCTGTCGGTCGTCGCCGCATCCATCACTGCCGCCAGATTCTGGCGGCAGTGATGGACGCGGCAACGACCGAGAGACCCTAAGATCCTCGACTGTGATAGCCCGAAGACCTTAACCCTAAAATCTTCACCCGAAGACCCTATACCGAAGATCTTCACCCGAAGACACTAACCGTGAGACCCTAATCCACAAACCCCATCCCTACGGTCCCAGCCCTCGAACCCTAACTCTATGCCCTAATCCTCAGAACCTAACCCTGAGACGCTAAACCGAAGACCCTAACCCCCGTATCCAAACCCTAAGACCCACCCTGAAACCCTAACCCCACTGCCGTCACCCTAAGACCTTAACCCCGAGACCCTTACCCGAATGACCTAACCCAAAGACCATAGCCCCAATGCCGTATGCCTCAGACCCTAATCCTAAGTCGCCAACCCTCAGTCCCTAAGCCTGGGACCCTAACCCTCAGACCCGAACCGGAATTCCCCAATCCTAAAACCCTAACGCCCGTACCCTAACACTAGGGAGTGCACAAATCCGGCCGTGCATCGCCATATATATATATATATATATATATATATATATATATAAGTATATATATACATATATATATATACATATATGTTGGCGATTCACGGCGAGTTCCTGCGATGGTAAGGACCAACTGGCCCGAAACACTCCCCGACAGAGCGCCCCGCAGGCCAGCCGCCGCCCTCCGCCCTGTCCTCGGCACCTCCTGGCGCCGCCCGCCAGGCTGGCCACCGGCTGATCCGGGAGATGTTGGGCGACGAGGACTAGATCGTTTCCTCCTTAAGAGGAGGAGGAGGCGAGAGGAGGGAGGAGGGAGGCAGAGAGAAGAAGGAGGAGAGCGGAGGAGGAGGAGGAGGAGGAGGAGGAGGAGGAAGAGGAGGAGGAGGAAGAGGAGGAGGAGGGGGAGGAGGAGGAGGAGGATTCTGCTTGATTCTGCTAGTCGTTCAGCTGTGCTACAAGCATGAGAGCACAGCCGATGAACATGAAAACGCAGCTGAGAACTCAACCACCGCGCTTCGCCCCCCCCGCGGCGGCGGCGTTGGCGCCCGCGCTCCGACGCGGTACACTGGCCGCCGCCGCGGGGGCCTCCGGCCCTAGCCCCTTAGCCGGGCGGCGAGCGGAGGATGGGGCCTGGGGACCCCGAGCTGGTGGCGGAACCCAGCTGAGGGGGTAGCCCAGGTCGCCAAGCCCCGATCGCCCCCTCTGAAAAGGAGCCCCACCTCCGCCGGTCGCCCGCCGGTTCTTGGGTCGTTCGAACAGTGCATCCAGCCAGATGCAGCCCCTGGTTTTCTATCCCGACCTCCGGCCAGCAGTCGACCACTTTGGGTTCCCTGACCGTCCCGGTGTGTTCACCGGGCCCCCGGCTTATGCGAGGGGGAAGAGTGGACGAGGAGGAGGAGGAGGTGGAGGAGGTGGAGGAGGAGGACGAGAGTGGAGGCGGAGGGGGAGGAACAGTAGGAGAAGGAGGAGGAGGAGGAGGGGAAGGAGGAGGACCAATCTACACCCAAGACCCATCAACGTTATTGGAATCAACCCTCCCTCCAAGCTGCATTTTTATTCGGCCCCATACAAGGGCTTATGTCCACCGAGGGAACTGCGCCGTTGGGAGACAACCGTTTGAAGACCCTGGAGCGTGCCAGAACACCACTCTCGGCATTCAACGCCACGATTGAACATTATTGTTTCGTCTTGACGAATCGGAATCGCACCAGAACGCCATTCTTTGGACATCAACACCGCGAATCAACATACTCATTGCGCCCTTACAATCCTGAGTCCTTCTAAGACACCATGTCTGGCACGTTGACAATGGGAATTCGTGAAACCCCTGTCAATGTTTGAAACGAATATGCGCGGCGCTCGGGCGAGAGCCACATTTTGAAAACGGCCCGCCCTCAATCCTCGAAGCCCTTGCAAATGTTTGAAACGACTGTGCGCGGCGCTAAGGCGAGAGCCACACTTGAAAACGATCCGCCCTCAATCCGTGAAGCCATTTGCATATCTTTTCAACGAGTGTAAGCGGCGCTCCTGGCGAATTTCACATTTTGAAAACGGCCCGCCCTCAATCCGCGAATCTCTTTCATCTTCAAACCGAACGTGCGTGGCGCTAAGACGAGAGCCACATGTCGACAACCACGGGCCCTGAATATGTGGAGCCCTTGCCGATGTTTACAACGAATGTGCGCGGCGCTTGGGCGGAAACCACATAGTGAAAACCACCGTCCCTCAATCCGTGAGATTCTTGCAACATGTTCAAAACGAATGCGCGCGGCGCTAAGGCGAACATTGAATGTTTGAAGCGACCCGCCCTCCGCCTGTGAAACATCGTTACCAATGTTTATGCTGCAGGTCGCTTGTTATGTGGAAGTCTCGGGCCAAAACGCCCAGCCCGCCCGCCCTTTCGACCAGCCTCGGGGTGCGACAAGGGGGAGTTATGCATAAGGAAGAGGGATGCAGGAGGCGTAAGAGGAGGAGGAGGAGGAGGAGGAGGAGGAGGAGGAGGATGAGGAGGAGGAGGAGGAGAATGATGAGGAGGAGGACAAGGAGCAGTGCAAGCCTGATATTCATCAGCATGTTGGAATACACCCTCCCTCCAAGCTTCCTCTTCACAAGCCCCTGCAATGGTTCATTTCCATAAAGAGGGAACTGCCCCTTTGGGAGACAACCGCTTGAAGACCCTGAAGCGTGCCGAAACACCATTCTTGGGACTCCAACGTCACGGATCAACTTGATTGTTGAGTCTTGGCGATCCTGATTTTTTGTTGGGCCATTTTTGGGAGTTCAGCACCGCGAAGCAACGTAAGTGCTACACCCTCACAATCCTGAGCCCCTCTAAGACACCCTTTCTGGCACGTTGACCATGGGAATCCGTGTCACCTTTGCCGATGTTTAAACGAATGTGCGCAGCACTAAGACGAGAGCCACATGTTGAAAACGAACCGCCCTCAATCCGCGAAGCCCTTTGCAATTGTTCAAGACGGGTGTGTGCGGCGCTGGAGAGCCACATTTTGAACAAGGCCCGCCTCCAATCCGATAAATGTTTGCAATGTGTCCAAATCATCTTGTGGTGTTGGGCCCTTGATTTGAAGAACCAATTCCCCGCGTCACCTCCCGCCCTCCTCCCCCCCCACACATTGCTACCGCCCGCATGCGTCCGCCACACCCTGTATAGCGCTTCGTGGCCCCACAGGGGCTCCACCGAAGGTCCCAGCGCTACGGCCCGCATGCGTCCGCCACGTCTAGTACAGCGTTCCGGGATCTCCACAGAACGTTCCATTGCTACCGCCCGCATGCGTCCATTACACCCAGTACAGCGCTTCGTGACCTCATAGGGAGCTCCACCGAAGGTCACAGTCCTAGCACGCGCCCGCAACATCAGTACAGCGCTTCTTGGCCCATAGAGAAGCACACCGAAGGCTTCAGTGCTACCGCCCGCATGCGCCCGCCACACCCAGTACAGCGCTTCGTGGCTTCATAGGGAACCCCACCGAAGGTCACAGTGCTAGCACTCGCCCGCCATACCTAGTACAGCGCTTCGAGGCCCCATAGGGAGTTCCACCGAAGGCCGCAGTGCTACCGCCCGCACGCGCCCACCACACCCAGTACAGCGCTCCTTGGCTAATAGGGAAGCTCACCGAAGGCCTCAGTGCTACCACCCGCATGCGCCCGCCGCACCCAGTACAGCGCTTCGTGGTTCATAGGGAGCCCCACCGAAGGTCCCAGTGCTAGCACGCGTCCGCCATACCTAGCACAGCGCTTCGAGGCCCCATAGGGAGTTCCACCGAAGGCCGCACTGCTACCGCCCGCATGCGCCCGCCACACACAGTACAGCGCTTCGTGGCCCAACAGGGAGCTCCACCGAAGGTCCCAGTGCTACCACCCGCCTGCGTCCCCCCACCCAGTACAATGTTTCGTGGCCTTTGATGGGAGCCCACCGAAGGCCCCAGTGGCACAGTCTGCATGCGTCACCCCCACCAATTACTGCGCTTCGTGGCTCCTATAGGAAACTCTACCGACGGCACCAGTGCTACCGCCCGCATGCGCCCCCCCACCCAGTACAGCGCTTCGTGGCCTCAACAGGGAGCTCAACCAAAGGCCCCAGTGCTACCGCCCGCATGCGTTCCCTCACCCAGTACAGCGCTTCGTGTCCTCATGAGGAGTTCCACTGACGGCGCCAAATGGCCCCGTCCACATGCGTTTCTGCCACCCAGTAGAGCGTTTCATGTCCCCATCGGGATCGCCGCCGCCCAGTGGCATTTTCTGCACGCGTTCCCCCCGCCCAGTACAGCGCTTCGTGCCCCTATATGGAGCTCCAGCGAAGGCCACAGTTGCACCGTCCGCATGCGTCCATTTCACTCAGTACAGCGTTTCGCGGCCGCCCCATGGGTCCCAGTGCAGCGTGTCGTGGCCCCATAGGGAGCTCCACCGAAGGTTCCAGTGCTACCGCCTGCATGCGCCCGCCGACGGCCTCAATGGCACCGTCTGCATGCGCCCCCCCCCACCCAGTACAGCGCTCCGTGGCCCCATAGGGAAGCCCACCGAAGGCCCCAATGGCATAATCCACATGCGTTCCTACCCGTTACAGCGTTTCGTGGCCCACGCGGAGTTCAACCGAAGGCTCCAGTGGCAAAGTTCGCATGCGTCTCCCGCATCCAGTACAGCTTTTCGTGTTCAATAGGGAGCTCCACCGCAAGCCCAAGTGGCAAAGTTCGCATTCGTTTCTCCACCCATTACAATTTCATGGCCCATCGGGATCAGGATCATCAGCGGTGAGGAAGTCTTAGGCGAAACGCCCTGCCAGCCCCTTCGGCCGACCTTGGAATGCGACAGAGAGGAGTTAGATATAAGGAAAACGAGTGGAGGAGGAGAAGGAGGAGCAGCTGGACGAGGGGGAGAATAGAGGAGGAGGAGGAGGAGGAGGAGGAGGAGGAGGAGGAGGAGGAAAGAAGGAGGAGGAGGAGGAGGAGGACGTGGAGGAGGAGGAGGAACAGAGGAGGAGGAGGAGGAGGAGGAGGAGGAGGAGGAGGAGGAGGAGGAGGAGAGTGGAAGAGGAGGAGGAGGAGAGTGGAGGAGGATCAGAAGGAAGAGGAGGAGGAGGAGGAGGAGGAACGAGAGGGATGCAGGAGGAGGAGGAGGAACGTGGAGGAAGAGGAGGAGGAGGAGGAGGAGGAGGACAGGGACGGGGGGAGTGCAGGAGGGGGAGGAGAGGAGGAGAGGAAGGAGGAGGGACGAGGAGGAGGAGGAGGAGAATGGGGAGGCGAAGGAGGAAGGGGGATCTTAGAGGAGGAGGGAGGAGGGGATGGCCTCTCCTCCTTCTCCTCCCCCTCCTCCTCCTCCTCCTCCACTCCGCCTCTTCCTCCGCCTCCTCGAACTATTCCTCTCAGCCTTATCGTCCTTCCCCTCTTTCTCCTCATTGGTACTTCCCCCCAGGAGGATGAGAAAGAGGATGCTGAGGACGGAGAGGAGGAGAAAGAGGAGGAGAACGATTATTTTCAACGGCTGGAACAGACTCGGCGTTGAGAAACCTTTCCGGGGTTGGGGGCAATCAAGAAACGACCCAGTGTGGAACACATCAAAGTCGAACCTGGGATGTTGTCGAGAGCCTCGGAGGGGCACGTACTGGCGACGTCGGAGGTTTGGGTTCGATGCGGAGTAGGAGAAGGTTCGAGGCTCGAGCTTGTTGGACGTTTTGCAGCCTTTGGGGCCTTCATCCCTCCCTCGTCCCCATCTCCTCCGTCGTCCGTCGTCCTCCGTTCTGCCCATTCCTTCCGTATTGCCATTTCGGCGTTTTCCGTCCTCGTCCGATGAGGTGAACCCAGGACGAAGGAGGATAATCATGGCAGGAGCAGGTGGAGCAGGGAAAGCAGAAATGCGAGCGAGGACATGCGGAGGAGGTTGAGCAATACTTAGGACAAGGAGGGGGCGGTGGGAGGAGGCAGAGTTGTGGTTGTCTCGCCCACCCCCGAGCCGCTTCTGTTTGCGCCTCTCGATGTTTTGGCATCGCTTCTCGTTCAAGATATGATGATGACGATGATGATGATGTTGATACCGGACATGGTGTTGACGACGATGATGATGATGATGATGATGATGATGATGATGATGATGATGATGCTGATGCTGATGCTGATGCTGATGCTGATGCTGATGCTGATGCTGATGCTGATGCTGATGATGGTGATGATGATGATGATGACGACAGCAATGCTGATACTGATTAAACTGATGATGCTGCTGCTGATGATGATGATGATGATGATGAAGATGATGATGATGATGATGATGATGATGATGATGATGATGATGATGATGATAATGCTGGTGGTGGTGATGATGATGAGGAGGAGGAGGAGGAGGGACGAGGAGCAGGAGTAGGAGGAGCCCGACAGGCAAGGTGGTGCGGGGCGTCACACACGGCCGGTTTGGGGATGTCGAGGCACGAAGCGATGCCAGGCGGAAGTGGGAGAGCGCAGGCGCCACGGCTGCGCCGGCGTCTGTTCAGGTCTGGCTCTCGCTCGCTCGATCGTGCCGCAGGCTATGGCAGCCAATGGACGTGCATACTGGCAGAACAGCTGTGCAAATATGCATGGCGCCCTCTTTGGCGCCACGCGGAGGCGTCACTCACTGCACCTAGCTAGAAGCTGGAAGCTGTCCCTGGCCAGACGGATCGCGTCCCAGGGCATAGTCGGGTGGGGCCAGGACGATCAAAGATCTGTTCCAGAGCGTTCGCGGAGTGTCCTGGAACGCTCCGAGACGGCCGCGGAGCCCGATAGGTCCTCCTGAATTGCCAGATCCCTGAGATTTCCAGTTCATCCTCTTCCGAAGTTCTGCAAATACGTTTGCCCTATAGGAGTTCTGATTCAAACCCTACTAACTGGTCCGTTGCCCCCCCCCAATTCCGATGCCCCCACCCTAATTCCTATAGGGCTTGTTCCCTTCCTCCTTTCGTCCTCCTCCCATCCTCCCCTCGTCCTCCTCCTCTCCTCCTATCCATCTGGAGTCAACGCTGGCTGAGATTATCCTCGCCCTGCCATCACCTTGCACAGACGCCGCGGCTCCGCTGGCGTCCGCTCGGCTCCGGCGAGAGGGCAGGCGAGCGGAGCCCACGGGGCGCCTTGGTGTGCGTGCGGCAAGGGCAGCGGGTCCTGGAGATCTCGGTCGCCGTGTCCGACCTCTCGGGGGCCCCCGCGGGCCCTGGCATAAAGTCGGGCCTGTCCCTCTACAGGGGGAACATTCGAAAGTAGTCAACAATAGTCTGGGGGGCGAACTTTGTGACCATTTGTGAATAGTTGTGGAGTGTTTTCTGGTATTTTGGATCTTTCGTCCAAAATCTGCTTGTAGGGGGACACGCCGGACCTAACCCTGGCACCCGTGGTCCTTGGGGGATGCCCCAGGATCAGGACGGAGGTTGTTATCAATCATCGGCCTCTGGAGCCTTGAGACGGGGGTCGATGGAAACAGGGGTCAGCCAGGGCGCCCGATCTTGCAGGATCCTGCAGGGCTAGGGTCGCATTGACCCGGGTTTGGGTGCAGGATCCTGCAGGATCTTGCAGGACCCTTCGCATTGACCCCAGCTTGGGCGCAGGATCTCGTAGGATTTCACAGGATTCTGCAAGGCCTGACTGACCCGGGTTTGGAGTGACGCGGGTCAGCAGGTCCCCGAGTTATCAATAATCGGCATTTGGAGCCCCTTGCTGGGTCCCTGGACCGTCAAAAAGGCACTTGGGATGGAGAACCAGCTGGCCCGGGGAGAGGGTCAGGACTTCTGGGGAACCAGTACTGAAACAATCAGGACGTCGCATGTATGGGTCAGGACCCGCTTTTTTAATGATAACGAGGGGGGGGCTCACATACGTCTGGTTACAGACTGCTCAACGACTGTCGAAAGGCAAAGGTGGCGCATGCAGTCTTTCGCCTGTGCCTCGTGGCGCGGGACCCTTGAGGGTACGGCAGTCTCGCGCAGTGTTGACGCGGTGGTGTGTCCAGCGAAGTGTTCAGGGTTGAATGTTGCCAGAGGCCCAGAATCGGCCCACGTCGAACGACCTGCGCGATTTGAAAGCCGCGATCGTTCAAGGTTGTCAAAGATAAACGCCGACGCCATCGCGACGGGATCCTGCCGGGGGCGCTCCTCTCGCCTGCGTGGCTCTTCTGAGCCGCCTTGGGCCAGTGACTACTGGCCGCCTGGCCAGGAACTGCGCCCCCTGATAAACTCCGTGATCTACAACTCCGTGCTGAAGGCATGAACCGCTGGGGCGACGACGCGTACAATAACGTCGGCGACGACGACGAGGAGGAGAGGGAGGACGACGACGAGGTCGACGACGACGATGAGGACGACGAGGACGTCGAGGACTGCTGCTAGCGGGTGCGGCGACGACGACTCTGACGCGAGGCCGACGAGATCGGCGAGGACGACGACGTCGACAAGGTCGACCAGCACGACGACGACGACGACGACGACGACGACGACGAGGTCGAGGTCGAGGTCGAGGTCGAGGACGACGATGACGACGACGACGACGATGACAACAACGTCGACCGCGACGGCGACGGCGACGGCGACGGCGACGACGACGACGACGACGACGACGGCGACGGTGACCCTCTCATCACCACAGCCAGATTCGCCTGGAGATCCCAGTCAGAACGCAGCTCAGGAGTGGTCCGTGGAGTGGCCGCGAGCCCCTAGCCCGTTCCTCGTCCAGCCTTGCCTCCGACGGGGTCCGGTCGGGCGGGGCCAGGTCCGGCATGGATCGCTGCAGAGCGTTCCGGCACGCACTCGGAGCGTTCCGTGGCGCTCTGGATCGGAGGGATGAGAAGCGACACCAACACCGACAGGGGGGCCACCTCCAGCGAGGAGGTCCACGATGCCTCCCCGAGCCGGGGGCTGGGGATGTCTCGAGCGAGAGGGTGGACCACCACCACCCTTGCCCTTCGCATCTCCTCGCCCTGGCGGTGTTGGTGTCACATTTCATTGTTCCTATCCAGAACCGCCGGAGCTCAGAGATTCCCGGTCCAGGTCCTGGCGATAAGGCGTCCTGCTTCTCGGGTGGGCGCGCACTGCCCTGCACGCCCAGGGCTCCAGGGGGGAGGAGGAGGAGGAGGAGGAGGAGGAGGAGGAGGAGGAGGAGGAGGAGGAGGAGGAGGAGGAGGAGGAGGAGGAGGAAGAGGAGGAGGAGGAGGAGTAGGAGGAGCAGCAGGAGGAGCAGCAGGAGGAGCAGGAGAAGCAGGAGGAGCAGGAGGAGATGACAGGGAGTGGGGGGAGGAGGAGGAAGAAGAGGAGATCGACTTTGTGCAGGTTTGGTATGGTTTTGTCCCGCTCCCGGAGCCTGGAGAGTGACCTCTTCCCGCGGCTGGGATTTCTGTCATGCCCACCGCCCGGGGAACCTGCCTTGATGGGCATGTTTTCCACCGCCACCACTATGAGTTGGAGGAGGGAAGGAGTGCAGGACGAGGAGGAGGAGGAGGAGGAGGAGGAGGAGGAGGAGGACCCCCTCCCCCTCCAACTTATGGTGGTGGTGGTGGAAAGCAGGCCCATCATGCCTCCCTCGACCTTGGGAGGCGGTGTAAAGGCACTTGCTCCGTCCCCCTGGCCCGGTATCCGCCGCCCCCCTGGGAGTCCCAGGACGTCGGTCCCCTGAGCGGTGGAATCTGTATCCCAATACGAGATGTCTTGAGTCTTGTCCATGCAAGCCCCGGGGAAGAATTCTCGACTCGCTCCCTGAGGTTCAGGCAAAGGGCGCTCGTCGTGGTTTCTCGCAGGCGATTTTGTTTTCTCCCCCAAACCCCGACTTTGCGACGAAGAGTGAAGCCGCCCAGACAAGGAGGCGATCCCTGGGATACACACCCCGAGGGGGACGCTCCACCCCTGTCATGGATGGCCGCCCCCCCATCGTACATATCCCATGGTTAGGCCTCACATGTCTGGTCCATTCGAGAGCCCCACGAAGCCTGGGATGGGTCAATGGAGGAAAAACCACCCAGACCAGACAATTGGCGTTTACTAAACGGCCCTGGGCGTTTACTAAACGGCCCTGGGCGTGTTCGATTCCTTCTACGGGCGCGTTTGCTAAAGGCCTCGCGCGTCGGGGTGGACCTCCCCTCTTGGCTTCCGCCCAGTGGCCTCCCATGGTGCTCTCGGCTCCCGCTCTGGGCTCCTCGCGGAGCCTCGCGGGCGGCGGGGAGCCGCGCCCGGCCGCCGCCAGGGCCTCGCGCAGCACAGGCGCTTCGACCGGGTCTGGGAGGTGCACGCGGAGATGCGGCAGGAGCGGCGGGTCTCCCCAGGCGGGGCTCATTTCGTTGGCCTCGGCATCCCTCGGGCGTGTGCATGTGTTCTAGGCGAGGATCATCTTGGACCATCGTGCGAAAGTTACACGCTCGAGGCCGAAACGTGCACGGGGAATGGACGTCCGAGCGATGGCGAGTGGCACGATCGAAGTGAGTACGGGATGAATGGATACGAAGACAGACAGCAATTACTAATTCATTTTGAACAGGATTCGCTGTCGGCGTCGCCGCGGACGTTGTCCATTCGAGGCAGAAGGCCGCCTGCCCGACAGCGGCCGCTGTAGGTTTGGGATAATGCTTGCTGTTGGGCATTTTACACATTTTTTGCTTAACAATTCTGGGTGTCCAAATTTCGATTCCTTCGATTCGGTTCGATTCGATTCCGATGGCGTCCGTTTCCGATTCGAGTCGACCTCAGATTCCTATCTGGATTCTGATCTCGCTAGCCTGCCGATTTCCGCCGATTCCATTGCTCCCGTCTCGGCTGCCGATTGCCGCCAGCCCCATTCATTTCGATCGCCGTTCCGACTTATCGATTCGATTCGATCGCCGATTCGACCTTCGAACAAGCATCGGCGGCGAAATCCGAACCCGACCCTCGCCGATCAACGGTTCATGCAAGCCGATGGGCTCGGCATTCCTCGAACACGTGACGAAATCCGAACCCTACCCCCGCCTCTCATCGATTCACGAGAATCGATGGTTGGTGGGTGTAGGTTTCGGTTGTCGCCGCCTAGTAGGTCCGGGACGAGATCTTGGCCCCGGGAAAGGGGTCGGGACCATTGGGCCGCGCATTGAACAGATCATATTGTCGTCGGATGTCGGCGCCGGCCGCCACCGCCGCGGGTATTCGCAGTCCCTAGTTTTTTCCCCAGCAGGCTGGTATCCACAGCGCTTCGCACATTGGGGCACTATTGTGAGAGAGCGTATTCATGACTATCGCGATACAGGGATTGAGTTCTATGAGTGTTGGCTTTCTTCGCTCAGAGTCCAGTTTTTGGGGCAACATTGGCATCTGTTCAAATCCAGGCGTTTCCTTTGATGCCGACCGCTGCTTTTTGTTCGAGCCATCAATACCAAAAAAGTGGCCCAGTGAAGGGCTCGAGACCTTTGGGGCGCGCTGATTGAAACAACAACAAGTCATCAGAAATCGGAGACATTCTGCGGCGTGCTCAAGGGGGGTGGAAAAGCTGCCTTCTGAGAAGGCAGGGGGCTTCATGACGAGGAGGGGGTGGAGGCTCAGGCTTCAAGCAAGGCTCGGAGGGCTCAAAAGAAGCCCCAAGAACGCTCCCCCCCCTCGCCCTGCGGTTGTCTGCACGAATCTGTGAGGATCGGCGCGAATCGGCTATGATCTATGATGGACTTTCGGCCGCAGGTCCGCGCGAGTCCGCTACGATGGGCTCCTGTGGCTTGTAGCAGCGAGGGGGAGGCCCCCCATGACGTCGCGCTGGTGTGTGTGGTGCGCTGCCAGGTGTGGGCTGTGCAGAGTCTGGCGGAGAAAAAAAATACACCAGAGGAAAAACCCAATCCGTGGATGGTTTTCACTGAGGAGATCGACCAGGAACCCGGGAGCCCGGGAACCCAGAACCCACCGAAATCGGCCCGGAGCCAATAACTGGGAACCCGGGAACCCGGAACCGGGAACCCGGGAACCCAGCTTGCTACCAAAATCGGCGGGGAATTTTCCCCTAATCTTTCAATTTCCGCTAGGACCCCTTCAGTGCAAGCACTGATTGGGGAAGAAAACGACCCCCCCCCTTGGCCCAGGACCCCTCGACGCCGGCGAGACACGTGCGAGGCCGTTGCCTGACGGCAGGGTGGCGCCGCCCCGGCTCGCAGGCGACGCCTCGACCCCTGGCACAGCAGTCCGCTTTTAGACGCGACGGGGGCACTCCGAGATGTACCCCCCGGGGCGGGGGATTCCTCGAGGGAAGAAATGTCGGAATTTGGAGCATATACATTACCAGTGGCGGGCTGTTTTTCAATCACGGGATTTTTTTGAGGGTCGGGGACGACGTCGGGGTGGTGTGGTGTATACATTTGTCCCCGTCTTCCCGTGGAAACAACGAAGAATGTATACACCAGGATCCCGTATACACCAGGATCCGCTTTCCTGTTCGAGATCCACTGTGAGGCCAGACAAAGGCGTCGGTTTATAGAGTTCGGCTCCTTAAAATGCACATGGTTCATGTCTAATTCTTCGACAGTTCTTTGACTTTCTGAAGGCCCAAGACCCTTTCATGTCTAATTGTTCTATCCTAGGCCTCTTCCTGGCCACTAGGGGGCCAGGAACAATCAGAAACGAGCGCAATTAGAAATGAGCTCGATTAGAAATGAACGACGTGTATACGGGGACCGGACCATGACCAAGCTGTCTCGGGATTTTGTCGCTGCCGATCTGGGTCAGTGGTCCATGCCGGCCGTCGCCGATTCGCCGGGACGATCGGAGAATCAACGCGAACCAGGATCGGCGGGGACCGAGATAGACACGGCATTTCCGAGTGCAATCTTGGTCATGGTCCCCGCTTCTTTCCCCTCCGATTCCGACCCACCCCCTTATCGAGGACGAACTCCCCTTTTATTCGGAGCGCGGCTGGCGGGAGGGGACGTCAGAGGGTGGCCCTTCGTGCTGCTGCTGCTCGTGCCGCCTCCCTCCCTCCACACCCCTCCCTGCTTCCCTGGGGGCAGGAACATGACCATTACACTGCGTTCGCCATTGCCTTTCGCACAGTGTAGTGGTTCAACGCAGAGCGTGCGACGTTCAACACAAAGCGTGCGACGTTCAACAAAAGATGTGCAGCATCATTCGGGCGCCGGCTCCCTTACCTCGGTGTGTGCACGTGCGGCTCCCACCTCTTCCGCCTGCGCGCTGCGAGCGCCAACGTCGGATGCCGCCGGAGCCGAGCCGAGGACGAGGAGGAGGATGATAAGGAGGAGGAGGAGGAGGAGGAGGAGGAGGAGGAGGAGGTGGAAGAGAAGGTGGAAGAGGAGGAGGATGAGAAGGAGGAGGAGGAGGAGGAGGAGGAGGAGGAGGAGGAGGAGGAGGAGGAGGGGGGGGCGCCCGCGAGCAGGAGGGAGGTCGGAGTCCCATGCCCCGCCCAGTGATTCCGTCGGTTTGCGTGTGTGTCTTGCGCTGCGGGACCCGCTCCAAGGCTCCAGAGGCTCCAGAGAGGGGCGCCCGCGTGAATTTGGCAAGTCTCGCCCCTGGCCCAGACCGTGATCCCCAGACGTGCGTCACCAGGCGCCCCCGGGGAGCCTCCCCGAGAGGCTCCCCGACGCCCAGAAGGGAGGGCCAGAGGCGCCCCACCGCAGCTGCCGAGCACAATATCCCCCCTTCTCGACCCGCGTCGGAGGCCTAGAGTTGTGGAAGTCGAGTTGTGGAAGTCGGAGGCCAAGAGGCCTAGGAAGCATGCTGCCAAATAATTTCCAGGTGTCTAATAGATGTTTCAAATCTGTTTTGAATATGCAAAAAATGGTTGAAACAGTTTTAGAACATATTTTCACAGTTTAAACACATCTTTCATTCAATCATCGGATTGTTAGAGTGTCCATTGTCATGGCATCCACAAGCCAAGAGGTTGACACCAACACCAAGATAGGCGGTGCGTCTTCACCGAGGGAAGATGCTCCCGATCTCGGTAATGGGAGTAAGAGTCGGGCTTTCGAACTGGCCGAACTACTACAACCAGCTCCAAAATCTACAGGGGGATTTGGGGCGAAAGATCAAACATACTTCAAACAGACCCCCCAAACGCCCAAACATATTCAAAACAACGTCTCCAGACTATGTTTTGACTATTGTTGAATGTCCTGCTGTAGTGGGACAGGCCCGACTTGAATCTAGGATCATCTTACCCTTGTGGAGCCCCTGTGTCGGTGTCGGTGCCCATTTCCAGGCCTCCAAACACGCGGGGGTCTTGGTCGACGAGATCTGTACGGATCCACTGCCCGTGGCCAGGCCCGTCTTGGGTTGTGCTGGACGATCAACGGAGAGGAAGCATGTTGCCAAATCATTTCTAGATGTCTAGGACCTGTGTTAAACCTGGTGTTAACATGTAAAACGCAACACATTTGCAGGACATCTTTCCTACTTTTCAAACACATGTTTAGTTCGATGATGGGACTGCTGGGGGGTCCGTTGTCGTGGCATTCACAACTCTTGGGCCCAGGGAGCGGTGCATGTGTCCCCACGGCCAGGCCAGGATCGGCGGCCAGCCCGGGGGGGAAGTGAGAGGGGGCGGGCCTGCTCACAATGCCCCGAAGTCTTCCGGCACCCAGAGAAGTTTTGGAGGCTTCCCCCGAAGACGCCAAGCGAATTCTCAGGAGGTCGGAGGGTTTCTGAGAAGCCGCGCCGCCTTCCGAGAAGGCCTTCCCCTTCTCACTTCCCCCGCAGGCGCGCCGCCGGCAGGAGGGCCTACACAGGAGCGGCGGTAGGAGGAGGAGGAGGAGGAGGAGGAGGAGGAGGAGGAGGAGGAGGAGGAGGAGGAGGAGGAGGAGGAGGGCAGGGCGTTGACTTGTACCTCGACCGTTTTGCGTGAGTTCTTCGCCGATGAGCGAGCGGCCTCCCGTGCACGTGAGGAGGAAGGTCTCCCCGTGTAGGGGCGGAGGGCGATCCGTTTTGCTATGAGGCACTTCTCTCGTGTGAGGCAGTCCTCTCGCGCGGGTTCGCTCCTCTGTTCTCCATGGCTCCATGGTTCCTCCCCTCCTCCTCCTCCTCCTCCTCCTCCGCCTCCTCCTCCTCCTCCGTCGGCGCCCGCGGTCCGCCGCGGCGCGCCCGCAGCGGCGCCGAGGGCGCAAGGCGCTTGGAGCCGTCCAGGGGTCCGCAGTGGCTCAGCATTGGTTCCGACAGTGGGAGGTAGCGTTAAGTCTGGCCTGGCTCTCTGCAGGAGGAGTTGTCAGAAATGGGCAGAGAATGACATGGGGACGATTTGTTTGACTATTTTTGGGCATTTTGGGGTGCATGTTTTGACTACGTTTTATATTTCCGCAAAAATCCCCGTGTAGGGGGACAGGCCCGATTTCAAGGTAGCGTCGTGCAAACCATGATTCATGGGCAAGCGAAAAAGTCCCAGAGAAAGCCCCCACATGCAGCTCCGAAAGGGTGGGACGCCCCAGGAGCGGGTGCAGCTCTCCATCGTGACGTACAACACGCTGGTGGACGCCTGCGTCCGGGGCCCGGGCACTGGGTGCAGTCGTCAGTGCCCAAGGTCGGCACGATCGAAATGGGTGCACGGAGAGAATGGGGACGAACACTAGCAGCCACGCCTACCCGTTTTGACTTGGGATCGCTGCAGGTGTCGCCGCGGACGCGGTCCACTTGACACAGAAGAAGTTGGCTGCCCGATAGCGGCCGCTGTCGGTTTGGGACATCGCTCGTTTTCTGGAACGGGCCTGGGCCCAGGGCTCTCTTTGACTAGGTAATCCTGGTGCCAGGCCTCAACTTGCGCACGGCAGGCAAATTCGTTCTGCGATTAATATCGAGGTGCCGCAGGGTGGACGACTGAGAAAGTTGAGGAGTTCCCGGGCGAAACGCTTGATTTTGAAATTCCGATTGGTAAAGCACACGGTGAAGTACACATGGTCGTGTGTTGCGGGTGTCTCGAGCGAAACGTCTGTTCTGCAGAATGTGTTCAGGATGTCTCGAGCGCAACGCTTGTTTGTTTTGTTCCTCTCCTGGGGATCAGAATTCAGAGGATGTCTCAAGTGAGCTGCTTGTGTTCACATGCCCATGTCTTGAAGATGTCCTGAGCGAGACACATGGTTTAACACGTCCAGGTTGCCAAGGTTGATGTTTAGCATTAGCATTCGTTAAACATGTCTCGAGTGAAGCGCTTGTTTTCACGCGTCCATGTCTCCCAGGTAGGTGTTTAGCATGAGGATTTGTTGAGAACGTCTCGAGCGAAACGCTTGTTTGCACTTGCCCAGGTCGCCCAGGCAGATGTCTAACATGAAGATGGTTGAGGATGTCTCAAGCGAGACGCTTGTTCTCGCGTGTTCAGGTCGCCCTGGCGGATGTTGAGCATGAGGAGGTGTTGAGAACGTCTCGCGTGAGGCGCTTAATGTTATGTGCTCTGGTCGCCAAAGCGGATGTCTGACATGAAGATGTGTTGGGGATGTCTAGAGCGAACCGCTAGTTTTAACGTGTCCAGGTCGCCCAAGCGGATGTCTAGGATGGGTTGAGGATGTGTTGAGCGAAACGTTTGTTTTTACATGTCCAGGTCGCCCAGGCGGATAACGAACATGAGGACATGGGCAGGATGTCTCGAGCCAAACGCTTGTTTCCACGCGTCCAGGTTGCCCATGCAGATGTCTAACATGAGGAAGTATTGAAAACGTCTCGAGCGAGACGCTTGGTTTCTCGTGTCCAGGTCGCCCTGGCAGATGTCTAGCATGAGGATGTGTTGACTGAGACGCTTGTTTTGACGTGTCCAGGTCGCCCAGGTGGATGTATGAGGATTTCTTGAGGACGTCTCGAGCGAAACGCTTTTCGCAGTACAGCGCATCGCAGTCCAACCCCGCCCGTCCGTGGGGCGTCCCCTGGCGCTGGCGCGTCCCCTGGCGCGTCCCCTGGCGACGCTCTGGCGTGACGTGCCTGGGCACGTCCCCTGGCACGCCACTCGGCGTGGCACGTTCCCTGGCTCATCCTCTGTCGCGTTTCCTGGCTCGTTCCCAGACGTTTCCTCTGCCCGTTCCGTGGCGCGCCCTTTGCAACGTCCCTGGACAAGACGGCCTCTGGCCGCCCCTTGGCACGCGCCTTGGCACGTCCCGTGGCAGTTCCCTGACACGTCCAGGCACGTCCCCTGATACGTACCCTGGAACGCCCTCTGGCGCATCCCGGCATCCCCGTATTGCGCCCCTGGAACATCCTGTGGCGTGTCATTCATTTTGGGAGTTGAGTCGGATTTCGAGGTCGAGTTGATTGAACGTCCCGCACGTTTGCATTTCAACTAGCTCTGGGGCAGCTACTTTGTGCTCAGGCAGCTCGAGCTCAAGATCCAAATCAGTTCGGTCAGGACTCGGATGCCAAGGAGGATTCGATCCACAACGCTATAGAGCACAATCGTGGCATGGCACATCGCAGTTCAGCACTGCACAGCACAACGCAGCCCTTTGCACGGCACATCAAGGTCGATATTTTCAGTATTGCAATTGCCCGTCGTCCAATCAGGTGTCTTGAAAACGTTGCCATGCCTCACATTTCTATATTCCTTTCCGGGTTCTTGGGTCGACCATGGTTGCATCGTGCCCTTGTTTTTGGTGCCCATTTCGGGTGTCCGAACCAGAAACCAGGACAATATTTTTTGGAGAGAATGAGACTAGAATATGTTGGCCGTGGTTGTTGCTTTCTCGTGGGCGCCACTGCTCTGGTTGACCAACAAGTCCAAATTTACGAGGCCCTGATCAGCAGGCGCGACGCGTGGGGCGTTTCAGAAAGGGCACCTGTCTGAAGGAGTCGATGAGTTGATGCCTGTTCCT
Organism: Prorocentrum cordatum; assembly: GCA_963575745.1. Lineage (NCBI taxonomy): Eukaryota > Dinophyceae > Prorocentrales > Prorocentraceae > Prorocentrum > Prorocentrum cordatum. The sequence continues at coordinate 714,725 of CAUYUJ010016871.1, read as the reverse complement.
CTGCGCAGGGTGGCGGAAGGCCGGCGGCAACAACATTTGGACCAGTCCGACAGCGGAAGGTCGTCGGAAGCCGTCAGGGATAAGGTATGTTCGACAACACGTGTATATGTTTGCATGTCTATGCAGCAGTATAGTCATGTGATGTGGTAATTAATATGTTTGTAGATGTGTAAGTCGATGATTTTATGTATAGTAGTAAATACCATGTTGCGTACCCACCCCATTGGCATCGAGTGACACGAGGAGTTTGTCCATGCTGGTAAGGAAAATGGCAGTGCAGGTGCTGTCCTATGTTGTGCAAGCTACATAGGATGCGCTCACGTGGCGATTCAAAGGACAACAACAGAAGGACGAGGAGCGAAAACCCAGGCTTGAGGAAGACATGCGGGCGGGAACGAAGGACTTGAAAGGACGCGTGGTGTGGCCGACCCGTCAGCGCGGCAGCAGCTGAGGGAAAGTGGCAGGGGGCAGAACACGACGGCGAAAGTGACGGGGGCAGACCGAAGAGTGACGTTAAATATGCAGCGTTGCCTGCGCCATGTCGCCGCGGCGCTCGACCACAGGATTTAACCGGCTAGTAGTTTGCGCAAGAAGCGAGCGAGGCCTAGCTCGACCGCCAGCTCCCCTGCTCCCTTCCTGCACGCTCCAGTGCGGGAGCTGAACGCCCGGGCGGCCCGCGGCAGCGCCCCGCTGGACCGCCGAACAGCCCACGAAAGCGGCGACGGCGTGGCACATCGCAGCCCCGCTGAGATGGCGGGGTCCGATCTGATTTTGCGTGGGACGTCACTCCCTTGGACCCCCTGCAGCCTTCGAAAAAGGTGACAGTTTCGCAGATTGCCGGCCCAAAGGGATGGCGAGGTCTAGTATGAGTCTGCGTGGGACGTCACCCGGCTGGACCCCCGAGCGGCCGTCGAAAGTGGCGACAATATCGCAGATCGCAGCCCCACAGGGATGGCGAAGTCCGATCTGGTTTTGGCGTGGGACGTCACTCCTTTGGACCCCCCCAGCGGCCCTCGAACGCGGCAGCCGTTTCGCAGACTGCTGCCCCACAGGGGCGGCGAGGTGTAATATGAGCCTGCTTGGGACGCCACCCCGTTTGACCCCCCAGCGGCCCTCGAAAGTGGCGACCGTTTCGCAGATCTCAGCCCCACAACGACGGCGAGGTCGAATCTGAACTCGCGTGGGACGTCACTTCGCTTGACCCCCAGCAGCCTTTGAAAGTGGCGACGGTTTCGCAGACCGCAGCCCCACAGGGATGGCCAGGTGTAGTCTGAGTCTGCGTGGGACGTCAGTCCGCTGGACCCCCCAGCAGGCTACGAAACCGGCGACAGTTTCGCAAATCCCAGCCCCCCAGGGATGGCGAGGCATGATCTGAGTCTGCGTAGGACGTCACTCCGTTGGCGACAAATTCGCAGACCGCAGCCCCAAAGGGATGGTGAGGTCTTACTTGAGCTTGGGCAAAACGTCGCCCCGAAGCAGCCATTTAGAGTGGCGACAGTTTCGCACATCGCAGCCCCACAGGGACGGCGAGGTCGAATATGGGTTTGCATAGGACGTCACTCCACTGGACCCCCAGCAACCCTCGAAAGTTGCGACACTTCGCATATCGTAGCCCCACATGAACCGCGGAATATAAACTCAGTTTGCGGTGGACGCCACCCCGCCGGACTCCAAGCAGCCTTATGAAGTGGCAACCGTTTAGTAGATCGCAACCCCGCAGGGAGGGCGAAGTAGGAGACAAGCTGGAGCGCAAGACGGAACGAGGTTAGAGGCAGGCAGGAATGATGAGAGAAAGAGGGAGGCGGGGAGGAAAGAAGGCGGAAGGTGTGCCACCGCAGTGCTCCATTCAAAACGAGTACCCATCGCATGAGGTTTGATACTAATAGTTGTACTCATGTGATATACATACATATATATATATATATATATATGTATGTATATGTCTCATACTATGTACACACATCGTTGTATACTATAAATTTGTATATATGCATATACAGTTGCCTATCATGTGTGTAGTGCTCGGTATTTGCAATATCTATGTATGTTTGTATATGTATGTAAACGGCATGTCTATTCATATTCGTAGATGTCGGTGTAAATATTTGTGAGTGTGCATCCTATAAATGTCATAGAATATCACATATGCATATGTAGATGTATATGCGTGCCCTCTGCCGCCAGCTCCCTTTCTACCAGAATGGGATATGCACCAGCTGCGTCGGGATACCGGTAAGCGCTGCTGTGAGGGCAATCGTCGAGACAAATTGAGATCATATGGGACCGTTGAACTGTGTGCTCAGCTGCCCCGTTACGCCTGTTTGAAATTCAACACGTGCCGTGTTCAAAAGGCCGTGTCAACACGTTGCGTGTTGGCGTCACGTGTCGGCCATTTGTTTGGCGAACGTATGGCGCCAGACATACGTTTTCCGTCTACGTGTTGTTTTCCGTGTTTGCTTGCTACGGATTGCAGGTTGCGTATCGGGGCAGCTAAGACTTTGTGTTGCATTTGCCCCGAATGGGAGGAGGCCCAGGGTTCTGTTTGTAGTTGTTGCCCCCCCGGACTCGACTTAGAGAAGGCCAGCGAATCTCCGTTCGATACGAAACAACATAACATCAAATTCGGTGAGGAAAAAATGCATTTCGCGCACGCCGGCTCGAGGAAAGTGGACGGCCCGTGTGGGATCCGCCAATTATTACGAGGTCTGGTGACCTTCGTTTCCCTAGTTAAAAAGGTACGGAGCGTGTTTCCCAGAATCCTTTACCAAGAACGTTGTCAGTAGATTTTGAAAATCGCACATACATATGGAAATGTTGCCTTTCTGCGTGCCCGCTCGAGGATGGCGCGCCCTGCGCGCCGAATATCTGAGGATGTCTCAAGCGAAGCGCTTGTTTTGCAGAACTTGAGCGGCCATGGCGCCCTAGGATGCCCAGGTGGTCCTGGGAGCCCGAACACAGGTAATGTACTAGGTAACGTGGCCCTGGGAACGTGGACGTAGTGCAATTCGCAAAAAGGAGGGCTGCCGTGGGAGCGCGGACGCAGCGTAGCTTACGAGGGATCGTGGCCCTGGGAGCGCGGACGCGAGGTAATTTACGAGGGATGCCCTGGGGGGGCGGACACAGCGACATACGGGTTTCAGTGTGCCCGATGTCCCATATCTTCTTTTGTCTCCTCCCGCAGACGGCGCGATCCGCGCCCCATCCCTGCTGGAGCGAGCCTAGGGGTATTCAACATGCGACCGGCGGATTCTACACACAAGTATATGTGCGCGGAGAGGATGTATCCAGTACGCTTTCGCGTATGAAGTGGCCAAGTATGGGACCGTCTGTTCGACCTTGAGGATTTCTCAAATTATGGTGCAATGAAATGTATTGGGATTTAGTAGGTCCTCCCGTGTGCATGTACTGAGTTCTAGTGGGATTTAGTGGGGGCGCAAGTGAGATCTAGTGGGATCTAGTGGGTTTAGTGGGGGCCACTGAATCTAATTACCTCGGCGCTCGAGCGACTACCTGAGGCTCCGATGCCCGGCCACCTAACCGTGTCAGGCGCGTGCGCGCGCACTTTCGGCACATGTTTTCACGCGTGTAGACTTACGCACAGGGTCCCACGTGCGACCGCGGATGCGCCACACGTGCACCTGGGTGACCGAGCGGGGTATCCAACATACGTTGGGCACGCGTGCGTTGGGCACGGGCTTTCGCAAGTGGCCCCCCCCAGGGGGGGTGTCCAGCATGCGGCTGGAGGATGCAAAAAGAGCCGCGCGGAGCGAGGGTATCCAACATGCGTTCGGCTCGCGTGCGTATGGCATGCGTTCTTGTTAGTATGTCGGCCCGCAGGGAAGGTAAGCAACATGCGGCCAACGGTGAACATGTTTTGTTGCATGTGTTTTTGCGCGCGTGGCCCCCAGTGGGAGTATCCAACGTGCGGCCAGCGGGTTCCTTATATGTGGAAACGAATGCGCGGGGCGTGGGGGCGTCCAACCAGCTTTAGGCACGCGTTCGCTTGTCGCGCATCTTCACGCGTTTAGCCCCCCAAGGCGGACAGTTATCCAACTTACTCTTGAGGGGGGGGGACCGACGTGCGTCTGGCAGTCGTCCGTTTGGCACGTGAGTTCACGTGTGCCATCCCCTCGCTGACTGGGAATTCTGATTCCAATTTTTGCTTGCCAGATACGCAGACGCATGTGAGGGTTGGTGGCCCTTATAGCACGGGCAGGCAATATCCTGGCTCGATGCCGACGAACCAGAACGTAATGTGATTTGCTGCTCCTCAGGACACGCCATTGCAACAACGGTCATGTTTCGGCATATTGGGGGCCAAAACAATGCGGGGCGTGCCGATATGGTGTAACAACCGGCGAGCCAGCAGAACGGCAAGTACATCACACCGTGGCGCACGAATGGCGCAGACGAGCATCGCGAGGAACATCATACTTAATGCCATGAGCATCGTATTTGAAGGTTTTGCGAAATGATGACCAGCAAAGTTTTCAGTTCTGTTGTACTGGCGACTACAGAGATGCCGGGAATGCCGATGAACATTGCAGCGTGAAATTGAAAACCAATTGTGGATTGAAGAGTTAGAGAAGGTACAGACAAGATCGATGACCCTGTTGACAGACGATCCACAACGCACCGTGATTGCTTCCTCTTCAGGATACGCTTCTGCAGTAACGGTCATGGTTCGGCATATTGGTGGCCGAACCAGTACGGGGCGTGCCGACATGACGTAACAACCAGCGAGGTAGCCGGACGTCAAATACATCACACCGTAACGCATAAATGACGCAGACGAGCAGCGCGAGGATGAAGAAGTCGTGAAATGATTGGCCAGTAAAGTTTCCAGTTCAGTCGCGCTAGCGACAACACAGATGCCGATCATGCCGATGAACATTGCTGCCAGAAATTGAAAAGCAAATTTTGGTTTGAAGAGCCAGGGCAGGTACAGACCGCAGACCTCAGACGACGACGCAGACCGCAGCGATGACGACGGCGGCGACGAGGAGGGAGGCGGTGGCGACGATAATGATGGCGGCGCTGGCGATGCCGAGGGTCATCCCTGGGCGGTTCCCTGTGGGTCCGCGGTGCCCGAACCTGGCCAGGGAAGGCCACGATTTAGGTGGTTGAGCTCCGAACACGGCCGTGGTCCAACAACAATGGCGTCGGCCAGGGTGGTTGCGGGTGCTTCCTCCTCCCCGTACCCCTCCTTTTCTTTCCCCTCCTCTCTGTCCTCCTCCTGCTCCTCCGTCCCTTGTGTGGCCTTGCGCTTTAGCTTTAGCCCTTCCTCCTCCAGTGCTCTAGTGACATTATGATCTGGCTGGTTTTTTGCACGTCGATGTCGTATGGTGAGACTGTCGTGGTCACGATGTGTTCTGTTGCGTTATTCAGCGATGGCTCTGAAGCATTCCCCTCGGTGGTCAGTTCGCTCCCCCCCATCCCCGCTTCCAGTCCCACAGGGCTCCGCCCTTGACACTTGCAGCGCTTTTCCCTCCACCCCCTCTCCCCTCGTAGGGACGGACGGTGCCGCATGCGGGCGGCTCGGTCTCCCCTTTAAGACGCCCTGCTCGCGGCCAGTGACGGCCGCCCTTCAAGCGGTAGCCGTTGGTAGGCGCTTCTTGCGCACCCGAGAGCCTGTCTCCAAGCTTGCCGCAGGCCAGGATAGTTGGCTTGCACCGGCTCCTGCTTGCTCTGCGTTGCCTCTGCTCGCTCTGCGCCGCCTCTGCCGCTTCCCCTCCCCCTCCTCCTGGTCTGCGCCTGTTCGCAGTGCATGTTCCTTTTGCCCCTCGTCCTCTCCTCCTCCTCCTCCTCCTCCTCCTCCTCCTCCTCCTCCTCCTCCTCCTCCTCCTCCTTCTCTCCTCCTCCTTCTCTCCTCCTCCTCCTCCTCCTCCTTCTTGTCTCCTCCTTCTCCTTCTCCTCCTCCTACTCTTCCTCCTCCTTTTTTTCTCCTGCTCCTCCTCCTCCTCATCCTCCCCCTCCTCCCCCTTCTGTCTGCACCGCATCGTGGCCGGGCAAGCGCCTGTCGCACCTGCAGCGCGAAGGTTGCAGGGTGCGACCACCTCGAGTTTGTGTCCCCGTCGGCTTGGGTCAGGGGCTGCGGCCCGCAGGGTCATTATTGTTTTACCTGATCGGGTTCAAAAATTGAGTTCCCATGTGCTCCATAACTCCATCGTGTCACACCCCTCGAGGGACGCGGTGCTGTGCTGCCCCCAGGTCGGGGCGTCGATTCGAGCGATTCCAGGTGGTTGGCGATTCCGAGTCGGCTTGGCGTTGCCAGAGGCTCGCAGGCCCCAGTCGCCTGTAAGATTTGTTTTTTTCTCGGTCGTAGTTATGGATATTTTTACATGGGTCTTTCCGTCGTTTGTATCCATGTCCACTGCTGGCTGTTTGAGAGGGGTCCCTTGTGAGAATTCGCGTTTGGTCTGGCGTTTAGGGTCGTTGGGTGGCCCTCAAGGTGGATCGCGGCTTTGTTGGCGAAGAGCAGATCGCTCTTGCTTGTCCGCGTCTTTGCTAGCGCTTGTCCTTTCACACACCCAGACCATGGCGGCAGCCATCCCTGCCGCTCAGGGACCTAGTTGTCGGGGGAAATCCCCGCCAGCACCGAATATGAGAATGTATTGCTGGTGGAGGGGGCTCCTACTCCTCCCCGTCCTCCTTCTTTCCTCCTCCTTCTCCCCGTCCACCCATTCCCTATTTACCCGTCCTGATCCTCGCTCCCTCCTCGACTTACCCCCCTCCTGCTCATCCTCTTCCTCCTCCTCCTCCACCTCCTCCTGATCCTCCTACCCCTCACCTTCCCCTCCTCCTTCTCTTCGCCCTCCCCCTCATCCTCCTCCTCATCTTCGCCCTCCTCCCCCTCTTCCTCTTCCCCCTCCCCCTCCTCCGCCTCCCTACGCCTCGCCCCCCCCCCTCCTGCCCCCGTCGAGCGCGCGGCCCGAGGCGAAGAGTTACGGCATGTCGCGCATCCCGGCGCTGCTTGAGGACACAGCGGCCGGGGCCTAAGAGACGGGGGTCGGTGCAGACGGGGGTCAGCCAGGGCACCGGATCCTGCAGGATCTTGCGAAGAACCCTTCTGGCTGACCCGGGTAAGCCAGCCGCTCGCGGCCGCGAGGCGGCCGCGCACATTGGCCGACCCGGGTTTGCGAAGACTTGCGTTGCAGTTTGTTTTTCCCTGCATTGCAGTTTTTAGGTTTCCTGCTGACCCGGGTCTGGATTGACCCGGGTCAGGAGATCCCCGAAGCGGGGACTTCGGGGGCCCCCAAACTGGGTGGTGACCACACCGTGTGGTGAGTCGATGGGGATTCGGGGTCACCGCACGGTTTCGGGACTCGAGTCCCTCTCCGAGAGTGCTTCGGGCGACTGGAGCCTCCAGTGTCCCAAGACCGTGCGGTGACTGAGCGTGCGAAGAGCTACGGCATGTCGCGAATGCCAGCGCTGCTGGAGGACGCGGCGGGGACTCCTGCCCCTCGGGGGCGGCCAAGAGGGGGGTGATGACTAGGGGGGGGGGGATATCGTGGCGTCGGCCATGATATTCGGAAACTGAAAGAAATACATTGCCAGTGGCGGACTGCTTTTCAATCCCAGGACTTCTTGATGGTCGGGAACGACGTCGGGGTGGTGTGGTGTATACTTTTCCCCCGTTTTTTCATTGGGGAAACGACGAAAAATGTATACACCAGGATCCCGTATACACCAGGATCCTCTTTCCTGTGCGAGTTCTAGTGCGGGGCCGGAAAAAAGCGTCGCTGTATAGAGTTCGAATCCTTAGATTTCTCCCTAGATCTCATGGCGCCTCTTCTTGTCTCAGTACGTCCCTGGCCCTGCTCCCTGGGCCGCGCATTTGCCGCCAGTCATGATTTGCACCCCCCTCTCTTGGACACCCCCCTCTTGGCCGCCCCCGACTCAGTGGGCCCTGCAAACGACTCCAGTTTTTCTCCGTGTCCGAAAAGTGTTTTGAAAGTGCAAACGGCCAACAAAAAGCAGCCACCGGGAACGACGGGGCCGTTTTTTCACCGTTTCCGATTTGCCGTTTTGATGCCGGCTCCGGCGCCGTTTTTGTTGCCGGTCCTGTCGCCGTCTTTCTTTCCCCGCTTCCAGCTCCCGTTCCAATCCCGGAGCCGTTTTTGTTGCCGTTTCTGGTCGTTTTTTTTTGCCGCTGCCATTTTCGAGAGACATTTTAATCGGAAACGGTGGAACACATTGCCCTGCTGTTTTCGGGACCTTGGCATCGCTCGGACGTGTGCATTTTTCCTCCGGCGAGGACCATCGAGGAGAATCCTTGATCATTTTTGGCGAAAAAGCCACGCACGAAACCGAAAAAAGCACAGGGAATGGACGTCCGAGCGATGGCCAGGGACCCACTAAGCTTTTGCCCCAGTGCGGACGCAGAACGGTCAAGAACTAATGTTCCGCAGACGGGGACGCCTGCCCCAGGGCGGCTGGGAAGCTTTTACCCCCGCCTGGCACCGCTGGGGCATGAGCTTGCTGCCCGCCCCCATTCAAGCAGTGGCGAAGCGTCCTGGCCCGCTTATAGCCCTACCAGACAATGTTATAAGAAACTTTGCGGTTTCCACGACATGTTCTTAGAACCTTTCTGGCTGAAGCTCCCCCTTGTTGTAACACATAAGGCTTAAGTTCTAAGAACATACCAGACAATGTTCTAAGAAACTTTGCGGTTTCCACGACATGTTCTTAGAACCTTTCTGGCTGAAGCTCCCCTTGTTGTAACACATAAGGCTTAAGTTCTAAGAACATTGTTTTGGTTCTTAAACTATTTTCAGGTTCTAAGAACATTTCGTGGTAGGACTATAGGAATGCCGGGACGCTCGGTCCCTGCTCAACCCATGGCGGAGCAGCTCAGCTTGTATTGTGCTTCGCCCTCTAGAGGACAAGGTGCCGATTACCAGGAGATCCCAGCATCGCATTTTTTCACAACGGGCGATTTGCATTCTTTCGGGCCCTGGGGCGTTCACGGGTCGGCCCCGCTCGAAACATTCAAAACCAAGATGGGGTCCATATCCCGCGGCGTGATTTCTCGCAATGATCATTTTTTCGAGATGTCGGATCACAGGGTACCGCGACCCTTACATCGTTTTGTTTATTCTTGGGCCTCTTGCCTTTGTCGCCACGGCTGGATCCTCGGAGACATTCTATGGTCAGAGCGCCCTCCGGGAGAGGTCCATGCAGCAGCAGTATCGGTGTTTGTTGGTCTGGTCCCCCCAATTGGGGAACGAACATCAGACTCAATTTCAGTCGTAGGCGGCCAAGTGGGGGTGATGAACGGGGGGGCGATATCAAGTCCGGGAACACGAGATATCTCCCTGGCCTCTCTTCTGATTTCGATGCGTCCCTTGGCCCCCCGAGGTACCAGCGCAGGGGGCGGCGGTGAGGGAAATTCCTCCTGAGTCGGGCCTCCCACCTGCGCGCGCCAGAGTCTCCCCCGATTGCGCTCAGCCCGAGTTCTCCCAGATGGCACTCTGCCCCAGGTAGTACACTGGTCGTACGCCCAGAGCCGGGATGGCAAGGCGACAGAAGTTTTTGGAAGGTTCTTCGGAAGGGTTCTGGAAATTCTTGGAACGGATCGTTTGGAAAGCTTGACGACACACAGCGGGAAACAGGCCTCACGCTGCCCCATGTAGAACATCGTACGTGTTTTCAGTCTTTCCCCTGAAGCAGGTGGGGTCTTGGAGCAAGCGGGTCTAGTGTTCACTTGGGTCGCATTTGGGGGACCCCAAGCAGGGCCCTACCTGGACCTTGATCCCGGAAAATTCGGGTGCCCAGCAACAGCAGCAGTTGTTTGTATTTTTCCAGCTTTGGCAGCCGCCACACGACATGTCGTCCCCCCTCCCCCCGCATGCGATTTTGCATAGGGTGCCCTGCGATTCAAGATCTGGGGCCTGTTCAAAAAAGACGCGTGCCCCCCCCCCCCCTGAACGGCTGCGGCCTCCGAATGCCAAGTGGGAAACGATGCTCGACATGGCTATGCAAACGCAAGCGAGGCCAATCGCGGAAACATCGGCCCCCCCCGATCTCCCTCGCGGCATTTTCGACCCCAGAGCCCGTGTCAGACTCAACAGCGCCTCCCAGGAGGCGGCGCCGAAGCGCGAGGGGCCCACGCCACGGAAATTTTGACCCCTGGCATGCCCAGGCCGGGCGTGAGGCGGTCGCCACCCCTTCACGTCGGGGCCTCTTGTGCCGCCCCGTGCCAGCCGAGTGCCTTTCGAGGTGCCAAGGGGACAGGCAGGAACTGGAGGAGGAGGAGCAGGAGGAGGAGGATGAGGAGGAGGCCTCGCGGCTCAGGAGGCCCGTCTAGGGGCCGCGACGATGCCTTGGACGGGGGCACGGCGGCCAAGCTTGACGAACCGGGCCCGATGCGCCGCCAACTCCCGATGCCTCGGCAATGCGGCGCGATCCTCTGACCCCATCGGGGAAGCCTACAACCAAAAGACGACTAAGGATGAACAACTACCTCCTGGGGAACGGGTGGAGACATCCAGGGGCCCACGTCGTTGAACAAACGACGACGACGTCGGGGCGGCGCCGCGCCAGACTTTCGCCGCGCCGACGTCGACGACGCATCGCCGACCTCACCGAGTCATCTCCGATACATCGGCCATGCATCGGCGCTGCGGCGCGATCCTTTGACCAGATCCTCTCGGACCCTCTCTAGGTGTCCTTTCTTGGCGGCCCAAGGGCCTGGCAGGGCCCCCCCAGATGGTGAAAACGACCAGAAATTTTCAGTGGTAGTTTCCTCACGGGGTGAGGGGTCTGATCTCATCGGGTTGTCCTCCTCTCGCGCGAATGTGTCCTTTCGTGTGCGCGCGCAACTTCATCGCCGATCGTGTTGCCTCGCGTCGCCTGCCGAGCTCTTGCTTCGTGTAGCTGGTCCTTCCGCGGTCTCAGGGAGGGGGAGGGGAGATGGAGGACGAGGGGTGGGGGGGAGGCAGGGGCGGGCAGGAGGGACGGACGAGGAGGAGCAGGAGGAGATGTAGGTCCAGAGTAAACCCAGCATGCGTGAACGAAGCTGCAAGACACTCTCCCGTCCCAAGTCCGCTGCTCATTCAAGGCCCAGGGAGCCGCCCTAGAAGGATTATCTTGTCATCCTGCTCTCTTGTTCATATTCCCCCCCTTTCGCTCTCCCCTCTCCTCTCGCTCCCGTTCTCGTGGGGCTGCTACTCCTGCCCCCCGCCTCCTGGTTGCCTCCCAGAGGAGATGGCGCGCTCCGAGATCCAGGCCAACGTGGTCACCTACAGCACCATCCTGAAGGGCTACGTCCAGGAGAACTCCCTCGACAAGGCCAAGGGGTGGAGGGCGGCGGAGGAGAGCGGGAGCAGCCAGTGCGGCTAGTGCTGGCCAGTTGTTGTTGTCTTCTCCTCCTGCCCCAGCTGCCCCTCGTGCTCCTCCTCCAGAAGTTTATGGGATCGGAGGACTGCTTGCTCCTCCTCGAGCGGTCTGGCTCGCGATCCGGCGTGGCCCGCCCACGCTATCCAGCTTTGGGCTCGACCGGGCCAGCCCGCCAGAGCGGTTCGCCGCCGTCAGGCTGCGGGCGATGCGAGCCCGGCTTCTCGAGCCGATGCGGGGCTGACCTCGCGGAGGCCAGAGGAGCGGCAGAGGCCACCGCCACCGAGAACCCATCGAGGAGGGGGGGGTGGGTGGACCTTTTTCCTGGGCGGCGGCGCGCCAGAGCGTCATCCGGTGCTGGGTGACACCTCGGGCGTGCCAGCGCCTGGGGGCGGGTCCCGCCCCGATGGGTTTTCGGTGGCGGTGGTCTCTGCTTCTCCCCTGAGGGGGAGGACAAGGAGGTGAAGGAGGAGGAGGAGGAGGAGGAGGAGGAGGAGGAGGATAGACTAGCCGCCAGAGAGGGAGCCCACAACCACGCATCCCTACGTGAGAAACCCAGAGGACCGCAGCTGTGGGCCCCTGGTGATCCCCGCAGTCCTTCAGCCCGCGCCTCGGAGCCGCGCAGCATGGCGAGGCTGTCCCAGGCGCAGCTGCCGCGCCGCTGCCCTCGCTCTCATGGCCAGGACTGGCGCCTGCAACTGGACTGGGACACTGCTTGCTAGGAGGAGGAAAAGGAGGAAAAGGAGCAGGGGAGGAGGAGGAGGAGAAGGAGGAGGAGGATGAGGAGGATGAGGAGGAGGACACGGAGAAGGAGGATGAGGAGGGGAGGATCAGCAGGGCATGGAGGATCTCCTGCACTCGGTCGGGGCCTGTGCGGGCAGGGAGGCGGGGGATCCCTCCGGGAGGCCAAGGGGGGGGACGACATTTGCTGTGCGCATCTGTTTCCAGCCCCGCCACAGCACGCCCCTCGAGGCATGGTCGCCGATCTTTTGCCGGGAGGCGCCATGCTATCCAGCTTTTGCACGGCTCGTTCTCTAGCCGCCTTTGCCACAACCCTTCTGTTAGCGTCCGCCCCGGGAGGCCAAAGGCCAAGGAGGAGGACCGGGCTGGAGAGTCGCCGTTGTCTCAATTGCTGGGTGAAGCCCAAACGGTGTGGTGACCACACCGCTCGGTGACTCAGTGGGGATTCGGGGTCACCGCACGTTCTTGGGACACGGGTCGTTCTCTCAAGACGTCTCGGGCGACTGGGGCCTCGAGGGTCCCAAAACCGTGTGGTGGCGGACCGCGCGGTGAGGTCGCTGGAGATGCCGACATCACCACGCGGTCCGTCACCACACGGTTTTGGGGCTCCAGAAGCTGGCCCTCCTCCGAATTCTGTCGCTGACCCCTCCAGACGAAGTGAGGCGTCCACGGAGGGGAGGGGGCGGTCCAGTTGGCTCGACTGCGGCTTCGGCGGAGCATGAGCTTCGGCGGAGCATGGCTTTGGGACGCCCCGATCGCTCGAGATCTCTTCGCGTAGCCCCAGGATCAAGGGAGGAGCAACCACTCGGACCGGACAATTGGCGTTTACTACGCGGCCTTGGGCGTGTTTTAAACAGCCCTGCCCTTTTCGATTCCTTCTGTGGGCGCGTCTACTAAAGGCCTCGCGTGTCGGGGTGAGTATTATCGGGCTGGATTCTCTGCCCTCTACAGAAGCAGGCCACAGCAAAACAAACACGTCAGCACGAGCCGAATGGAGGCCCGCGCGGATTTCTCGGGCCAGCGCCGGGCCCTTCCCCCAAGCCAGGAGGGGGATTGGCGGCGGAGTCGGGCGCGAGTTGCTCCGCGCGGCCCCGCAGGCGTTCGAGCTCATGGACGAGATGAAGCTCTCCAAGGCCGCTCCAGACGCGCCCTCTCCCCTCCGTCTGCCGCGAGAGGCCGCCGTCGCTGGCCCTCTGCCCCCTTGCTCCCTCCTCCCTCCTACTCCTGCTCCTCCTGCTCCTGCTCCTCCTCCTCCTCTTCCTCCTCCTCCTCCTCCTCCTTCTCCTGCTCCTGCTCTTCCTCCTCCGCCCCCCTCGCGCTCACTCCCCCTTTTCTCCCTCTCTTGTCCTCTGTCCCTCTAGCCGTGCTGCTGCCGTGCTGCTCTCTCTCTCTCTCATCCGCCCGAGAGCTATGCCGGTTCCCACCGGCCCGTCGTCTTCCCCACGTGGCCCGCGCGGAGGGAGCGTCGGGGCAGGACGAGGAGGAGGAGGAGGAGGTGAAGGAGGAGGAGGCGGAGAGAAGGAGGAGGAGGAGGTGGAGAAGGGGGAGGAAAAGCACTCCCCCCTGGGCCCCCCCCCCTGGGGAGGAGGACCGGAGCAGGATCGGCGTGGGAGAGGGGAGGGGAGGAGGAAGGAGGACCCCCAGGGACGGATGCGTATCTAACTCCCCTCCCCTCCCTGGGACTCCTCCCCACCTGGGGAGGAGGACCCGAGGAGGACCAGCGCGCCGGAGAAGGACCGGCGGTGGGGAGGAGGGCCCCCAGAGGCGACGCGAATCTGACTCCCCCCCCCCTCCTGGGACCCCCCTCGCCCTGCCTGGGAAGGGATAAAGGGAAGGGCTTCCCTTTGACGTAATGCGGGCGTGGATGGAATTCTCTCAAGCTGCGATCCCGTTCCCCGAACGAGGAAGGGTGCTCTCTCTCTCTCTCTCTCTCTTCCCCGACGGGAGAGGAGGATGGTAAGGAGGGTACGAAAGAAGGCTCCCTGTCGACGGGACCGGGCAGACACCCCACACACGCCGACAGGGTCGGCGGATTTCGAGGGGCCGCAACCGCGGGAATAAGACCAGCGTTGCAGTGGGAGCATGATTCGGAAGGACTGGAAGCGCGGAAGCAATGCCAACGCTGCAGCAGGGACACGATTGCGCTACAGCGGGACAATTGTTTGGAAGAGCCAAGAACGTGAAATGGAGCCAACTCTGTAGCAGGAGCGCCATTCTGAAAGCACATTACATACCAACTCGGCGGCATCCAGTGTATAACAAACAGTAGATGGAGGAGAAGGCCAGGACACCTCGACGGCGCCTTCGGGGGAGAGGGGAGAGCCGTATTCATAGTGTGCAACTTCGAATGATGAGGAGGTATGACGTTGAGGGGGAGGCAGGATGGGGAGGAACCCGTACAAGAGGGGGAAAGAAGAGCGAGAAACATGGGAGAGGCAAGCCAGGTTCGCTCGCGCCTCATCTGACATCCTGCCCCTCCTTCCCATCCCATCCCTTCCCTTTGCGCTGAATGCTTCTCTATCCGCGGACGCGTGTCGTAGCCGACCAGGAATTCCAAAGAACAGACCCTGTCGTGTTTTGCGCAGTCGGAATCGGGGAGTTGCGTGCACAGGAGAAGATGGCGGGTAAGCGGGAAGATGAGCAGGAGGAGAAGGGGGATGTGGCAGGAGGAGAACGAGGACGAACAAACGCAGCAGGAATTGAAGTGGAAGGAGCGGGAGGAGTAGCAGGGCCAGAGGAAGGCGGATGAGGGAAAAGGAGGTGGACGGCAACGTTGAGGAAGGACTCGGATCCCGAGATGTTTCTCGCCTGGGCGAGAGCGCAACTGTCAGCCAGCGACGGGGGCAGAGCCGCGATCTTTACACGAGGCCCACTCTGCAGCGGGAACACGGTTTTGGAAGGGCCGAAAACGCCCGGGATGGACAACACAAATCGTAAGAAAGGCCATTTCGCCAGCATCACGTGCGCAAAAAGCAATGCGTGGAGAGGAGGCGGCATTCTCAGGACATTCGGGGGAGAACAGAGAGTTCGTTTCTCATTGAATAATTATTTAAAAAGAGGAAGGAGACAATAAGAGCAGGAGGAAGATGAGGAGAAGAAGGAGAAGGATGAGGCGGGAGGAGGAGGAGGACACATGAACGAGTTGGTGGAGGAGGAGCAGAGAGAAAGTAGCAGGAGGAGGAGGCGGAGGAGGAGAGGAGAGAAGATGAGAGGTGGAGGATCATGCAAGAGGAGGCGATGTATAGTTTGTGCGTGTGCTTGCCCGGAGTATGCTTTGTGTCATTTGGTGCCTCACCGTCTTGTGTCGCGGCAAGTTTGTTTCCTTCCGAGTCGGAAGTCTTAGGCAGATTTCCCTTATGTGCGCGTTCAAGCGTCATATCTACCCGCCCTGTGGTGGTCCCGTCTACTTTGCCAATGCCATTGGTGCCCCTTGCCATCAATTTCGCCAGGCGCTCCAACCTTGCCCATCGCATTCTTCCATCCCTGCAGCTACCCTGCCCGAGCTCTCCTGTGTCATGCCATCAATCTCTCCTCGCGGTTCCCGAGTCCTGCACATCCTCTTTCGATAACGTCTGCGGTGGAGGTTGGACGTTTGCCCTATTGTGATTCACGTGTCGGCCACTGTTGATTAGTTAGTCGTCGACCATCTGCCAGCAAGTTGATCGGAACCTGGATTGAGGTATACCGTGGCTGATGCGGCGTCCTGCCCTGCTAGCTGGCAGCTGCGCTCACGATCCGAAGCTCTCTGGTGAGAGCACGGTTCGTTTTTACTTTCTTGTTGCGCCGCCCTCCTCACTCCTGTCCTCCGCTTCCCCCCCAGAGGCTCCGGCTGAAGCAGGCTAGCGTTGCCCCGTCTGCAGCAGAGCGGCGGACCACGCTTCGATCTGCCAAGGGCAGGGTGGTGGCGCTGGCCCTTTCTGAGGGCCAACCATGGCGGACAGCCAGGCGTGCCGTGTCTACGTCGGCAACATCGACTGGAAGATCTCATGGCAGGAGTTGAAGGACCACATGAAGTCGGCCGGCGAGGTGGCCTTCGCGGACATCCTCGAGGAGTACCCGGGCCGGTCCAAGGGCGCCGGGATCGTGGAGTTCAAGACCCCGGAGGGCGCCCAGAACGCCATCGAAACCCTCAACGACTCCAAGCTCGGCGAGCGCCTGATCTTCGTGCGGGAGGATCGGGAGAGCACCCGCACCAAGGGGAGCTTCAAGGGCGGGTGGAAGGGCAAGGGCAAGGGCGGCGGCAAGGGCGGCCTCCGCACCGGCCCCGGCGACAAGGGGCGGGTACTGTACGTGGGGAATCTGCCGTTCCGAACTTCCTGGCAAGACCTGAAGGACGTGTTCAAGGAGCAGGGGCAACGCCAGGGGGTGGTACAAGCCCAGGGAGGCCTCGCAGTCGAGGTTCGGGTCTCCAGGCGTTCGGGCGTTTGCGCCGGCTCTCGGCCTCGACCCGCTTTCCAGTGCTTGCGCCTTGCCGAGTGCGCTCGGGGGTTGCCAGAGTCGTCCCGGACGGCCGCCGGAGAGCCGAGTTGTGGCCCCAAAAACAGCTGGGCACGGGGAGAGGCTCAGGGGAGGACGCATCGACCCCAAAATGATCCATTGATCGCCAGTAGGGGCCTGGTGGCCCATCCCGCCTGGAAGCGTGCGGATTCGCTACAGAGGGCCTCTCGTCGATCTTTCAACGATGCATCGCCGATTCCTTGTTGATGTTTCCCACCCCTGAGCCTTTCCCCCCCGACGTTGCCCATCAAAGGAGTACGGGCAGGTGATCCGCGTCGACATCGCGGAGGATTGGGACGGGAGGTCGAAGGGGTACGCCACGGTCTTGTACGAGACCGAGGCTGAGGCTCAGAGCGCCATCGAGAATTTGCACGAGACGGACTTCCAGGGTCGTAACATGATGGTTCGCCTGGACACCTACGTGTGACCTCCAGGGGGCCGAGCGCGCTAGATCAATGGCATTCTGGTGACCGCTAACAGGGCGATCAACACAAACATAATGTAGACATAGCATGTTGAGTTGAAGCGTAGATGCGATATCGTCGCAACTCTTAGAAACCAAACAGTGAGTTCTTGCACCATGGGTGCGCAAGCTATGTGGAGCAAGCTATGTGGCGCAATATATGCGTGATGGTAGATATGTGTGGTTCAAGCTATGTGTGTGTGGGTGTGCAGGCTATGTGTGTGTGTCAAGGTGTAAGGCATGCCGTGGAAACAGTGTAAGACAAGCTGTGGGCAGTGCAAGCAATGTGATATCAAGTCTGAACACTACTTAGAAACACTACGTTCCATGCAGCATACACAGCAGCATATTCACGCAGTGCGATGAGCGCAAACTGCAAGACGCGGGATTCCGTCGTTGCGCCCGTATCATTCTCTATAGTCATGCCCGCATGCGTTGATGCGTCATACGTCCATAGCTCCATGCAACACCTCCGTGCCTCGATAATCCACCCATCCGTGCATTCATGCAGACATGCGTATAGACCCATACCCTCATACCTCATTTTGCCACCGCATACCTCCGTACCCCCACACTCTATATCACACCCAATAGACAGCTACATACATAGCCATCTACACATACATAAATAAGAACCACGCGCGCTTCGCGCGCGCTTAGTTTCTGGCGCAGACCGGGGCAGCGTCTCAACCTCCGCAAATCCAAGCCTCCATACGTCGCCGCGCCGTTCCTTCCGCCGCGCGGCCTTACGTTTTGGGGATGGTGTCGCGACCACCAGGGCAAACGCCGCCTCGGACGAAGAGTTTGCTGTGAGTCTGCCGCGGTGCCGACTTCGTCTACTTGGGCGCGTTCAAAACAACCAGCGCGGCAACACATCCCCAGACATCCATGCCATCTCACATCGTCCCCGCAAATCCGTCTTCGAATGCCCTCCATACCGCCACGCCCCTGCGTGGGCGTACCATCCATCCTCTCATAATTCCTGGACCTCTTCCACCCTGGCATACGGAATAATTCCGCAATCGGAACATTGGCTCGTCAGCAGAACGCGCGGCCCGTCAGCGGAACAGGGTGGCCCATCAGGGGAGCAGTGGCCGCGCACGTCAGGCGAACACTTGGCGACCGTTGGCCGAATTCGTTGGCCTCAGCTCTGTGCCTCGTCGTTTTCTGGGGGAGGGGGGGGGGCGAGATGGAAAACTATAGGCTTGGAGTTCTAGGAGGAGAAGGAGGAGGGGGAGTGGCTTGGAGTGAGATTCGGTTTTTTGATTTCTCCTTTTTCTCACTCCCTCCCTCTCCTCCCTCCCCCGCCCCCTCCTCCTCGGCCCCAGGGCACCCGAGTGGACCCTCAACCCCGCCGCAATTGGGGGCCCGTGGGCTTCGGGGTCAAGGTCCATGATTGATTCACTCTCTTCCCTCCTTTGTATCCTCCCGTCTCTTCCTTATCCTTCCTCATCCCGTCACTCTCTCCCTCTCTCTCTCTCTCTTTCTGTCTTTCTCTCTTTCCATGTTTTGTTTGTTTTCTTTATTTGATTGTTTCTCTCTCTCTCTCTAAATATATATCCATGTTTTTTCCAATGGCATCAGCGGGCGATTTCCAGGCCGGCCCGCCCTAGTTTGGCGATTTCGTTTGTTTTTAGTGCGTGTGCGACGCGTGGAGAAATCACCAAATTAGGGCGTCTTTCTCTCTCTCTCTCTCTTTCTCTACCCTTCTCTCTTTCTCTCTGTCTCTCTCTCTCTCTCTCTGTCTCTCGTTTTTTTGTGTTGTTCTCTCTCTCTCTCTCGTTGTTCCGATTCCTCTGTCTGGCGATCGGGGAAATCACCAAATTATGGGTTGTCTCTCGATTTCTTGTTTCTCTTTCTCACCCTGTCCTTTGCCGTTGGTTTCAGGGGGCGGCTTCCCAGCCGGCCCGCCCTACTTGGGTGATGCCGTTTCCGTGTTGACGAGCCTGGAGAAATCACCAAATTTGGGCGTCTCTCTTGTTTTTGTGTTCTCTCTCTCTCTCGTTCTATCTACATATACATATGTCTATGGTTTCTCTTTCTTGTTATGTATGTATATCTGTCTCTCCCTCGTTCTCGCTCTCTCTTTCCCTCTGGTTCGACTCCTCTCTCCTCATTCCTCCTCCCGTTCCATCCTCCTCCCCTCCCTCCATCTCCTCTCCCTCCTCCTATGCCAGTACAAAACCAACACAGAACCAACACAATGAGCGGCCAGAGGTGCCCACATACAAAACCAATAGAGTATCAATTCGAATGCAGCACCAACGCAGTACCATACGCACTTCCTATGCCACCGCAGCGCCCATGCAGTACCAATACAATACCGTCACCGACGTGCCTGAGTTGTGGGTCGGAAGCTTCGCCGCTGCGCGTGGGTTGTTGCGTCAGAAGCCCCGCCGCCACTTCCGTCGGGAGAGGGAGAGAACACAGCACCACCAGGCACCTACAGGTCATTTGATGGCCAAATTTTGGCACGTATCCGCTCCTGTCCTCACCATCCCCTCTTCCTTCTACGTAGCGCTACTCCTTTTCGTCTGGACACCGCATGTGTCGGCAGGGCGGGCTGGGCGCTTCGCTTGAGACGTCCTCCCCATTCCATGACCCCGAAGGCCGGGATGTCCAACGTTTGCACGGATCTCCCCCGGGGTCCGTTTTGCCTAAAGTTTCGGGGCGAATCCAGCCGTGGCCACGAGGGCCTCTCAGGAGGCCCCAGGAGGGCGAAAACAATAGGCTCTCCGCTGACTCCTCTTCGCTGGCAAGACGATCGGCCTTGCCTCGCCTCGCCTCCCAGGCGGAGGAGGGGGAGGAGGAGAAGGAGGAGGAGGAGGAGGAGGAACAGGCGGAGGAATAGGAGGAGGATAAGGGAGGGAGGAGGGAGGAGGGGGGAAGGAGGGAGGAGGAGGGAGGAGGGACGAGGGAGAAGGGGAGAGGGAGGAGGGAGGAGGGAGGAAGGAGGAGGGGGAGGGAGGAGGGTCGTGGCCCCTCCCAGGAGAGCGCGTCTGAGGCATTGCGGTGCCACCCACCCACGCACCTCGCAGGTCCAGTCGCTGCACGAGAGTGGGTGCCGTTACATTCCGTTCTGGTCGGGGGTTTGGGGGCTCAGCATTGGTGTTAAGGGTTTGGGGGTTGTTTTGGGGAAGTCAAGTGCTCGGTGCGATCAGGCGGTGGTTCGGATCGGCGATTGGTTGACGCCTTTGGTTCCAGACTTGGCGTTTGGATTTCCGGGCTCTCGGGGGCGGCCTCGGGGGTGTTCGATTGACGGGCCGGGCTCTGTTCGCCTGACGGGCCGGGCTGTTCCGCCGAGCCGTTCGTGGGACGGACCTCCGGCGTTCGCCTGACGGGCCGGGCTGTCTCGACTGCGGGCGTCTCCCTTTGCGTACCTCGCCTTTGCCCCCCTCCCCGTGTCTGCATTTCCTCGTCACGACGACGGAAGGACAAGGAGGGCGGGGAGAAACAGGAGCTGTAGAATCTGCGATATCTCCGCGACGCCTGTTGCAATGGCAACCTTCGCGAGGTAAGTGTTGCATCCTGCTGCTGCGTCGGATAGTCTTTGATGCTGAGAATTTCGCTTTTTTTTGTGGGTTTGGCACGTGTTGGCCCTTTTGATGACACATTCGCATGCGCGTTCTTTCGCGGTGCCGTTCCGCCCTCTTCTTCTTGCCGTCTCATTCGTCCCCCCTTTGCCTCTCGTATCAGCCGGTGTCTATTCACCCGTACTTCCCCAATGCAAGATTATTTAATTCGGTTTGTTGTTATACGGGCTGTTGTGGAGAAGACTTCGTTCAGTGGAGCGCCGTTCATAGGCATCCTCGTGCTCGTGTTCGTTGATATTCGTTCAACAGCATCTACGCTCATCTTCATCCTCTCCCCTGAGGATATCAAGCCGGATGAGATCGCCTACAACACATTGTTGGATGGTTGCGCTCGCCAGTGCCTCTTTGAGCGCGGCATGCAGGTTCTGTCCGACATGCAGGAGGGGCGCGCGGGGGGGAATGAAGATATCTAGTTCAGCCAGTGCAAATTGAACGTTCGCGGGCGATTGCCAGACAAAATGTTTAGCCGGCGTGGTTTTTGTGTGAGATGGTTTTGCCTGCTGAGACAGTTGACACTCGCAGCTGCGTCTCGGATGTTTTCGCTGGCAGGAGATGGCCCAGGGCTTTTCAACGCCAACATTGCGACCCATCGCTTCGGGAGAGGGCATTGGTGGACCGTCCGGGGAGGATTTGCCAGCATCCAGTTGTCGACCATTGGTTGTTTGATTTGCATGTTTGTATTGGTGGGCCGTTGCTGGCTGCCGAGCTGGAGTGTCGCAAAGCTCGCACGCCCCAGCTCAGCTTTCTGAGATTCTACACTCGGCGCCAGAACGCAACGTCACATAGTTCAGTGTCATCTTCGAGTGCGCGCCCGTCTCCCTCGTCCGTGCAGGCGCCACTGCCACACACACAGACACACACACACACACACACACACACACGCAGAAACACACACACACACCGGACAGAGGCGATAGTGAATGGCCCATATATGATCGCGGGCTCCAGGTCCTCGAGCCCGCCCCCCCCCCCCAGATGGGATGGGTCCCAGGGTCCTCGGGCCCCCCCACCCCAGATGGGATGGGGGGGGGGGGTTGGAGGAGGAGGAGGAGGAGGAGGAGGAGGAGGACGACGACGACGGCAATGACGACGACGATGACGACGACGACGACGACGACGAAAACGACAACGACGACGACGACAACGATGACGTTGACAACGATGACGACGACGACGGCACCACCAGCGGCGGCGGCGACGTCGTCGAGCACGGGAGCTGTCAACATGACGCCAATCCCAGCCACACGCCGCACCCACACTGCACCCACAGGGGGGGAGGGAGGGGGGGAGGAGGACCATGGCGTCACCCGCACACACCCACAGCAACACACCACACCCACACCACATCCACAGGGGGAGGGGGGGGCGGGAGCCACCACGCCACGCCCACGCCCACAGGGGGGGGGGGCCCATCGCGCGGGGTGGGGGGCCCGATGACATTAGCATTGGGGGGGAGGTCCTAACCCTCGACCATATATACTTCCGCCTCCCCCTGGGGTCCCAGGACATGTTCCCCAGGCGGTGGACATGAGGTCTGGTGCTGCACCTGTGTTGTGAGGTCGGATCCCCCAGAGCGTCGACCCCGTCCCCAGCTTCCCAGGACCGGCTTTCCTTCTTGCGTCGTGTTTTCGTTGTTGTTGTTGCTGTTGTTGTTGCTGTTGTTGTTGTTGTTGTTGTTGCTGTTGTTGTTGCAGTGGGGCCGCTGAGGAGCCCCCAGAGGTCGACCACGTAGAAGGGTCGGCAGTCATCGGACGGGGCTAGGGTCAGGATGCATCCGTTCCAGAGCGTTCCTGGACACTCTCAGAGCCCGGCATCGGCCGCGGCGCCCGAGACAGCCGCCAGAGCCGCGGCATCTCCGAGATTCTCGACTTATCATCACCCGATTTTCTCCTCGTCCTGGCTTCGTCTTGCGCCACGATGCTTGTGGGCGACGCCTGGATCTGAGGGCCCCTCCCGCACATCCAGGTCGGTTGTGCGAGGCGCGCGCGCGGACACCGTGATCCGGGAGGCTCCTCCTTTGCCAGCGGAGGGGGGGGACGCAGAAAGCAGCGGAAAGGAGGGCCCGCTCGCTGGCCCTGGCTCCTCGGCGGCCCTCGCCATCGTCCAGGATCCAGGATTCAGGTCGACTTGTCGTCTTCGTCGTCGTCGTTGTCGTCGTTGTCGTTGTCGTCATCATCATCAGCAGCAGCAGCATCACCATCATCATCATCATCATCAGCAGCATCACCATCATCATCACCACCACCACCATCATCATCATCATCATCATCATCATCGTCATCATCATCATCATCAATACCATCGTCATTGCCAACGTTGTCAACATTGTCATCACTGTCATCATCCTCATCATCCTCGTCATCCTCATCATCCTCATCATCATCAGCAGCAGCAGCAGCTTCATCATCATTCTGTGGCCCGCGCGCCGGGCATGTTGGGAATGCATCATCATCCCGTGGTCCGTGCATGGTCCGTGCATGCTGGGAATTCATTTTCAGGCGCCGTTGGACAAAGTTCTGTGCCCTTTCATTTGCAATCGATCATCGCCACCATTGCATCACAATGTTCGTATTTGGCGTCCGAGGGGGGATGTTTTCGGCCCCAGGACCGACACAACACGGCTCAGGATGACAAGCCAGTGTTGGGGGTGCGCGATTCGGGAAAGTCGTGCCGTCAAAGGTCTGGGGAGGGAGGACAACGGAATCCAGCCCAGCAACTTCACGCTCTCGGTGCTGGTGAAGCTGGCGAACCGCAGCCACCGCCTCGACGAGGCTCAGCGCGGATGGGGGGCTGTTCCACGTGCCTGGTGCCGTTGCATGTTGTTGCAGCTGACCCGGGGATGCGGGATAAGATGGGAGGATGAGGATCGGCTGTAGCTGCGGGAGAGAGCTGAGGTGATAAGAGTCCAAGCTTGATTTTTCTCGCTTGCTCTGGATTTAGTTTACCGTGTCAAGAAGCGACGGATCACGCTAGCCTACGTCACTGCAGCGTGGACAGTTGAAGGGGGCGGAGCAGCAGCAGAAGTTGCACGCAGGAGCAGCAGCACCACCAGCTGGATCGGGAGGACGGGAGGCAGCCGCATGGCACGGAGCGCAGGAGGACTGTTCCTGATACTGGGGTCACCCTGCGGCCAGCCCCAGAATGCACGCCCCCTACGCAGTTGCCAGAGGATGCTGCTCACGTGATGCTGATGACTTTGACGAGATGCTGACGTGATGCTGACGTGATGCTGACGTGACGTGTTGACGAAGCATCAAAAGCAGGGGAGAGCCAAGAGGAGGAGGAGGAGGAGGAGGAGGAGGAGGAGGAGGAGGAGGAGGAGGAGGAGGAGGAGGAGGAGGAGGGAGGAGGAGGAGGAGGAGGAGGAGGAGGAGGAGGGGGGGAGGAGGAGGAGGAGGAGAAGGGGAGGAGGAACCAGGGGAAGGAGGAGGAGGAGGAGGAGGAGGAGGAGGAGGAAGGAGAGGGGGAGGAGAAGGAGGAGGAGAGAGAAGAGCAGTATCAGGTTAGCCAGATCGACCGAGCCCCACCCTCCCGCCCATAGTAAACGATTTAACAGTTGCACACCTTGACGTTGTGATTGGAACGCGAACCCACCTTGCGAACGAAAGACTCTCGCGCGGTCCCGCTTCCGACGACTTGGGGTAGTGACAGCTGCGAGGGCTGCGCAGAGGCGGGAGCGTTTTTTGTTTTTTGGGGAAGTCCTTGCGCGTCTCTGCTTTTTTTCTTTGATGGCCAATTTGACGAAGCATCAAGAGCAGGGGAGAGCCAAGAGGAGGAGGAGGAGGAGGAGGAGGAGGAGGAGGAGGAGGAGGAGGAGGAGGAAGGAGCATGCGCAGCGACGAAGCATCACTGCCACCTTCGCGCGCAAGCTGCGCGGCGCATGGGCGATGACAGCGTCCGGGCCGCTCGCGCGCGGCCCCGCTGCCGCCGCCGCGTTCTGTGCGGCTCGACGAGCGAGGAGCGCGCCCGCGCGGGAACGCCTCTGTCAAGCGAACCGTGCACGGAGCCTGGGCGAGGGCGACGAGAGACTGCTTTTTGTAGGGTCGGGCGATAACCCGGGCTATCGGGCTTGCCCCCCCCCCCCCCCAGGACGACCTAACCTTGCCGGTTGTGCAGGTCCGCGGGAGGGGGGGGGCGCGGGCATATGCAGAGCTGCCCACAGCGCGAGGGTTAGCTTCTCGGCCGGGCCCCTCCTCCCCCCCCCCCTGGGATAATCCGGATTATCGCCGATTCCAAAAAACCGTCTCCAAGTCTTGCTCGTGCGGTCCACCGAAGGTTGGCCAGTGAAAGAAATGCGCCACGACAAAGCGGGGGCGTCACGTTGAGGCGAAACCTGCGCGGCACTGAGGCGAGATCGACACTTTCGACCGCTCGTGCGTCGACAAATTGGACAGCGTCTCAGGAAGAATAACGGTGGCGCTGGACCGAGAGCGACGTTTCGCATTTTCTTGCCCCGCATTTTGTAATTTCTACGGCAGAACGCCGATGTTGAAAGGGGGAACGCTGCCTGTTTACTGACAGGTAGAATGGGCCGTCGTGGATTGGGTCGCTATCGGCAGTGGGCTGTCCGAGAGCGACATCCACTTCCGATGGCGGTTTCGGAATTCGTCGCTTCGGCGAGTTCGCGGGCCTTGGCACCTCGAAGCCGCAGGGGATGCAAGACTTTGGCAATGCACTGTTGGGGTTGTTGGGGTTGCAAACTCTCTTCGGCAATCACGTCATTGCAGCACTACGGGTCCGAATTCCAAAAGCCTTGGCCCCTTTCTACTTGGATCCTCTTTTTGGGTCGGCTAGATTTGGGCGTGGAATTCGGGCCTGTCAGCGGATGGGCAGACAGTCGCGGGAACGGAGTGGGCCCCGAACTACCTCAGGAGATTTGCGGCGTCGACTGGGACCCTGACCCTGAAGGCCCCCCCCACCCGAGGTTTATTCATACCCAGACATCTCCCAATAGGGTCTGACATTTGCTTCTCGACCCTCGATGGTCGAAGGCAAAACTCAGCACCCGCTCCCTAGCGGTAAAAGAGGGAATGGCGCTATGGTCTTTCCGTCGAGGATGGGGTTCCTCAGAGCGCGCGCTCCACCGTGCCGCAAGACATGGTTTCGGATGTCGCAGAAGCATGCTTTGTTTGTTCGTTCACCAGGCTCTTCTCAGACTAGGGAGGTCACATCAGAAATCAGCCTGCCAGCAGGTGCCCATCGGAAGCGCCACGCTCCCCGATGGCCCAGAGATCCCCTATACTTCATGGGGCTCCCTGTGAGGCTCACGTGCTTGAAGCTTTGTGGTGTAGTGTCCCCCAGGACGTCGGAAAGCGAGGAGGAACACGAGGAGCAAGAGGAGACGGGAGGAGGTCACTGTGGGACGGAGAAACCCATCTTGAAACGATGCCCAGGCGAACCGTCGCGAGGAGGGACGTAGAGAAACATGTAGTGAAGACAGGAAGCGATCAGTTTTGAACTTAGAGACCAGTGGGCGCATAGTCGAGGCCTCTTGGAGCCATCTTAGAGCTCTCTTGGGGCCATTTTGGGAAGCCCTGACGGCGCTCTGGGGGGCTCTTTGGAGGTCTCCTCGGGTCCATCTTGGAGGCCATCGATCAAGGAAGGCGGGGTTCTTGATGACATTGCCCCAGTCGAAGGCCACCAGATCACCTCTTGGACGATCGTTGAGCCATTCTGAGGCATCAGCAGCAATTTGCTGCAGGTGTTGAAAGGATTTGGGCCCCGCGGGGGCTTCCTCGGAGAGCACAGTGGCCACTTGAAGTTGCTTTAGGGCGGTCTTGGGACCTCTGGTAGGCATGCTAGAGGCAAGACGGAGCTATCTTGGGCTGTCTTGTGGGATATTTGATGTCATATTTGGCTACATGTGATTATCTTGGAGCCATCTTGGACGCCCCACCGCGTCATGACCACCCGTCCAGAGCCAGGGTAGGGGGTAGGGGGAGGGATAACCCCCTTCCCGAAGGCGAGGAATGGTCTTGTAGGACCCTAGGACCGAACTCGTTAAACCACTTACGCCCAGAGGGATGGTGGGTTTCAGCGATGAATGTGCCCCTAACTTTCGGGGGTCTCCATGATGTGCAGGAGGAGGTGAGCTTCAGCAGCGCTAGGGTGGCGCAGCGGAAGTCGTCGTGTGTCTGCACTTTGTCGCGAAGATATGACGTACAAGGACTGTTGTGAGTCCTGTTTGCTCGCCCGATGAGCGCGACCCGGGGCGTAAAGGTTCCCAGGATCACGGCGATCGCTGGTCGTCTAATGCGCACTGTCCGTTAGAACACAAGTCGTCTGCTCAAATCTCCAAATTCAAGTAACTATATGCCGAGCCACCACTCCCCTCCCTGGAAAGGCACCACGCATGTGGCTCAGAAGTAAGCCCCGAGCACGTGCGGCCCTGCTCGAATGAGCACCACGCCGCCACGCTTCCCGCCTCCACTGAGATTCTGGCTCGAGCTCTGGTGTTGGCTCGACGGCTCAAAGTGCGGGGCCGCTGCAGCACTCATCCAGAACGCCCTCGTTGCAATCGCCAGTCCGACTCCCCATTCCCTGCAAATGTCAGGCAGCCGTAAGGCACCCAGGTGCCGTTTCTGGGCCCCTCGGGAAGGCCGAAAACGACGCAGGATGAAACTGCTAAGGGGGTTGAGACCTCCAGCGGCTCGAAGTTAAAAGACGTTGAGCTGCCCGAGAGATGGGTACGGATGCGCAACTCGTCTCCAACCCTTTTCAGAGGGTCCTAGGGTGCTCCAGAGCGGCCAAGACGCCCGACGCATTCCGAACCCGCCGTCGTCCCAGCGACGACCACCGGCGACGACGGCGACAACGACCGGCGACGACGACCAGCGACGACCGACGACGACCGACGACGACGACGCCCACCGACTACTGACGACCGACGACGACCGACGATGATGAGGAGGACGACGACGGCGACAACGGCGGACGATGATGTACGACGGACGACAACGACGCCGACGACCGAGCACCGAGGACCGAGGACCGAGGACCGACGACGACCGACGACGACGACGACGACGACCACGACCACGACCACGACCACGACCACGACCACGACCACGACCACGACGGACGACGACGGACCATGGACGACGGACGACGACGACGACTGACGACCGACGACCGACGGCCGACGGCGACCGAGGACCGAAGACGATAACGACGCCGACGACGAGGACGACGACGACGATTGGGCCCCAGACCTCACATGGCTGTCGACCTGTTCGATTCGTTGGCCCCTGGAGCTCTCGACCCACTCGCTCCACATTCTCAATCTGGCTCGTTTCTTGACGGCTTGACGGCGGTGTGACTCGGAAGCGGACCCATGAAGGTCCACAGTGAGGAAGCATCTGTTCGCGACGGTGGAGTTTCGGACCCGGAGGTCCAAGCGGAGGTCCAGACCCAGGGGGGCCGTATTTCCCTGGCGAAGTGCTCCAGAGAAGCAGGCGGGTCGGACTGGGGGGCGCAACGGCGGTCTCTCCATGGGGGTGCGCGGGATCCTGGAAGGCCCGCCGCCAGACCCGACCGGGCTGGTCGGCGCGGCGAAGGCACCTGATCTCAAGGGGGGAGAGCGCACCGATACCCATGCCTGAGTCGGGCCTGTCCTTCTACAGGGGGATCATTCAAAAATAGTAAAAATAGTCTGGGGACTATTTGTTGACCACTTTTGCATATTTTTGGTGGATTTTTGAAGTATTTTTGATTTTTTGCCAAAAATCCCCCGTAGGGGGACATGCCCGACGTAAACCCATGCGATTTCCCCCGTGGCTACCAATTCTGGCTTCCTGCACGGGGGGCCTCATCGGCGCTTGGATTCGCCCGGGAACCCTGGGCAGGACGCGCCCGGTGAGGTGTGCAGGGCGTGGCGGTTCGATGGTCCCCAGGACGTGAGCTAATCAGTCCCGTGTGTTCGCGTCGACCCGCGCTCCGGGGATGGACAGAGCCCCCACCCTGACACGTCGAGAAGTGAATTGTCCGCTTTCGGTTCTCGAGAGGGCGCCGCGGCCGTCACTTTCCAGGCCTGCGCCTGCCAGGTTTTGGCCCGAGGTCGTTTTCACTAAACCACGTTTTACTAAAGGGGGTTCTGTCCATCCCCAGATGTTACGTCGCTTGCGCGGCACGGAAGGGCTCCAGTGGACAAGCACACGTTGGCTCTAACACACGTGCTGAGGCTGAGTGAGTGGTGTCGGTCTGCTCTCGTTCCTGCGCGGCCATGAGGCGCCAGCCGCAGTGTCCGTCCAGGCCCTCGAGGTGGCCGACGTGGAGCACGAAGGGCTGGGCCAGGGCCGGCAGGCGACCCCGGACGTCAGCGAGCTCGCGAGGTGCCGGCTACACTGCTGCACGCAAGAGTCGCCCATCGCCGGAGCGACAGTGGGTGCGCGCTCGCCAGGGCCCCCCGATCGCCGAGCGCGATGCGATCGCACGGGCTGATGGGCCAATTGTCCACCACCACTACCATAGGTAGGACGGGGGAGAAGGGAAGATGGGGATGTCCTCCCTCTTCTCCTCAGCCTCCTCCTCCCTCTCCTACCCATGGGAGTGGTGGTGGACAACTAGCCCATCACGGGCTTGCGCGCCTGGGTTTGCCCCTCCTCCGCGTCCTTCGGGAAGTCGCGCACCAGAGGTCGTTCCTGCCTCGGGTCAATTTTGCGAGCGGCCGAAGGTGGAACTACATCAACCTCGCCGCGTACGTCTTGAACTTCATCATCACTTACGCCTCCCTCGCTGGCCTATTCGGCGAGACCAACCAGGTGCTCAGCAAGAAATACCAGACCCTCGTGACGCCCGCGGGCTGGGCCTTCAGCATCTGGGGGCCTCTCTTCATCTGGGAGGGCGTCTTCGCGGCTTGTCAAATGCTCCCGCGCTTCCGGGAGGGGAGAGGGAGAGGGAGAGATATGGGGGTATCCGTCGGTACAGAGACCGGGGGCGATGGATCAAGATGTGGATATAGGATGAAGACCATCGACAGTTTTTGGTCATTTTGAACAGAGCTCACTGTCGGTGTCTCCGCGGACGCATCCAGTTGTCTCCTTTCCATCAGCGGCCTGTGTCGGTGTAGTGACATTTCGTCATCTGGGTGTTCTGCAGGACCCATCGATAGTACCATAGAACCTGGGAAACGTATACCAGGACGATCAAGCACATCACGAATGACAAGTTCTCGCTCACATTACTATCGCACACCAGCTCTGGATGTAGAAGGCCACGATGTTCTTGGCGAGCGGCTGCGAAGTTGTCGTGGGACAAGAGAGGGGGAGAGACAATCGTTCAAAAGCGTTACCACCTCATCCACTCAACACCGCAGGTCGGACGCCCGCAGGTAGCTCAATCTTACTAGCTGAGTCCACAGCGCCGTACCTCTGTTGCCACGTCGATCGTGCACCGCGGATGGCCTTCCGCACGTGCCGTCGGGTACGATGTGCATTCCGTTCGGGTGCGATGTGCACTCGAGTTTTCTGCAAGTCCACGAGTCGATACGTCAGAGGGCCGAGAGCCGAGAGCTCTTGCTAGCCCAGGAGCTCCAGGCGCTGGCATTGTGCACCTTGTAGAGAAAATGTAACATGTAGGAGAAGACGAGCCAGGGTAACCCTCTCAACGAGGGCCTGCTGCAGTCGCCGTACTTGCGGCATCGCTGGGGTGCTGGGCCAGCTGGGCCTCGCCATGCAGGACTGTCGTAAGGCATCCCGCGATCCGGGCTTAACGGCATACTTCTGCTGCACGTCTTAGGTCGGGCCTGTCCCTCTACAGGAGGAGTATTCATACATAGTCAAAAGATACTCTGGGAACTTTTGTTTAGCATTTGTTCACAATTTTGGGGTATGTTAAACTATGTTTAATTCTTCGTCCAAAACCCCCCTGTAGGAGGACAGGCCAGATTCAATGCACGTCCTCGTGCGCCTCGGCGATGCTCCCGAAGACGACACACGTCCGCACGCCGTGCTCCACTGAGCGCGCACGGGACCGGATAGGTGCGACCAGGCTGTCCCCGCCCTCGAGCATGGAGCCTATGAAGCCGTCCACGTCGTCGTAAATCGGCGGCGAGCGAGGGGGGGAAGTGAGAAGGAGAAGGCCTTCTCAGAAGGTTCGGAAGTCCCCCCCGCCTTCTGAGAAGTTTTCCAAGCCTTCCCTGAAGACAGAAAATACTTCTCAGAAGGCGGTGGGGCTTCTCAGAAGCCCCGCCGCCTTTGAGAAGGCCTTCTCCTTCTCAGTTCCCCCCCTCGCTCGCCACCAAGTAGACCCCCTGCAGGGGTTTGACAGCATTCGCTGTCGGGTATCGTATTCTTGTTCGTACCCATTTCCGGCGTCCAGAACCCGAGAATCAGGGGTAGACAGAACCCCCACACTGACACGTCGATTAGTGAATTGTCCGTTTTGGGTTCTCGAGAGGGCGCCGCAGCCGTCTTTTTTTTAGGCTTGCGCCCGCCAGGTTTGGGCCCGAGGTCGTTTTCACGAAACCACGTTTTACTAAAGGGCGTCCGGAGCCCGAAAAGAGGGTGCGGGGCAAGCAGTACGCAGGGTGGTCCCGGCCTTGCGGCTCGCACCTTCCTCGGACGCTCGGGGCGCCAGGCAGACCTTCAGGACACGTTCCTGGTTCGCCGCAGCCCCCCCCCTTCCCCTTCCTTGGCCGATGGCTTCACTTTTGCCCACCTCGTGAGAGAGCGATGGATTGGGGTGCAACTCCTGGGAGGTCAAATTCTGATTTTGCACTGGTCCGAAGTCCGGCTGAATCCGTTTAATCCGGCTTGATCTGGCTTAATCCCGCTTAATCCCGTTTAATCCGGTTTAATCCGGCTTAATCACGAAAACCTCTTAGTAGTTGCCTCCTAAGAGAGGGGAGGGGAGGCGGGGGAGGGCAGAGGGGAGGAGGAAAGGGGAGGGGGGAACAGGGCAGCGACGTGGTGCACCTCGCGTCCCCGTGGTGGTGGGGCGCCTGCGCGTGCCAGTGCGCCTGGACGTTCGCCTTCGCGCAGGAGGCCATCCTCCTGTCGCTGCTGCTGATGCTCGGCATCCTGGCCTGTCTGACGGTCATCCTCGTGCGCACCGACCGTCTGCAGCTCCCTTGGGCCGACTACCTCTGCCTGCGCGCGCCCTTCTGCCTCCACCTCGGATGGACTTCAGAGGAGGAAAAGGTATCGATGCCGCTAACCTCCCCTCGTTTTCGCACTTGTGGGCCTCCCGAGAGGCCCTCGTCGCCACGGCTGGATTCGCTTCCAAATTCTGGTCGGAACGCACCCCAGGAGAGGTCCGTGGAGCAGCGGTATCGGTATCTTCTCGTTCCCCCAGGATCATCTGCGCCAGCGCGGTCAACTTCAACGTGCAGTTCGACGCGGCAAGGGCGAGCCCGGAGGTCCTGCTGGCAGCCGCCGTGCTGTCTTTCGTTGCCATCGTGCTAGTCAACGCTATTCTGGTGATCACCGCTGAGCACCCTGGCCCCATCCCGTCCCTCGTGGCGGCCTGGGCGTTCGCGGCCGTGGCCTCGGAGCTCGGCAGGGGCGACAACCTGCGGAGCCCAGACCGCCACAACCCCCACGCGTGGCCCGACCTGGTGCTGGGCGGCCTCGGGAGCGCGGCCACTGGGGCCGCCTGGGGGGCCGTCGCGCTGGCCGCGGCCGCCCTCGCCCTCTCTGCGCTGAAGGCTTACCAGCGCAGCAAGCGAGACGTCGCCTGAACCGGGATAAGCGGCTTGCCGCGCGCGCGGGGCGCGCTCCGTGTCCACGCCATTTGTTCGGCGGAGCGACGGCTCGCCGTGGTCTTCCTGGGTGGAGGGCAAAGGATGAAATCTGAAATGCCGTTTCGATTGGTTTTCGAGGCTTGGATCTGCAAAATGTGAATCACAAGACGGATTGATTTCCGAGGGGCAACAGCCCATCTGGATTTCACCCTGAGCCCTCCACCCTAACAAACTTCTCAGCTCTTTCTGGGGTTTTTGCTCGCCTGCCGCGCATTTTTCCGCACTCCCGCAGGCTTCGGCCGGTTAGCCAACCACAATCGGGTTGACCCAAAAGGGGTCCAGCGATAATGGGGTGGTGCAATAGATTTGTGGGTTGCAGTACACTTGGGGCGTGCATTACATTCCAGGGCGCAAGTGTATTGCTGGACCGTCGCTTGCAACACAATACTTGCAATCCAATGCAATACAATTCTCCGGCGCAATGCATTTGCAATATAATTGCCCGAAGTCTATTGCACCACACCCTTTCAGCTGGATGCCCCTTTGGGTCACCCAAACACAAGCACTCGGGGCGACGAGGGGGGGCGAACAGTCCAGGGGAGAGCGATCCATGTATTCAGGGGCGCCGATGGTCCATGCCTTTGGCGAGGCTCCCGGGCGAACACGTGGAACGCCCGCCCCTCGGCTATTCGCCTCTTGTCGTCGCCCCAGATGCGTGCTCGCGGGGGTGCCACATGTGGCGGCGAAGCGTGGGCCATCAGACGAGTGGAACAAAAGTTAAGTCGGGCCTGTCCCCCTACAGGGGGGTTTTGGAGGCAAGTAAGGAATAGTCAAAACATACACCCAGATGGTCAAAAACTATTCAGAAAATAGTCCCCAGACTATTTTTCCTATTTTTGAGCAGTCCTCCTGTAGAGGGACAGGCCCGACTTCAAACAACAAGGTCGCCGGCCTTCCGATTCGGGGCGGGCGAAGTACGAAATCCGTTGCGCACAGCAGGCTGCGGCCCTGCCGCTGGGCGCTTCCCTCGAGGCGTTGGCGCCTCCGACGCCAGGACGCGCTGCGGAAATCGCACAAACCAGGCATTGTTTCTGCAGGCAGCTGGTTCGTATGTAATGTATTGTTTTCTGTATTATTTTCGAAGTGTTTCTCAACGCGCTCGTTCGACATCACAACAAGTATGTTTTTGATATGTTTTATGTTTCGCTCCAAAGCTGTCTGTAGGAGGACATGCCCGACATAACGCTACCCCCCCTGTACTGCTTCCGCGTTGTCCGTCCCGACCAGTAGGTACAACGTATAATGTTGCAGTGAGGAGCCGTGAACGTGGAGGTCGCGCACGCACGCAGGGCTGTCATCTGTGTGGCCAGGAGGTGGTGGTAGGAGCCGATCGCGTGCCGGAGTCCTCGTTGGCTCCGAATCTTTAGACAGCGTTGAGAGAGAAAGAGAGAGAGAGAGAGAGAGAGAGAGCGAGAGAGAGAGAGAGAGCAAGGTATCCAAACATTCGTCCACTTCAATGGCGTGCGCCAGCAGTCGCCCCCTTCCTGCGTTGTAGAGATATGGGCGGGCCCAGGATCAGGACAATCCGCTCTATGCGGAGCGTTCCGCAACGCGCTCAGAGCGTTTCAAAGCGCTCCGGAACGGCCGCGGCTCCCGATGCACCGGCCAGAACCGCCGGATCTCATGGATCTTCGCTTCGTCCTGGCTCCGTCTTGGAAGACATGTCGCGCGGGAGGCCTTCGAGTTCTGCGACAGCCTCTCCCGGCGGCGCGGGCCACAGCGGCCCCCCGGTCCGCGCGGCGGGCCGCCGCTTTGTCATCTCACAATGCCTCCCTCCCTCCCGACCCTGTTGTCGCTTCTCGTAGTTCGGTGTCGTTGGAGCGATCCACAATCCCATCCCCACCGCCCCAGTTAGGGGTGTGCCCCTCGAAACTCGCAGGGAGCAGGCTATATCCCCATCTAAGGGGGTAAGCCGGCCAGTGGGGTCCAGGCCACGACCGTGGGGAGAGGGATATGTCACAAACGGTGCTCAGTGGCGGCAGTCGTAAGGCCTGTCGCGGTATGTACCACTCTTCTGCTCGGACTCCGACGCTCGATGGCCGAGGGTTGGGGCTCGAGGCTCCACAGGCTCTCGGGGGCAACGTCAGGGGATTGGCTG
The DNA here is from genome assembly GCA_963575745.1 of Prorocentrum cordatum. Lineage (NCBI taxonomy): Eukaryota > Dinophyceae > Prorocentrales > Prorocentraceae > Prorocentrum > Prorocentrum cordatum. The sequence continues at coordinate 680,256 of CAUYUJ010016871.1, read as the reverse complement.
CCCGAGTTTTGGGAGCATGTTCGTGAGTTCTTCTGCAGCAGGGCTGGACCTAAACGGTGTTTTGGCGATTTCGTGGGCCGTTTGCGTTTCGATTTCGTTTTGCGGTAAAGGCGGATTGAAAACAAAACGAGGAAAAACTACAATAACACGAAAACGAAAAACATCATTTAGGTTCACCCCTGTTCTGCGGCTTTCAAGCCTCAGGATGCGTCCCAACGGCTGCGGCCGAGGGTGTCTCGGGGGTGCCCGAATCGTCTCGAGCGGCCGCCGGAGAGCCGATCGAGATCTGAGCCGAGAGCCGGGGGCAACATCAGGGGGGCATGGGCTCAGGTGGGGCGCATCGACCCTCAGCTGCCCCTGCATCGCCGATGCGCCGACTGGGGCTTGAGGGCCCGCCACGACCAGGAGGGTGCGATTTTGCTGTCGGGTGCCCATCGCCGATCCAGCGGCGATGCATCTCTGGTTCAAGCTCGACATTTGCCCCCCTGATTGGATCCCCCCACTGACGGGGCGCGCGGGCGAGCGAGGAGACAGGAGGCAACCCAACAGTCCGATCGAGCCAATTCTCGGCCCAGAGTGGGTGTCCATAGACTCACACGCCAGACATGAGGCTCTCGATTCTAAGCGCTTCGCGTGCACACACACACACACGCACACACACACACACACAGACACACACCCGCACACACACACACACACACACCCGCACACACACACACACACACACACACACACCCAGACACACACACACACACTAGCCCATCCAGCAAGCAGGATCGCGACCAGATGCGGGATTTCGCGCTCAATCACCTTGGACTGGTGTGGTCTGGAGTCATCCAGGAGCTTGCGGTGGAGCCCGCTGTGATCGGGCGCAGTGTCATCGATGGTGATTGGATTTGGTTGATCCTCCTTGACGTGCGAGCTGATCCACATCCGTTGCGACATTTGGGCAAGCAAAGTTCGTAGTGGAAACAGGTGCGGTTAATTGAATTCATCACCCTGTTGTTCAAGAGGAGGGCTCCAGACCCCCGCTAGTTCCTGCTCTTTGGCTTCTCCGGCCTCTCTTGGGGCCTCCTTGAGTGCCTTTGTCAATTGTGGCCGTCCTGGGGGCATCTTGGGCAGTGTTGGGACCCTCGTGGGCCATCTCCGGGCCCTGTTGGGGGCCTCTTCCGCCGTCTTGTGCCAGTCGTGGGGGATTCTCGGGCCATACTGGGGCGACTGCCCCAGAAGTGGCGAAAACGCGAGCATCATTTGCAACCCAAGGGGGAATCAGAGTTGGTCGGTGCTTAGCTTGTGTCCTTCCCTTCCCTTTTCTCCCCTCTCCCCCCCAAAAATGCAAGGGGGAATCAATGATTCTGGTCTCTTGGTGCCTCTTTGGGTGCGTTTGCCTGGGGCAGTCCTGGACGTTCTGCAGGGCCCCTCCGGTGCATTGGAGCCCTGCTTGAGCCATCTTGGGGGCCATCTTCGGTATCCTGGAGGCGTCGGAGGTGGATTCTGAGGCTCCGAGGGCCCCACAGGTGCGTGGACGAGGTCAGGTCGTGCCCCCCCCCCCGAAAAACAATGATTTTGGACCCCGAAAAAGGAGGAGGGGGAGGAGGAGGAGGAGGAGGAGGAGGAGGAGGAGGAGGAGGAGGAGGGGAGGAGGAGGAGGAGGAGGAGGAGGAGGCGGAGGAGGAGGAGGAGGAGGAGGAGGGGGAGGAGGAGGAGGACGAGGAGGAGGAGGATAGGAGGATAGGAGGGAGAGGAATAGTACGAGGAGGGGGAGGAGGGGGGAACAGGTGGAGAGGGGCAGCCAACTGTCTCACACGCCTTGTCACCCTCGGCTCTCGGGGGTCGGTGGATCCTCCTCCTCCTCCTCCTCCTCTTCCTCCTCATCCTCCTCCTCATCCTCATCCTCATCCTCCTCCCTCTGGCCGCGGTTGTCCTCGCCTCTCCTTGCCTTTGCCTTCCTCCCCTTCCCTTCCTGCCCCCACCGCCTTCCCGCCCCATTCCCCTCCTCCCTGGCCGTCCCGCCGCCCTCGGTAAGAGCTCGTCTCACGCAGCTGATTCGGGATCGGGTGGGGGGAGCGGGCAGGTTGGCGCGTGTCGGGCCGGGTGCTCTCTGTACGGTCTTTCGGAGCAGAGGGGATGGTCGGCCTCCTGGGGGTGGGGTCTCGCGACCTGCGATCTCGCAATTTCCTGGCCCCCGCACTCCACTTGTTCTCGGACGGGGCGTCACGCCCTCCGCCAATCGGGCATTGGGCCCCAATGTTCGGCTCGCTTCTGCCGGGTCCTAATGGGGCGCCCAGGCAGGCCTCGGGAGTCAGGCAGACTGAAGCGGATCCCAGGACCTGCATACATTTGCAATCGCAGAGATAACGTGCAGTGCTTCTGCTGCCGCCGCTGGTGCAGCCGCTGTTCTGACACATCCCTTGAGCGCCTTTACCTTTCTGTTACCTCCTCCCGTTGTTCGTTTCTGCGCACCTCATTCGTCCCGTTCCTCGAATGTTTCAACCTCCTATTGTTATCTTGTCTCCGCTTAGTTCTCGTTCTGGACCCAGTGCTCCATTGTTCCCTACCTAGGCTCTGCCTAGAAGGGTTCTTACTCTCTAGCTTAAAGGGGCCGGGCAATTGAAAGCGCCCCGGGCGGTTCCCCCAGTCCCCTGGGAGCGGTTCCCCCCAGTCCCCTGGGAGCTTTAGCTTTAGCTTTAGCTTAGCTTTAGCTTAGCTTTAGCTTAGCTGTAGCTTAGCTTTAGCTTAGCGTTTCGCTTAGCGTTTCGCTTAGCGTTTAGCTTAGCTTTAGCTTAGCGTTTAGCTTAGCTTTAGCTTAGCTTTAGCGTAGCTTTAGCTTAGTTTTAGCTTAGCTTTAGCTTAGATTTAGCCTTTAGCTTAGCTTTAGCTTAGCTTTAGCTTAGCTGTAGCTTAGCTTTAGCTTAGCTGTTGCTCAGCGTTAGCTTAACTTTAGCTTAGCTTTAGCTTAGCTTTAGCTTAGCTTTACCTTAGCTGTAGCTTAACTTTAGCTTAGCTGTGGCTTAGCTGTAGCTTAGCGTTAGCTTAGCTTTAGCTTAGCTTTAGCTTAGCTTGAGCTTAGCGTTACTGTTACTTCTAATGCTGCTTTCCTAGGGGTTCCAACTCCTAGGTAGGGTCGCACTGGGATCATTTTTCCGCTGGTGCAACATCCATGTCGCATCCAGCATTGCAGAACCGACTGTTTGAGGTCCACGCTGGCAATGACTGGTTCGAGACGTGCCCCCCCCACCTCCTCGTCCTCCTACTCATCTTTCCCCCTCGAGCCCCTCCTCGCCAATGTCCTCCTTCATCCTCGTTCTGGCAGTGTCTCGCGATTTCCATGGCAATGTGATTTGATTCGCGCTGCCAGCTGATGTGCGAGATGTGCGTGGCCTGCCGAAGGGTGTATGTGTGTCGTTGCCGTGAAAAGATGCCTCCGCAGGCCGTTGCCGGGCCCCAAGGGCCATCAACGACGGATCTGGTGCGAAACGTTGCACCCCAGTAAAGGGGCCGGTGCCTTCATGGGACCGCGCCTTGGACAAAAAACACACACACACACACACCGTCGGATGTCCGAGGTCCTCTCCTCCTCCTCCTCCTCCTCCTACACACACACACACACACCGTCGGATGTCCGAGGTCCTCTCCTCCTCCTCCTCCTCCTCCTCCTCCTCCTCCTCCTCCTCCTCCTCCTCCTCCTCCTCCTCCTCCTCCTCCTCCTGTCGGCGGCCTTCGCGGCCTCGGGCCGCGCCTGGTCTCCGGGGGCCTAGCCTATCCGGCACGGCGGCGCCGTCGCGCGCGAACTGCCCGAGGCACGGCCTGCGGCTCAACGTCCACGTGTACAACAACCTGATGCAGGCGTGCACGGCGCACCAGGACGCCGCCGCCGCCGCCCTCGTGCATTAAGTCGGGCCTGTCCCTCTACAGGGGGGAATTTTCAAGAACGATATTTAGAAAAGTCTGGGGACGATGTTCTGAGTATTTGTTGGCCTTTTTGGAGCATGTTTGTTTTACTATTGCTGTTTGTTCGCCCAAGCCTAACGCATGCACCACCTCCCTCCCTGCCTCCTCCCGACTCTGAGCAGAGGCCCGCCGCGGGCACCAGTCATTTTGTCAAGCTGGCCATCGGGTTCCGTCGGGGCAGGAGCCTCCGCCTCCTCGTCTCCCTCCCCTCCTCTCCCTCCCTCCCTCCCTCCTCTCCTTCCTGGGTCTCCCCCCCTGCCCCCCCCCGCCCCTGCCTCCTCAGGTCCCGCCTCCTCTGCCTGCCTCCTCCCGCCCCTCTCCCCGCCCCCCTCCGTCCCCCCCTCCTCATCCCTCCTCCCCGCCCGGGGGGGCGTCGTTCAGGGAAGCGGCGCGGGGGGGAGGCTCCCGCCTCGGGGGAGGGCGGGCGAGCTGGACGGGCCAGAGGCGGGGGGGAAGGGGCGGCGAGGGTCGGGGGTCGGCCCTGTTTCCGGCGCGGGGATGCGGCGGGGGGGGGGGGGGGCGGGCGGATGGTGGGAGGGCGGAGGAAGGGGAAGGCGGGGGGAGGGAGGGGGAGGAAGGGGGGAGGGGGGGGGAGGGTGGAGGGAGGGCGGGGGGGGAGGAAGGGGGAGGGGGCTGGGGGGGGAGGGCGGGGAGGGGGGAGGAGAGGCGGGGGAGGGCAGGCGGAGTAGAGGGAGTGCAAGGCGGGGAGGGGAGACGGGGGAGGAAGGACAAGGAGGGAAGGGGGAGGTGCAGGGAAAAAGGAAGTAGGGAGAGGGAAGGCGCAGGAAGGAGGACAAGAGGGGGAGGGGGGGGGAAGGAGGGCAGGCGGGAGCGTATGTTTGCGAGCTCATGCGCGAGGAGGAGGAGGAGGCGGGGGACGGGTGATTGCAGGAGAGAGGGAAAATGGGAGGGGGGAGGGAGATGGGTAAGAGACGTTTGCTGGAACACGAGTATTAAGGACACGTAGGGTAAAGAGTAGAAGGCGGATGGCCGAGGAGGGACAAGTAGACGACACCATTTGCAGTTCTTTGCACGCTCCATTCATATCTTGTGCGGGGAACGGGGCAAACAATGGGGGTGCAGTGGACAAGTTGCCAGGAGCCATAGAATCTATATAAATATATATATATATATATATATACCTACGCGTGTTCTGGATCGCCATATTCGAGTGGCGTGAGCGATCCGCATTCATGGTTGATGAGGTCCAGAGGATTGATGCACTGCGTCCGAATTCGCCTCCAGTGACGCACATCGTCTCAATGTGTACGTGTGTGTTGTCTTGGTGGATTGGTTCGCCTCAGGAAGTCGGCAGGGCCTTGGAGGTGTTGGGGAAGGCCGTCAGCGAGAGAGTCCGCCCAGACGCACGTGCCCTGGGCGGAGCAACTCCCAGGAGGGAGATCACCCGAGCAGTTCAGGGTGGATCCTTTCTCCTCGTCTCCCAGCATCGAGGGAGCGCACAGGTGGATCGCATATTTGTGCGAGTTGATCAGTGACGGGCCCCGCTTCCGTGTAGAATCGGCGCGCTCATTCGCCATATGAGGTGGCATTGGCTTCATGTTTGCTCGGGGCTGGCTTGAGGTGGCCCCAGATCGTTAATCCTGATCTGGCCCTAGTTTTGTGGATGCCATGGCAATGGACACCAATCTTACCATTCAATTAAAGATGTGTTTAAAATGTGTAAAACATGTTCTAACAATATTTCAAGCATGTTTTTTCACATAGTTTAAGCATGTTTGAACCATTATTTGACATCTGGACATTATTGTAGTGGCCTCCGGCCAGTGCCGCCGATCCGTGGCGCTCCGACTGATGTGATCCTCCTTCGCCCTCGTCCCCTCCTCTCTTTTTTCCCCCCTCCTCTTCTCACTCTGCATTTATCGAAGACGCCTACGGCGAATCACCGCCGCCCCCTGCCCTTTCGGAAGCGCCGATGCGGCCGACTGCTGTGGCCAGAGGTCTGCCAAGTTATTGGCCATTTTGGGCCATCTTGGCCGTCTTGGAGGCCATCTTGGGCGTCTTGGACGCCTCTTGGGCCGTCTTGAGGCCCTCTTGGGGCCTTCTTGGGGGCCTCTTGGGCCGTCATGGGGCCATCTTGGAGGCCTCTTGGGTGCTGTTGGGGCGATGTTGGGGACCTCTTGGGCCGTCTTGGGCCGTCGGAGAGCTGAAAAGAAGAACATGCCAAAATCCTTGAAAAACCTAAGGAAAATCAATGATTTTAACCTATTCGGGCCTTCCTGGAGGGCGTCTTGGAGGGCTCTTGGGCCGTCTTGGAGGCCTTTTGCGGGCCTTTTTGGGCCGTCTTAGACCATCTTGAGGCCATCTTGGGCCGTCTTGGGTGCATCTTGGAGCCATCTTACCCGTCTTGGAGGCCATTTTTGGCGTTCTTGAGGCATCTTGGAGGCCATCTTGGGCCATCTTGGCCGTCTTGGAGGCCATCTTGGGCGTCTTGGAGGCCTCTTGGGCCGTCTTGAGGCCCTCTTGGGGCCTTCTTGGGGGCCTCTTGGGCCGTCATGGGGCCATCTTGGAGGCCTCTTGGGTGCTGTTGGGGCGATGTTGGGGACCTCTTGGGCCGTCTGGGGCCGTCGGAGAGCTGAAAAGAAGAACATGCCAAAATCCTTCAAAAACCTAAGGAAAATCAATGATTTTAACCTAGTCGGGCCTTCCTGGAGGGCGTCTTGGAGGGCTCTTGGGCCGTCTTGGAGGCCTTTTGCCGGCCTTTTGGGCCGTCTGAGACCATCTTGAGGCCATCTTGGACCGTCTTGGGTGCATCTTGGAGCCATCTTACCCGTCTTGGAGGCCATCTTGGCCGTCTTGGAGGCATCTTGGAGGCCATCTTGGGCCATCTTGGCCGTCTTGGAGGCCATCTTGGGCGTCTTGGAGGCCTCTTGGGCCGTCTTGAGGCCCTCTTGGGGCCTTCTTGGGGGCCTCTTGGGCCGTCATGGGGCCATCTTGGAGGCCTCTTGGGTGCTGTTGGGGCGATGTTGGGGACCTCATGGGCCGTCTGGGGCCGTCGGAGAGCTGAAAAGAAGAACATGCCAAAATCCTTCAAAAACCTTGATTACCTAACAGCGAAGACTGATAGGTTTCTAGTGGGATCAAAAGAGAGCAGCAGATCACTCCACAGGGGGGTCCGGGCAGGTGTTGGGAGTTGCCGGGCGGCAGGTGCCGGGTTCGTTTTTCACCAACAGTCACACACTTCGTGCTTTTCTGTTTTTTTTTTTTGTTTTTTTTCTTGCTTTTTTTTGGTTTTTGTTTTTTCTTTGTTTTTGTTTTTTTTTTTTTTTTTTTCTTTCGACTTCCCAGAACTCCATTCCCAGGCTCATTCTGAATACCCGGATGCAACAGTCACACACTTCGTGCTCTTCGAGATCCCAGAACGCCATTCCCGGGCCACCTTTAGAATAACGGGATGCAACAGTCACACACTTCGTGCTCTTCGAGTTCCCAGAACGCCATTCCCGGGCCACATTTATAATAACCGGATGCAACAGTCACACACTTCGTGCTCTTCGAGTTCCCAGAATTCCATTCCCGGGCCACATTTTGGATGCCCGGAGCCAACTGTAGGCCACTTCGTGCTCTTCGAGTTCCCAGAACTCCATTCCGGGGCCACATTTTGAATGCCCGGAGCCAACTGTAGGCCACTTCGTGGTCTTCGAGTTCCCAGAACTCCATTCCCGGGCCACATTTTGAATGCCCGTAGCCAACTGTAGGCAACTTCGTGCTCTTCGACTTCCCAGAACTCCCATTCCTGGGCCACATTTCAGCAGGGGCAAGAGCACGACGAGGAGGAGGACGAGCAAGACCAGGAGGACGAGGACGAGCAGGAGCAGGACGAGGAGCAGGAGGAGCAGGAGAAGAAGGACGAGCAGGAGGAGGAGGAGGAGGACGAGCAGGAGGAGGAGGACGACCAGGAGGAGGAGGACGACCAGGAAGAGGAGGAGGAGGAGGAGGAGGAGGGGAGGGGGAGGAGTACCAGGAGGAGGAGGAGGAGGAGGAGGAGGAAGAGGAGGAGGAGGAGGAGGAGGAGGACGAGGACGAGGAGGAGGAGGAGGAGGGGGGGGGGAGAGTACCAGGAGGAGGAGAACGAGGACCACCAGGAGGAGGAGGAGGAGGAGGAGGAGGAGGAGGAGAGAACACCAGGAGGAGAAGGACGAGCAAGACGAGGAGGACGAGAACGAGGACGACCAGGAAGAGGAGGAGGAGGAGGAGGAGGAGGAGGAGGAGGAGGAGGAGGGGAGGGGGAGGACTACCAGGAGGAGGAGGAGGAGGAGGAGGAAGAGGAGGAGGAGGACGAGGAGGAGGAGGAGGACGAGGAGGAGGAGGGGGGGGGAGAGCACCAGGAGGAGGAGAACGAGGACCACCAGGAGGAGGAGGAGGAGGAGGAGGAGGAGGAGGAGGAGGAGGAGGAGGAGGAGGAGGAGGAGAGCACCAGGAGGAGGAGGACGAGCAAGACGAGGAGGACGAGAACGAGGACGAGCAGGAGGAAGAGGAGGAGGAGGAGGAGGAGGAGGAGCAGGAGCAGGAGAAAGAGGAGGAGGAGGAGGGCAGGCTGAGGCTGAGGCTGTGACTGCGACTGCCGTTGCCGCTGCGACTGTCATCGCGAATGCGACTACGACTGCGAGAACAGCAGAATTCGACAACTGGATTTTCATCTGAATCTTAAGGGGAATGCTTTCAGATATGCTTCTACACATCGCTGTTAGGTTGCTTTGCCGGGATAATTTTAACCTATTCGGGCCTTCCTGGAGGGCGTCTTGGAGGGCTCTTGGGCCGTCTTGGAGGCCTTTTGCGGGCCTTTTGGGCCGTCTTAGACCATCTTGAGGCCATCTTGGGCCGTCTTGGGTGCATCTTGGAGCCATCTTACCCGTCTTGGAGGCCATCTTGGCCGTCTTGGAAGCATCTTGGAGGCCATCTTGGGCCATCTTGGCCGTCTTGGAGGCCATCTTGGGCCAAGTTGGGGCACCAAAGGCATTGACAGATGGATTTCTTTTAGAAAAAGAACCAAAACCAAAACCTGAAACATCCAGCACGCCGTGCACCCCTGTGGCAAGACCACAAGGGGGCGGCGGATCGAAGACGCCTACGGCGAATCACCGCCGCCCCCTGCCTTTTTGGAGACGCCGATGTGGCCGAAAGTTGGATTAGAGCTTGGCCAAGCTATCGGACCATGAGTTCCCCGAGTCGGTTTGGAAAGCTTTCGGGGAACACATGGGAGAGAATGATTATGAACAGGAAGAGGAAGAGGAAGAAATAGAGTAGGAGGATGAGGGTTGTTAGGAGTCTCTTGGGGCACCCTTGGGGTCTGTTGGGGGCTTCTTGGGGGCCTCTTCGAGGCCTCTTGGAGGCATCTTGGGGGCCTCCTTGGGCCTCTTGGGGGCCTTTGGGGGCTTCCTGGGGGTCTCTTTGGCCGTCTTAGGGCGTTCCTGGTCCGTCTGACGCCGTCTGGAGCCGTCTTGGGGGCCTCTCTGGGCCGTCTTGGGGCCCTCTTGGGGCGCTTCAGGGCCGTCTTGGAGGCCATGTTGGGCGTCTTGGAGGCCTCTTGGGCCGTCTTGGGGCGCTCTTGGGGCCGTCTTGGGGGGCCCTTGGGCCGTCATAGGGCCTTCTTGGAGGCCTCTTGGGCGATCTTGGGGGCCTCTTGGGCCGTCGGAAGGCCGAAAAGAAGAAAACGCAAAAAACCTTGAAAAACCTAAGGAAAACCAATGATTTTGGCCTCTTCGGGCTCTCCTGGAGAACGTCTTGGAGGCCTCTTGGGCCATCTTGGAGGCATCTTGGGGCCATCTTGGCCGTCTTGGAGGGCATCTTGGGCCGTCTTGGAGGCATCTTGGAGCCATCTTACCCGTCTTGGAGGCCATCTTGGCCGTCTTGGAGGCATCTTGGAGGTCATCTTGGGCCATCTTGGCCGTCTTGGAGGCCATCTTGGGCCAAGTTGGGGCAACAAAGGCATTGACAGATGGATTTTCGGAAACTTACGGGTGGCCGGCGGGACGGGCCGAAGCCCACTGGGGAGTTCTTTTAGAAAAAGAACCAAAACCAAAACCTGAATCGTCCAGCACGCCGTGCACCCCTGTGGCAAGACCACAGGGGGCGGCGGACGAAGACGCCTACGGCGAATCACCGCCGCCCCCTGCCTTTTTGGAAGCGCCTATGTGGCCGAACGTTGAGGCCAGACCTGCCAAGCTATCGGACCACGTGTTCCCCGAATCGGTTTGGAAAGCCTTCGGGGAACACGTGGGCATCTTGAAGGTCATCTTGGCCGTCTTGGAGGCCTCTTGGGCAAGCTTTGGGCGATCTTTGGGGCTTTTTGGGCCGTCTCGGGCCAGCTTCGAGCCAACTTCGGCCATCTTGGTGGGTTCCTGGCACGTCTGAAGCCGTCGGAAGCCGTTTGGGGGGCCTCTATGGGCCGACTTGGGGCCCGCTTGGAATGCTCCAGGGCCGTCTTGGAGGCCATCTTGGGCGTCTGGGAGGCCATCTTGGGCGTGTTGGAGGCCTCTTGGGCCCTCTTGGGGCCCTCTAGGGGCCATCTTGGAGGCCACTTGGGCCATCATGGGGCTCTCTTGGGGGCCTCTTGGGCGATCTTGGGGGCTTCTTGGGCCGTCTTGAGCCGTCGGAGAGCCGAAAAGGCGCAAATGCCAAAATCCTTCAAAAACCAAGGGAAAATCAATGATTTTGGCCTCTTCGGACTCTCCTGGAGGACCTCTTGGAGGCCTCTTGGGCCGTCTGGGAGGCCTCTGGGGGGCCTCTTGGGCCGTCTTGGGCCGTCTTGGACTCTCTTGGGCCGTTTTGGAGGCCGTCTTGGACCATCTCGGGCGGACTTGGAGGCCATCTTGGGCCATCTTCGCGATTTTTTGAGGATGTCCCGAGCGAAACGGCCGTTTTTGGGCATTGAGAGATGGGTTTTGGGCAATTTGCGGGTGGCCGGCGGGACGGGCCGAAGCCCACTGGGGAGTTCTTTTAGAAAAAGAACCAAAACCAAAACCTGAAACGTCCAGCACGCCGTGCACCCCTGCAAGCAGGGGGCGGCGGATCTCGTGGGCTTCGGCCTATCCCGCCACCGTGCCTGGGTGGTGGGTCAGAGGCCTCATGGATGTTGGTCGGGATCTCGTGGTTGGCCTCTTTGGGGCCTCTTGGAGGCAGTTTTGAGGCCCCCCCGGGCCTCTTCTTGGGGCCACTTTGGGGCCTCTTGGGGGCCTCGTTGGGGCCTCTTGGAGCTTTTTGGGTGCCTCTTGGAGCTTCTTGGGGCCTCTTGGGGGCCTCTTGGGAGCTTCTTTACTTCTTGGGGCGGGAGGGGGGGGTACTCGAGTTCGGGACCCCCTCGGAGGCCACGATCCTCGTGAGGGGTATCAAAAACTGCCCTCCCCAGAGACACGCGGGTAGCCGCGACAAGCCCTAAGAGCCCCCCCGGAAAGCGGAGCACAACTCGTCCCCCCCCCCTCCCCCCTTCCCCGGCAGAGCCCCCCCGCCCCCCCCCCAGCAGAGCTGAAGCTCAGGCTGTAGGCTGTAGGCTGTAGGCTGTAGCTGAGGCTTGTTCAAACTCACATGCAGGATCGGCTGATTCGGCAGCACGTTTCCTCTCCATTGATCGACTTCCACAGCCCTAGAGGTAAGTTTGTCGAGTGTTCGCTCCTCCAGGAGGTCAGGGTGGTTGGGCGCGGGTCTCGTCCGTCTATTGCGAGGTCCGTGCGGCCAGCTCCGCCGACCCTGGAAAATGCCACTCGGACGAGGTGAGCGGAGGCGCGAGGGGGGGGGGCAGCAATGGTGGAGGCCTCTGTGGTTGGTGTGGGTCTCTCTTGGGGCCGCCACCCCATCCAATTTGGGAGGGAAGGGGTCGTGATTCGGTCCCCGACGGAGCCAGCGTGCAGGTGCTTATGTCCCGATGCCAGCGCGTCGGCCCAGTCCACGCCGAAGCAGCGGCACAGTTCAGTTTCGTCAGGTGTCCACAGCATGCGTACAGATACGCGCTCTGCTTCCGCTGGACTGCGTCTGAGCGCGGACACCCGTGCACGCAGGGCCGCGGAGGGCCTACCTCCACATGTCACATCCTATAATGCGTTTGCTTTTTTTTTTTTTGACATGATGACCCACGGAACGGCAGCCTAAAGCCATTCCATTTCGTTGCGTTCCGCCAGCAGCGTTGACAAGGTTGGCTGCAATTGGTTCGCGGCGCTCCACGTACCAGGGGGACTTCTGCGACCAGGAACGCACCAGCAGTAACGCGCGTCTTGTGGATGCTCGAGATTTGCATCTTCTCCTCTGGGTCCGCCTCCTCTGGGGCCCCTGGAGCCCGGACTGGCTGGAAATGTTCAGAGTTGTTTTTCTCCTCCTCATCCTCCTCCTCCTCCTCCTCCTCCGCCTCCTCCTCCTGCTCCTTCTCTTCTGGCTCCTCTCCTGCATCCGTGCCGCTTCCGCCGAACCGTCCTCGTCACCGTGAGTTTGTCTGTGCGAGAGTTCGCGGTTCTGCCCTGCTCGCAGTCTCCGCGCCCCGTCCCGTCTGATTCCGATTGCGCCGCCGCCCCGTCCTCGCGGAAAGCTCGCAGCGGAATGTTTTCCGTAACGCTTTGCTTCTCGGGACCATTTGGGATGGATAGGGTTCAGAGTTCAGGGGGCCCATGATGCGAACGAAATCACGATGTCGAGGGTAAGGGTCGTCCTCCTCCCTCTTCTTCCCCTCCTACTCCTTCCTCCTCCTCCTCCTCCTTCTCCTGGCTCTAGGGTCGGCGACCCCGACCTCTCCACAACCCCTTCTCCTCGCCGCCCCCTCGGGCCCATGAAGCCGCCAGCGCGTGTCCACAGGCCGTTCGAGGAGGGCGCCCCGTGCTGCACCGCGCAGCAGCAGCTCCTCGCCCTGGCCCTCTATCTGGGCGTGTGCGTCCAGCTGGCGCAGCGGGTGTGCATGCAGCAGGTGCTCCTCGGCAGCGGGGGCGCGGCGGCGGAGTTCGGCTGGAGCAACCAGGAGACTGGTCTCGTGCTGTCCGGCTTCTTCTACGGGTACAGCCTGGGACAGATCCCGGGGGGCTGGGCGGCGGCGCGCTGGGGCGGCCGCGCGCCGATGTTCTTGCTGGCCGCGGCGACGGCCTCCAGCGCTCTGGTGCCTCTGCTGGCCGTGCAGGGGGTCGCGGCGGTGGTGGCCCAGCGGGTGGTCTTCGGGCTCCTCCAGAGCCCCATGTGGCCGTGCACCGTCGGGCTCGTCTCCCGGTGGGCGCGGCCCAGAGAGCGCTCGCGGGCCTTGGCCTGGTGCGGTACCAGCTTCGCGGTGGGCATGGCGGGGGGGTACCCGCTCACTGGGTGCATCATGGAGGCGTGCGGCTGGCGGCGGGTGTTCTTCGTGTACGGGGCGGCTGGCCTGCTGTGGGTCCCCCTGTGGCACAGGTTCGGCTGGTCCACCCCCTCTGGCCACCCCCGCATCACTGCTGCCGAGCTCAGCTCCATCCGGCAGGCGCAGGCCGATGATGGCACCCCCATCGGGGCGTCGGCGTTCCCCTCGCGCGTGCCCTGGCGCGCGATCTTCGCGACGAGGGGTGTGTTGGCAGTGTTCGGCGTCACGGTGACCAACGCGTTCGGGATGGGCGTATTCGTCGTGTTCGCGCCCATGTACATGCACCAGCAGCTCGGCTTCCACCAGGAGCGTGCAGGGCTCCTACTCTCTCTGCCTGTGCTGGTGTCCATGGCGGCCTCGCTCGTCGCCGCTCCCATTGCCGACTCGATGGTGGCCAGACGCGTTTCCAGGATGCGACTCGTGGGAGATGAATTCTGAATCTCCCCTGCCGAAAACTTGCCCAACCTGGTTTTACCCGGATCAGTCTGGCTTGATCCTGCTTTTTCCCGCCTAGTCGGGCCGAGTCCCGGGCCTGATCCAGCCTCATCGGGCTCCGTGGCTCTTCATTCGAAGGTGGATAAACCTCCTACCCTGACACGTCGATTAGTGAATTGTCCGTTTTCGGTTCGCGCGAGGGCGTCGCGGCCGTCATTTTTGCGGGTCCAGGTCCGTCGGTTTCGGCCCCAGGCCGTTTTCAATGAGGGGAGGCTTACTGAAGGGAGGGTTGTCCACCGCCGACCATTTCTAAGTATTCGAAAGTTCTTTGATTTTCTGAGGGGCCAAGATCCTTTCATTTCTAATTGTTCTATCCTAGGCCTCTTCCTGGCCACTGGGGGGCCAGGAACAGTTAGAAACGTGCACAATGAGAAATGAGCACGATCAGAAATGAACGACGTGCACAGCCAACCGCGCTAGCAAGGATGCGGTGCTTCATCGGGCTTGATCGCCCTGAATTATTCTGACGAGTGCCTCCCAGAAGCTGCCTCCGAACCACTCCGAGGACCCGGGTGCGGAAGGCCTTCGCGCTCGCCTCGTGCTCCGGCACGGCCCTGTGCGCGCTGATGCTCGCCGCGGAGCCTGGCGTGGCGGTCGCCGTGGCCGCCATCGTCGGCGCCCAGGCGTCGCACGGCCTGCTGGTCTGCGGCCCCCCCGTGGCGGTCCTGGAGATTCGGAGGAAACGAAAAAGTACCGATACTGTAAGCTCAAGAATGTCGGAAACTGGAGCATATACATTACCAGTGGCGGGCTGTTATTCAATCCCCGGACTTTTTCGAGGGTCGGGGGCGACGTCGGGGTGGTGTGGTGTATACTCTTTCCCCGTTTTCCCAGGGACACGACGACAAATGTATACACCAGGATCCCGTATACACCAGGATACGTTTTCCAGTGCGAGTTTCAGTGCGGGGCGGGAAAAAAGCGTCGGTGTAGAGAGTTCGGCTCCTTAGAATGAGATAAAGATCCCTGGGACGGAGAATACCGTTTTTCTTTCCTCGTTGTCTTCTTTTTCTGGGCCTCCTGGAAGCCCTCGTCGGCACGGCCGGGTTTGCCTCGAGCTTCTGGCCTAAACGCGCCCGGGGAGAGGTCTGGGGAGTGATTCGCGGCATCGGTACCTCTTGGTTTCTTCCCAGGAGATGACCCCCGAGTACTCCTCTGTCGTCATTGGGCTGGACAACTGCCTGTGGGCGCTGTTCACTGGGCTCTCTGGCACCCTAGGGGGGGTCCCCGTGGGCGAAGCAAATATCCGTATCCGCGGCCTCGCGGGCTGGGCGTCTGGGCCGCGACCCCGCGGATGCGGGGCATTTTTTCGTGGATGCCCCGCGCGGAACGTGAATCCAGACCGCGAGGGCGAGGACACAGATATGTTCGCCGCTCGTGAGGTCCTGCTCGACTGGGGGGGCTGCCCGAAGGAGGGCGGCGCCAGGCCGGGCCCTTCCCGCGCTTAGCTGCCTCGATACGCCCGCTTTGAAACGCAACACGCACCGTGCTTGAAGTCCCTGTCAAGGCGTTGCGTGTTGGGCCAGAGCATCGGCCCACGCCTTGGCGAAGGCATCGCGCCAGACCTATGTGTTCAGTCTACGCGCTGAGCTCCGTATCTCTAGGCCTCCTAGATGGGGTCGGAGTAGATGGGGTTGGAGGATCGCGCCGCATCGCCGATGTATCGACGATGCGGCTCGATGCGGAGCCCGATTTTCTCCACGCCAGCGTCGCCGATGCATCGTCCACGTCGACGATGCATCGCTGGTGTATCACCGATGCATCGTCGATGCATCGCCGATGCATCGCCGATATATCGGCGATGCGGCGCCATCCTCCGACCCCATCTACTCCGACCCCATCTAGGAGGAGGCCTCTAGGATCTACGCTACGCGTCGCGTGCTGCGTATCGAGACAGCTAAGCTACCTCGTGTCTCACGGTGCCGCTGCGGCCGGCGGGGGCGGCCTCGGGGACCAGGGCGCCACCGCGGCTGGCTCGGAGGCTTGCCGCGGCGCGTGGCGGCTGGGCTTCTGCCTGGCGGGCGCGTGCATCCTCGCCGGCGGCGTGGCCTACGCCCTGCTGGGCAGCGCGGAGATCTTGCGCCTGGGCGACCGCGACGGCGGTGGCGGCGAGTCGCCACGGGCCAGCGGCCAGGAGAGCGCCTGTTTTTGTTCAGGGCGAAGGGCGGTATGAAAGAAACGTTTCCGCCGTCAGGGGCGCCCGTCCCAGGAGGCCGGGAAGTTTGTACCACTGCTGTGGCAGGTCAGGGTATCAATTTTGCAGCCGCCTGTGGACGGGCGCCCAAGTTGACGGAATAGTTTGGTTATGTCTTACCGTTCTTCGCCCACGAGTGCTTATCCCTGAGATGCGTTGCATTTTTTTCGCAACGGGCGTGTTCGCTCAATTTCGGTCCCCCGGACCTTCACGTATCGATCCAGCTTGGACAACGACCCAGAAAGATGGAGTCCAGGGCTCCGGTCGTGATTTTTTGCGATGTTGCAATTCTTGACGTAACGTCGGATTTCAGGGATCCCTCGGCGATAACGGGCGTGACGGGGGGGGTTGGGGGATGGGGCCGTCACGATTCGCGCCTACGGTGGGGGCGTTCGTGAAGGAAGGTGCCTGGGAGGCTGCAGACCTGACAGGATTATTTTTTTGATGATGGCGGCGGTGAGATCCATGGCTCATCCACGGTTGGAGTTCCTTCGGCTTCCAGACCCTGGATTCCTCATCTAAGGGTTCCTTGTCCAATGCCTCCACCGTACGGATGGCTCATTCTCAGACGGCGCCGGCGCGAATCGTGACGTGACCAGGGGGGGGGGTGGAAGGGAGGGGGGCGGGGCCTGCCCTGCGCGTCATCGCGAATATTGCAAAAACATGGCCTCAAGGAGGCTCGGCTGGGGCTGCTGCAGTGCCCGGACTCCGAGAGCGACTCGTCCAGCGGCTCGTCCTGCGCCGAGTCGAGTTTTCCGAGCCGCCAGAGGGAGGACTTCGAGAGCGACTCGTCCGGCGGCTGGTCCTGCGCCGAGTCGAGCGTTCCAAGTCGCCAGAGGGAGGGGCAAAAAAGAGCCGGCGCACAGGCTGGGGCGGGCGTGGCGGGTGGGGCGGCCTTCCGAGGAGGCGGGGGGGTCCTCTCAGGAGGGGAAGAAACACGCAGACACAAGTAAGCGTCGATGCCCAGGAAAATAAGGAAATGTGGGAATTGGGGGGGAAGAACAAAAGCAAGAAAATATGGGGAAATGTAGGGGAATCCTGGAATCTGTGTGTATTTATGTGTGTGTCCCTGAGCCCCTTCATCCTCTCGTGGGCGAAGAAGCACATCCGTATCCGCGGCCTCTCGGGCATGGGCCCCTGGGCCGCGATCTTGCAGATGCGAGGCGTCTTTTCAGTGGACGCCTAGGTCGGAGCGTACCCGTGCGACCGCGCATCCGCGGAATCATGCCCCGGAGTCCAGGCCAGGCCGCGAGGGCACGGACAATTCAGAACGTTTTCGCCGCTCGCGCTTCTCAGGAGCCCCCTCTCTTCTTGGAGAGGGGAACGCTGTGAGTACAGCCAAGTCGCTGAAATAAGGAACAGTTTGGGTAAGAAAGGGGCTCGACATTCCTTAGGTCCTTCTATGATTTGTCCTCTAGCCTTCCTCGTGCACGCAGGCGCTTGTGGGGCCAAAAAGGAGCTTCGTTCCTTACTGATCGTTCCTTCTTTCAGCAGCCCGACTGTACCTGAGCCTTCTTGATGGGGGAACGCTCTGAGTACCTGTGGGTGTCCCACGGGAGTCCCATGCCACCCAGTTGCATTTGAGCTCGCTTCAGGCTCCTCTTCTCTCCCCTTCCTGCATCACACAGGTTCAGGTATTACCAGCCTGGAACGTATCCCTATCCCTATGCTGGGCATCTCCTCATCACGATGCCAATCTTAGGGATTCCCCTTATTCTTTGAGGGCGCATCCCTAAGGTTGTCATCGCTTTTTCGCGTGTCGATCTTAGGGATAGGGATGCGCTCGAGGCTGGTAAAAGGTGCTCACAGCGCTCCTCCCTGCTCGCCCCGCTGCCCTCCTGAGGAGCCCTCTCCGAGGCCAGATCTCGGGCTCCCTCTGCGAGGCCCCCGGCCGTTCTCGGAGGACCGCGCCCCGATCGAGCCCCGCCCGCCGCCCCCCCCCGCCGCCATGCCCAGACACCCGACGGGCTGTAATTTCCAGGAGGGGAAAAACACGCAGGCACAACGAATCGTCGATTCCCCAGGAGATCTAGGAAAATATGGGAAGTGGGGGTGAAGACACAAACGCAGAAAATATGGGAAAATGTTGGGAATTCTGTTATTTGTGTCTATTTGTTTGTGTGTCCCAGGGCCCCTTCAATATTGTCGAGACATGGGCCTTCGAGACATGGGCCTTCAGGCCCTGATACGCCCCTGCTGAAACGCAGAGCGTGCCGTGTTCAAACCGCCCGGATCGAACACTCTGCGTGTTGGCTCGACGTTTTGGCGAGTGTCTCGCGCCAGACCTGCGTGGTCAATTTGCGTGCTGAGCTCCGCGCCCACGCGCTACATCTTGCGTGTTGCGTAGCAGGGCAGCTAATCGAAGAACAACAAATTCCATCAACTCAACTTATCCGAGGCTCGCGCGGATTTCTTGGATCGGCGCTGGACCCCCTTCCCCGGCGCGCGGAGCAAGCCAGGGGCGGCGCCGGAGGCGCCGCCAGGGAGGCCCAGGGAAGGGCCCTCTCTCAGCACGAGCCCTTGCCCCTCGGCCCGAGTGCTCTGGCCCATGTGGCCCGAGGTCGGCCCGCGCAGAGGCTGGCCGCACACGGCCGAGGCCGGCCGCCTCGCTCTGCCCGAGCCGTCGACGCCCCCTGGGCCGCCCCGAGACTCGCGGCGCGGGAGAGCTCGCGAGCTCTCGCCCCTGTTGGAGTCGGCTCGGCGCTCCCGGCACGCCGCGCGCGGCGGGGTGCGGCGCGCTCCGGCGTGGCACGAGGTGCGGTGAGGGTGGCTATGGAGGCGGCTGGGGGCCCGAGGCGGCCCAGCAGTGGTTCCGGTCAGGAGGAGGGGGGGGCAGCATCGAGGCGATGGGTTCGAGGAGGCGTTTTTGTCTTTTTCGGTCTCTGGGGGCCGCTGGCCGTCAAAGACGCATCCGGGGTGCGCAGCTGCACCAGATGGAATGAGGCAACCTCCCCCTTCTTGACCGCTCTTCTCCAGGTCCACCCAGCTCAGAACCCCCCGGCCGCACTGACCGAATGGCGTGCTGCGCATGGGGGCAGCTGCTTTTCCTCGGCCCGCACTTGGGGGCAGGGCTCTTCGCCTCTGGGCCGCTCTCCTGGTGAGGCCCCCCCGGCCCGAGGCGGCGCCCCCAGCGGGGGGGCCCAGGAGCTGGCGCCAACTCGTCCGCCTCGGCTTTGGCCCGCGACGCCGGAGGTCCGCCCGCGCCCCCCGGCCCCCCCCCCCGGAGGTCCGAGGGTGGCAGAGCCGCAGAGACGCCGCGCGTTATCAGGGCAGGGGGCGGTCAGGGGTAGCTCCCGATTCGGGCCTCCCGCTGCCGCATCAAGTTCTGACCCGTACGTCCTGCCCTCACCCAGCGCGTTCCACTACTCGCAAAGTGCCTACTCGCAACCGTCCGAAAAAACACATGTCTGCTTTGATTCCTGATGTACTGCATCGTGGATGCCTCGTGGGAGATCCAGGCCACTTGCGAGTAGTCTTTTTGCGAGTAGTGGTACGCGCTCGTCTATGCCCAGGGCTCACTTGACACAGGAGTTGCTCTGGACCAAGCGGTGCCAGGGTTCTTCCGTGTCACATGCAGGGACGCCAAACAAGGCCATCCTTGGACCCGGCGCCAGAAGTCCGACCGCACCCCGTTCTCTAGTCGCATACGCCAGCTGGGTTGAGAACGTCTACACCAACAGTTGAAACACACCACATGCTTCGACGAGCATTCACGCAACTGTGCAGCACCACCTACACACGAGAACGCCGACAACAAGTATCCCCCTTCTTCTTCCTCCTTCATGTATCTGTAGATATATGTATATCAAAGATTGGCTTACTGTCCCGCAGCACGCATGTATGAATTCCAAACGACGGCATATGAACACATCTAACGGTAGATGCACTCACATATAGGTGTACATATACATATGTATACATATATATATATACATATATATACACGTATAGATACATAGGCCACGACCTCGCCTTCCTAGTCTTAAATAGGCTTGGAGGATGCTCCGACTTGGTGGCTCGCTAGCTCACCCGCCCCTCGAGATCGGAGGTTGACAAGACCCCCTCCCTGCCAATCCGATGACGGTGTGGACGCGCATCCAGAAACCAGATGCTTCTCTTTCGGGTACCCCGGGCTTCATCGCGACGCGCGCTGCGCGTTGGCCTCCCGCGCGCAGTAAGAAGCTGCTGCGTTCAGGGTGCCGTGGGTTCTCCCCGCCGTTTGCACCTCGCGCGCGGGCTTCAGAGGTTGGTTCCTCGCGAGGTGCCTCTTGCAGGAGGAGGAGGAGGAAGAGGAGGAGGAGGAGGAGAAGGAGGAGGAGAAGGAGGAGGCAGAGGAGGAGGAGGAGGAAGAGGAGGAGGAGGAGGAGGAGGAGGAGGAGGAGGAGAAGAAGGAGGAGGAGGAGGAGGAGGAAGGGCCGCGTCCACACTGCAGCGAATTGCCAAGCCTCGGTCGTCTGTGCTTGCGGTGGTGTTGCGCCCTCAATTTTTGCGGGGCTGCGCCCGCCAGGCCTGGTCTTGAGTCGGGCCTGTCCCTCTACAGGGAGGATCTTCAAAAATAGTCCAAAAATAGTATGGGGACTATTTTTGTATGATTGTTGTGTATTTTTGGTGATATGTTGGGGGTATTTGTTATTTTTCGTGCAAAATCCCCCTGTAGGGGGTCATGCTCGACCTGAGCCTGGTCCCAGGGTGCAAAGAGCATCTCCGTATCCGCGGCCTTGCGTGCCAGGCCCCTGGGCCGCGACTCCGCGGATACGGTGCGTTTTTGTTCGCGTAAGGCCCCGGGCAGATCCTTCGTGCGACCACGGCAGCCGCGGGAGCGCGCCCCCGACTCCAGACCGCGAGGGCGCGTCGGGGCGCCGGAGACGGGGTCACAGCCGATGGGGGCACGGGGGAAGCAAATTCTCACGTTGGGCTCTGTAGACGGGGGCATCGTAAACGAGCGCATATAGAGAAGCCACATCCCCCTGTTTTCTTTATGCCCCCATTGAGGGGGCCCTGAGCGCGGATTCGAATATGTTCAAGGGGGGGAGCTCGAGGCAGAGCCGTGGCCGGGGCGACGAGGGCTCCACATGAAGCACCCCCCAACCCACAAAAAACACGATCGTCGACCCTTGCTCTTTGTCAAGCTCTTCGACCCTTGAACAGACGTCGCTCGAAGAAGAAAGCCACTGGACAATCAAACTTCTGGAGTTTCGCGCGAATGCTTCCTGCATTGGCTCTGGGGCACCCCTTGCGGCGCCTCCTGCGCTGCCCCTGGCGCGCTCCGCGCGCCAGGCAGGGGAGCCCAGCACGGATCCAAGAGATCCACGCGCACTTCAGAATTGGTCGGAGGTTCCCATTTTCACACGTCGATTAGCGAATTGGCCGTTTTCGGTCCGCGAGAGGGCGTCGCGGCCGCCATTTTTGCGGGTCCAGGTCCGTCGGTTTCGGTCCTAGGCAGTTTTCACTAAAGGGAGGTTTACTGAAGGGGGTTTGTCCACCGCCGAATTAGGGCCACGAGATCTAGACGAATACGTTGCCCCAGGCCTCCCCCATCCTTCGCCCAGAAGCGGAGCCTGGGCCCACGAGCGGCGCACGTGCCTCCGGATGGGATGTGATGTTCCCTTCGGGATTTTCGGGCCGGCGGCGACGGGCGGATGCGGCGGCAGCGTCGCGCGCTCCCTGCCGCGGGTGGGCGCCTCGCTCGATGGCGGGGAAGAGGGCCCGCAGCAGCTCCCTGCAGGGGCGGGCCGTCGAAGCCCTGGCGCCCCCACCAGCTCCGCCGCACGGGCGGCTCTTCGGGGCTGCTCGGGGCCTCTCGAGCCGCCCTTGAGATCTGGGGATCGGATAAGCGACGCTCAGAATCTGTGCTGCCGTGGAGAGAGCATGCGTGCAGGCACCGCAAGAAGGCCGAGCACGGAACCAAGGGGCCTTCCTGGCCACGACGAGCCTCGGGGACACGGAGAGAGTTCCCCGACCCACGGTCGGGAATGTGTGCATACAATGGGAGCCCATGCCAAGAGACACCTTGCTTGCCTCCAAGGTGCCCAGGGGTTCTTGGGCTTCGATGGTTCTACCATGAAAATCGTCACGTCCGCGCACAAAAAGTCATTGGATCTCCTGGGGCCTGAGGATTGGGGTCTCGTGGAAGATTTCTTGTGGTCGAGCTCCTGCTGTAGCTCGTCGCGCCGCGCCTGTTCTAGCCCACCGCGCTTCTGCGCGACACGCTAACCTCGTCTCGGCCCCCAGTCGTCCGTGTCTCGAGCTTTTTGTGGAGGCCCCCCGCGCTGCGGAGCCGAGCGACACTCGATCAGCTCGAGTGGCACGACGCCTCGCGGCGGCCGCCGCCGCCGCGACGCGCTGCGCAGAAGCTCCCGACCGCGGATCCGAGGAGCGGCCCCGAGACCGAGGTGGTCCCTTCTCTGGCGTGTCGGCTGTGCGCGGTGCGCGGCACAGGTACGTACGCCATCCTCCTCCGCGGCTGCATCGGGGCCGGCGACGCGATGGCTGCCGCGGGTGCGCCCTCCGCCGCGCTCCCCTTTCCGCGGCGGAGCCCCTCCTTGGCAGTGGCGAGGCGGGCAGAGGAGGCAGGAGGAGAGGAGGCGGGGGAGGGATGAGAGGAGGAGAGGAGGAGAGGATGAGGGAGGCAGGGAGGAGGGGAGGGAGACTGGCCAGGGAGGATGGGGGGAAGATCGAGCGGGTGGCAATTAACGCCATAATGTGAAGGTGAAAAGGTGTGGAGGTACGTTGGACCCCTCCCTGCAGCCGTCTTCGTTGGCCCAGGGGCTGCAGGGAGATCATCGGCCCCCTCCAGTGGCATGTGACGCCTTCATGTAAAGGTGTGGGGTGGGGACCCACGCAGTCCCTATGATGGAAGCTGCGCGGGGTGGCGTTTCTCGACGAGGCGGAGGAGGAGGAGGAGGAGGAGGAGGAGGAAGAGGAGGAGGAGGAGGAGGAGGAGGAGGAGGAGGAGGAGGAGGAAGCCACTGGCTGAGGAGTGGGGGGGCCGCCGCGCCCGCCCGCCGCCGCGCAGGGGCACCGTCGTCGCCCCCTCGCCGCCGCGGCGGCCTCCCCCCAACGGCCAGGGCTCAGGCGCGCCGCCCGAGCCGCAGGACAGCGGCCGCGGAGGCCGCGACCAGCCGCAGCCACACCCAAGGAGGGCGCCTGGCATCGAAGAGCACGTGAGCGTCGTGCACAAGCTCGGGTGCTGCTACGCCTCGCAGCAGCGCAGGAACTCCTGGGGAACCACCACAGCGCGCAGCAGCCCCAGCGCCACCAGCAGCACGCCATGGAGCAGAACTGGAAGCAGCAGCGCGACGCCTCGAGGGAAAGGTGGTCAGGAGCAGGGACCACACACCTCGAGGCGTCGCGGCGCGGCCCTGGGAAAAGGTGGACAGGAGCAGGGTCCACAGCCCAGGCGCAGCGCCAGCGCAGCGCAGACTGGACTGGCGACTACGGAGCCATTGGTGGGCGGCCCTGGGAGTGGCAGCAGCATAGCCAGCAGCAGCAGCAGCAGCAGCCACAGACCCACAAGCGCCACCACCAGCAGCAGCAGCAGCCACAGACCCACAAGCACCAGCAGCAAAGCGACAGCGACCAGCACTGGAAGCACAGAGCGCCCTGGAGGAGCGCCTCAGCCAGAAGGAGAAGCGGCAGGCGCAGAAGAAGGGACCAGCTCGACAAGCCTGCCGCAGCCCACATCGGCAGCTACCAGTACAGCCCCCAGCAGAAGGCAGTCCTGGACAGCATTACGCCAGTCTCATTCGCCGTCGCGATGGAGCACGAGAGCTGGTCCGCACCTCCAGATGACGAAGAGATGAGGTTCGTGTGGTACAAGACCAAGTGCCACAGGCTGGGTCGTCTCACCGAGAACATCGCAGGTGCCAGGCTGGCCGGCTTGTGCACAACCAGCCTTGAGCAGGAAGCGGCGATCACCACCACGAACATCTCCTTCGTTCTGCCCCACAAAGAACGCATGAAGCAGCTCAGGGCCACGCTGGAAAAGCTTGAGGAGGAGCATGCCGAGATGGAGAAGCGGCTCAGCAAGATGCTGGACCAGGAGGCGACGGCCGCCAGAACCATCAGGGTCTACAAAACCCTGATGAGGGAAACCAGAGATCAAATGGCCAAGTCGGCGGGAGTAAAGGACGAATCGTCCGAGGATGACGGGAGCCATGATCCCACCAGAGGACGCACGCCACACCCGGCCGCGAGGAGAAGGCGCGACCCTGCGGCAGCTCCAGCGGCACCGGCCATGGCCCAACCAGCCACAGCTCTGCCAGCCCCAGCCCAGCAGCCCCGACCAGTCCCAGCAGCATCAGACGAGATCAAAGATGCCATCAGGAGATTGACCGAGAGGCTTGATTCGCAGCAAAAAAAAAGAACAGCAGCAAAGCGACCTACTAGCACGAGCAGAGTTCAAGCACAAAAGCGAGCTGAAGGCCTACGAGCAGACCATCGCGCAGAAGATGTACCACACGACCGAAGCGCAGTTGGCCAAGCAGGAGGAGTGGCACACATGGGAGGTCAACGCACTCAAGCGGCACCACAACGCCAAGCTAGAGGAGGAGGAAGCAAAAGCATACGAAGCACAAAGAGGCACCCAGAGGACACAGGAGGAAAGGGCCAAAGGGATGCTCGCAGACCTGCAAATGCATATCGAGTTGGAAAAGAAGACCTTGCGCGAGGAGATGCACAAGGAAGACCAGAGAAGAGCAGCCATCTACACGCAGCAGGTCCAGAAGGCCAGGCAGGAAGAGCAAGTTGTGAGAGAGATGGCAACCCAGGAGGCCCAGTGGTACAAGATGGCGCAGGAGCACAACGAGAAGGCGATGCAGGAGATGGCGGAGGCGGAGTACCAGGAGAGATGCGCCCGCCACAGCGCTTATAAGGAGGAGGAGCTGCGGATCGCAGTGAACTACCAGCAGATGGCCCACGAGCATCAGGATGAAGCCAACAAGCGCGAAGCGATGCGGGTCGTCCTGAACCTGGAGCACGCAGCCATCCAGGCGAAGGCATACGAGATGCAGCACGAGCAGGAAAGGTATCTGGAGCGCGTCGGCGAGCACCAGGAGGAGGTGGACAAAGCCCAAAGGATGGAGGAGGTGGCGCTGCAGCGACAAGCAGCAGCCACAAGCGAACTCCAGGCACTACAGCAGCAGCAGGAGATGGAGAACCAGGCGGCGCATCAGTACCACAGCACACTGCAGCACCAGTGCCAGCAGGAGATGCAGGCCATCGCGCAGCACTACGCCCACAACCATCATATGAACGAAGCACAGAGGCAGCAGCAATTACAAGAACTCCAACGGGCACATGATTTGCAAACGGCAGGACTCCAGACTGCACTTCGGGATGCCTGGGGAGCAGGAGGACAAGTTGATGAAGACCTGCTAATCGACATGACGGATGACCTCATGGGAGACACAGCCACGAGTGAGCGCGACCAAGGCATGGCGGACCAGGAGGGCGCGTACCAGAGGGAGCAACTTGAGGCAGACTTACTCCGGCTGCTACCTAGCCAGTACGAACTTCCACATCCAGAACTGCCGCCGTACCTCGAGGAGCTGGCCGAGGTGGGGATGGAGAGAGGTCCCATACATCGTCTATGCCAACGCCAGAGGAGCCTACCCCCTCGTCGAGCGACGACCTCAGCTTCCAGAACCAAAGCTTTGTGAGGACATCCGCAGAAGAGTGGCCGCTCCCCCCACCACCACCTCAGCAGCGCCCGCACATCGAGGAGTACAACATTGTCGGCTCCTTTTCGCACTCAGGGATACTCGAGGTACGGGCGAGCAGCGATTGCATCCCAATTGGCGAATCCGACGACGCTGATTTGCTGGACGAAGAGATGAAGAACCGCCAAGGCCTGCGCAAGGAGAAGGAGGGCGAATCCCCGACAGACCTCGCCTCACTCTCACCAACGATACCAGCCGACTCACCCATCCCGACGGAACAACCCACGCCAAGACGCATACTTTTTCCGCCCGTCACGCCTCTCACGCCAAACAAGACCCCACAACGGCGTTCACAGCCAGCCAAGACCCCCATGACGACGCTGTTCATCGACCTCAGCCGCGACGAGGAGGATTGCCCCAGCACACCTCCACGGATGCCGATTGAGGATATCACGCCCACCGAGCCACACGAGCCACGGCTGCCACCACCGCGTTTCCACCTGGGCACGCCAGAGAGGACGAGCTCGGCACCTCCATGCAGAGGCAACTTGAAGCAACCAAGGGAACCCAGGAGGGCGAGGAGCCAGCCGAAAAAGGTCAGGATCTGCGACGCGGACGATGGCTTCGCGGACCCAGGTGACAGAGTGGCATCCTTCATCGAGAGCGGCGAGAGCGACCTCGACGGGGGTCGACTGTCAAAAAACTGATACGGAGTACGCAGGCTGGGGGGCAACTGGCCCAGACCTGCGCCCAGACAACTACACCAGAAGGTATCGGGGATATCGGGCCCAGACTCAGAGACCCGTGCGGTGACGAGCCTACGCCCAACGACCCACACCCATGGCCTTCGGCCATACGCACACGATCGCACCTAGCCTCCATCACACTACATAGCTATGCCCAAGCCGATGCGAGCCTGGGGGATGCCGCATCCGCTTCAAACCACCAACGCTCTACTAGGGAGCCCCGACACAAGAGACGTAGCAGACGAACTACCTGCACTACCAGCTCCCTAGACGCCGCGTCTGTGGGCAAGGGTGGGGGCCACCCACAGAACGGCGACATCAAGTCTGAGCGCTCCAAGCGCGGACCTGAGCGACTCCCTCAGGCCGCGAGCCCCACTGCCAGCGGGGTTCAGACAAGCAACCAGCACCGCGACAGGGTGAGACTGCAACAAGAGTGGGGGAGCTACTCGAGCAGTCCGACGCAGTGCCAACAGCGTGGACCAAGGCGACGCCCCTTGGCCACGCCTGGTTCGACATCCCACTTCGCGGGAGCCGCGGCGGCCCATGCGGCGTCGCAGCCCAGGCAGCACAGCCATGCGAAGGAGGACCCAGGCAGCAGGTCGAGACTACCAGATCTATTACATCTGGAGGTCTCCCAGCGCCGGGTACTCGAGGAGCACCCCTCGCTTGCAGTCGACGGAGCCTGGCTTGCCCGCCAACCTCTCGACTCCAGCCACCTGGGCTCGCAAGCAGACCACATGGCAAGCACAAAGACCCCTAGAGGGCTGGCTAGTCCACCAGCGTCAGCCAAATTAAATGCAGTTACCACGACACAACCAAGCACTGACTACAATCGACAGATACAGCATGGACCCATACAAGCCTACGAGCTAGAGCAAATACAGGACACATACCTCGACAGCAAAAGCTACAGCCCTACATCAGCAGAACCGCACCTCAACGACGCCACAGCTGTTGCAAGAGAAAGAAGAGTGGCGAGGCGCAAAAGATTACTAAGACAGGCGCTCAGGGTGGAGATGCGACCAGACTTTGGAGCGCCGCTGATCAAGAACTCCTTCGAGGCGCTTGCGGACAGCAGCATCTGCGAGGACGAAGCACGGCCAGATAGCACTCCGCCCCCTGGAGCGGAACATCCTGAAGAGCAGGACTTGGGCGCCGCCAGCGAGTGCCCGAGCCGAGAGAGCAGCAGCTGTCCGAGGTCGCGTACTACTTGGAGGTCAGCGCCTCGGTACACATCAGCAGAGCAGACTCCACGCTCTGACGAGTCCACACAACACAACGTACCGACCAGGACCTACCCGCGTTGGCGTGTCAGCGCGGGGTCGCCTCACTCTGCAAGGCCGTCGACGGACGGACCTGCTCTCCCCGAGCAGCTGCGGGTTGACTCCCCCTTGCAGGTGCGAAGACGCGAGAGCATGCCTCCGACGAGAGGGTGGCCGATGCCTTGCTCTCGTGTCAGCGATGTCGCGCTGGGGCACTCAACCAGGTCCAACGACGAGCAACCACCTACACCCCCGCCACCGACACCAGCCAAACCAAACTTAGACCCCCAAGAGCAGCGCCCAGAGCCAGCACTACCTACCCTTCCACCACCGAACCCAACCGACCCTCCTGGCGGCATACCTCATCGCCTACGTGACAGCATGCTCCAAGCCCAATCACGCGAGCTCCTGTTCAGTCAGGCCGTGCGGGCTGGATCGGACAACTTGAACGCCGATGAGAAGTGCTGCCAAAAGACGCCGTCCCCACGAGAAAGGAGCACGACGCGGACGGGGACCATGCCCTACAAGTCGACCGACTACTTGGATACCGAGCAACCACTCCCAGACACAACGACTAACGCCAGACAGCACCCCCAGCCCCAGAGGGACGTGCATCCCCGACGAGCAATGCTGCCGTTCAGGAGCTACCACGGAGCTAGCGGGCAGCCGACGGGGCGGCAACAATCCAGCTCTGCACCACAACGACGTACAACCTCAGCCATGCACCCCTTCCGTATCCCAACCAGGCGGAGCACAACTGCGGAAGACGCCCGAGACAACCAACGCACTAGCCAACACACCAGCACTGACAGCGAGTACAGCGACGACTACCGGCGCTGCGAGCGCAGAAGGAGGCGCCGACAAAGAACTAGACCAGCAACACACGGGCAAGCGCACAAAACCGACCAGCGCAGAGACAGCAACAGCACGCAGCGACGCTTTCTCAACATTGGATCCCCACAGTTCCTACCGACGCAATTTCAGCAACACATCCAGAAGCTGATATGGCATTATGACCTCGAAGAGCACGACCTGCACGAGCATACCAGGCTGGCGGTGAAGCACCTTGCTCCCTCGAGACCTTTGTCGGCTGTGAAGCGGCACTACTACTTCACTGACGCGTCCTACCACGCCAAAGCACCGGGTACATCAGCATGGGCAGTGGTACACCTGAGAGAAGACGACCAGGGCATTGCCTACTACAGGCACATGTACTCCAACCACGCCCTGTCCGTCAGCGAGGAGATGGCCAACAACATCACCTCCAGCACCAGCCCCGAATTGGGAGCGCTACTCTGGGCAGGCATCGCATGTACACAGGAGGACGATGAGCAGGAAATCGTCATTATCGGAGACAACACCGCGGCTTTGGGAGCGGCAGCTGGAACATCGCGGATCAGATCGACTAGGAACCGCCCTCTTGCGAGGTTTACACGCATATTATTCCAGCAATTACAGCTCACAAAGGACATTAGCTCCGAGCACACTCATGCGTATCGAGACGCACCCTGGAATGAAGCAGCATATATTCTATCAAAATATGCAGCACTCCAACCAGCGCCACCACCACCTGCGGAAGAGCTGGTCGATATAGTACGGTATACCAGCACACTCGAATGGGCTTGGATGGCTAATCCTGCGGGCAAGGACCTACATGCGTACCCACCGTGGAGGCGTGGACAGCTCGAGGAGCACGTCTCGCCCCAGCGGGCTGACGCGGACCACATCCCCGACCTCACCGCAGATAGTTACAACAAGGGCACGCTGAAGCTCAACATCGCGCAGTACAACGCTCAGTCCATGGTGGGCGACTTCACCGCCACAGACCTGCACCTGGACATCTCCAGTAAAGGGGCCCTAGTCAGAGCCCAGCTCCTGGACCATCATGTCCACGTCGCGGGGCTGCAGGAGACACGCTGTAGAGAGGCCATATGGACAGGGCAAGGCTTTATCAACATCCAGAGCGATGCGCAGGACGGCAACTGGGGATGTGCACTACTACTCAACGTCGAGTTACCGTACGGGCAGCTCAAAGGGAAAGACCTGTACTTCAAGCAGTCCCAGCTTACAAAACTGTACTCGTCAGCCAGGATTCTTTTTGTCCGCGTGCAGGCTCCTTTGTTCCATCACGTCATCGCCGTTGCTCATGCCCCGTACCAGAAGGCCAAGGACATCAACGGCTGGTGGGAGCACTTCAGGGAGCTGTGTGACACGTGGAAACCAGAAATTCTGCTCATCGACGCGAACGCCAAGCTAAGCCACAAGGACGGAGAGGACACTCAATGGTTGGGTCCAAATCAGCTGACAGACAAGAATGGACACGAATTCCACGAGTCTGTCGCCAGCTGCCACCTGCACGTCGTCAACACATACTACGGGAACAGCGACGATTACACATACCACAAGGACGGGATCTCCAACCGCATCGACTACGTCGCCATGGCCCCTTGCCTGTTCAAGTGCGTGGCGGCTTGCGCTGTCTTGAGAGACTTTCAAAAGCCAACCGCCAAAAAGAAGAACGAGCACAACAAGCAGAGGAAGAATTACGCCCAGAACGGCTACGACACGACCACAGACCACATGCCCGTGCTAGTTGAAGTGGTGGGCGAAATCATCGGGCGCCACCGAAGTTCGAAGGGGAACGGGCTACTGGATACTAACAAACTCAAGAACCCAGAGCGCATCACCGCATTCAAGCAGGACCTGAACAACATCAGCTTGCCACCGTGGAAGGCAGACGTCAACGACCATTACCACGAGACAGCGGGACTCCTTGTCGAGAAGACGAAGCAGCATTTCGGACGGGACCCGCTTACCCCTTGCAACGTCAATCTCAGAGGCCAGCATGCGCCTATTGAGGCTGCGCAGATACGCTGAGAGCTCCACGCGGACCTACACGAACAACGGGGACCCAGCACCTCTAGAAGTTTTCCGCAAAAGGCTCTGCCACGAGGCGCCTGTCTATGCCCGTGTGGAAAATAGCTGGTACTGCTCCGTGGCAGCCCTTGTTGGAGCGTGCCAGCTCAGTCACACCACCGACTGCCTCGGCATCACGCACGACGCTGCGAGGCTCTTCATCGCCCACACCAAGGACACGTTCAGACACCAGCTGAGTACCGACCGCAACCAGTACTTTCACGAGCTTGGCAGCAAATTGGCGGATAGCAGAACAGCAAGAGACGCCAGGACCGAGTGGCAGCTGACAAAGAAGATTGTGATCCACGGCGGCCGCAAACCAAAATATGTTAGCGCGCTGCCCACTATGCAGCAACCCGACGGCACCGTCATGGGCAGCCAGGGCGAGATCAGCAGAGCCACCCTGCAGCACTTCGCCAAGATCGAGTCAGCCGACATCAGGGACAGGTACGACCTGGCGGACCGCTACAATATCAGCCGTACCCACAGATCGCCACCCGACGAGGTTTCACAGCACCTGCACATGACACTCAACGATCTGGTGGAGAGCTTTGCGGACGGCAAGAAGGGCCGAGCAGGAGGACCCGACGGCAATTTGGACGACATCCTCAAACTCGCACCCGAGGAGACGGCCCGCCACTGGTACCCAGTCGTCTTGAAGACGATACTGCGAGGCCGAGAACCGATCCAATTTAAAGCAGGTATTGCAGTGAAGCTGTACAAGGGTAGCGGCACGAGGGCCCTCCTGGAATATTACAGGTCGATCCTCCTCAACAACACCGTGGCCAAGCACTACCACAAGTGGCTCCGCGCAACTACGTTGAGGGTCTGCAGCAGCCTGCTGAGAGTCACCCAGCATGGCGGAATCCCGAAGAAGTCAGGCGCGTACTCCACCCACACTATCAAAGCGTTCTTCAGGATCTGCAGGCGGAGACGTCTCAGCGCAGTCGGCATCCTGTTGGATCTACGACAGGCCTTTTATTCAGTTATTCGAGAATTTGTGCTGGGACGGGAAGGGGAGAAGCCTTGGCTCCTAAAGGTGATGGCAGGAGGCGCTCCACCCGAATGGCTCATGCCGGCCATCCAGCAGCTGATTGCGGCACCAGGCTACTTAGCACTCAACGATGTAGACGAGAACCTGCGATTCCAGCTAGAAGAAGCACACGACACGACATTCTTCCAAGTGCGGGGAGAAGAGCTTTGCGCGGAGAGCCGCAAGGGCACACGCCCAGGCAACGGCCTGGCCGACCTCATCTTCAACATCAGCTTCGCGCACGCCCTGGGCCCGCTGGAGCAGGAGCTACATTCAGGAGGGTACTTACTACAACTACCACCGGCGGGCGAACAAGCCATTGTCACGGCAGGCCAGCTCCAAGGGCTGGAGGGGACCCTGCCAGAAGTATCCTTCATGGACGACGCGACATTCCTGTGCGTACTTAACGACAACACGAAAATCGAGAGCAGCATCTTCGACATATTGTCCATCATTGCAAGGAGACTCAAGATCTTCGGGCATGACCTACACCCCAAGAAGACTGAAGCGTTGCTGCACATCGATGGGCACGCCAAACAGCATATCAAGGCGAAGATTTTCAAGACAAGCCCCATCACGCTGCTGCGCGAGGATGGTCAGCCGCCAACCAGCACTGAAGTTTCAACGACGGAGGTCACGACCCAGGGACTCACATTGGGCAATATCGTGACAAGTGATGGCGGGGAGGGGCCGAACCTTATGAGACGCATCATAGACCACAGATCCGCAGAGGGCCCCTTGAAGAAGTCCATCTTCCGCCTGCCGCACATCGACCTCAAGGCCAAGCTGTTGTATCTCACGGCACTGGCGCAAAGCAAGCTGACCTACGACTGCGAAGTGTGGGGACCACTTACAGTACAACAGAAGCAGATGCTGCAGAGCAGACACATGGCGAGCCTGCGGGCCGCCGCAAGACAACAGCGACACAGCGCGGGACATGTACATACCTTGGATGACGAAATATACTTGTTGTGCGATGAAGTACCGATCCACATGCACCTGCGCCGACGGCGCCTGATGTACCTGGCCAGGATGGCGCATGCAGACACGCCCTTCCTCCACCGCCTCATCGACGAACTTTGGGAGGATGAGAAGGCCTGGAATGCTCTTATCGTCGAAGATCTGGACTGGATAAGAAGTTTCCTACTAGACGACGAGGACATCGGCAGCGACATCAGGGGCTTGTTACGGTGGCTACGCACACAGCAGGTGCGAGCCGCACAAGCCACGATCACCCGTGCGTGGCTCAGGTACAAAGCACGGCAGCACGACATATATCGTCATCGAGTATGGCAAAGGCAGCTACACCGTCTTGCGCAAGAGTTTGGAATGACCACGCCCAACTTCGAGGGGCTGCCGCCCGCACAGCACTGTGGCTACATATGCTATGAGTGTGGCAAGATATTAAAAACTAGGGGAGCATGGAAGCGCCATCGCACCATGGAACACATCGGCTACGACCTTCCCGAATTGCTTGCCCGTTCGACTACCTGCCCTGGGTGCGGGAAGAACTTCATAACGAGATCCCGCATACTCAAGCACCTGAGAAGGTGCCCCAAATGCCTGGCGGTCCTCCAAGCAATCGAGGTCCCAATGGATTTGCAGGAGGCAGCCGAACGCCGAGAAGAAGAACGAGAAGCTGTGGCGGCGAGGAAGGCAATGGGGCATGGAGCTACAAAGGCGCTGGTGCCCGCCCAACAGGTCATACAGCTCAAGCTGGCCGACTACATAGAGCAGCATCAGCTTCAACTCTCGCCGGCCCCGCCTGCAGCAGCGGACGTCCAAACAGGGGACACCACCTGCAAACGTATTCTCACCGTGCAGGCCCATGGTTACCACGGCTATGTTCTTGCTGCACCTTTTCTCGGGCAGACGTCGAATCGAGGATTTCCAGTACCACTTCGAGATGAACATTCGGGAATGCAACTTGGTAGTACTATCGATCGACGTGCAGATAGACCCCGTCAAAGGAGACCTGACGAAGCCAGACGTCGTCGAGTTTTGGTGCGCAGCGATACGACAGGGCAAAATATTTGGTATTGTGGCGGGCCCGCCCTGCGAGACGTGGTGCTCATCGCGCTGGCATGCCGCCGAGGGGAAGGCACCACGACCACTACGTACACATGAAGCCCCCTGGGGCATACAAGCAGCTAGTCAAGCGGAGCATCAGCAGATCGCACTAGCCAACGAGCTATACAGGACAGCTTTACTACTCATCACCACGGGCTTGCAGTACAACGTTTCAGCCGTACTCGAGCATCCCGCCCCAGCCACCTGGTGCCCTCAAGCGCCTAGCAGCTGGCAGCGAACAGAGACTCGCTGGCTCCTGGAGCAGACGGGCGTCGAACTTCACTACATAGACCAGTGCCAGTTCGGGCAGGATGCGAGAAAACCA
The DNA here is from genome assembly GCA_963575745.1 of Prorocentrum cordatum. NCBI lineage: Eukaryota > Dinophyceae > Prorocentrales > Prorocentraceae > Prorocentrum > Prorocentrum cordatum. The sequence continues at coordinate 646,286 of CAUYUJ010016871.1, read as the reverse complement.
ACATGTCTGATGGCGGCACACCTCGGTGAACTCGCACAGGAGCTAAGGGCGGTACCTGGTGGACAGCTATGCCGACATACGGGACATGCCAGAGCTTACGGACGAGACGGCCAAGGCGGCTGGAGGACCGCCCCCCTCAAAGAGTATCCATCAAGGCTGTGCAAGGCAATGGCTTCCGCTTTCGCAGCCCACTGGGGGCAGCTTGCTGACGAAGAGGCAATGTGGGCCGAAACGGACGAATGTTACCACAGGTTCTACGCCCCCTTGGACCACTACGTTGAGCCAGATCAGATCGGACATGATTGTCACAGGGCATGGGGCAACCATCGGCGCTAGCAGCTGGCACTGCAGCGGCCTATTTGGTGCGGCTAGCCGGGTCAAGCGTTCAGTATTATATACTTCAGCCCCGCAAGGGATATTGGTCTGCATTTTGGCGCAGACCACCGGCCTGCTACAGATTTGAGGGCAGCTGGCATTACAATATTGTATACAGAGTACTTCAGATTGGCAGCAGACGGGTCAACATCAGCGTACCTACTGCATGGCCCAATACCCCGTTGCTAATGGGTTACTGGCATGGCTGCGCCCTGGACAACGATTGCGTGCCAACTCGAGGGGGGGGGGCCCGTAGCGCCCATACGGGTGGGCACGATCCCTCAATGGCGACGGAGCGTGCCCCCCCCTCGAGCACTTTTTGGATTTATCGACTTTCCTAATATTGACATTGATTTCTATGATTATTTTCCCTGGACAGGCATTACGGTGTGCTGCTTAAGTCCTGAGGAAGCCCCAAATGCGTGGGAAGACCTCAGGCAGCGTCGCCAAGTTTTGCTATTGTTAGAACGCAAGACCTGGGGAAGCCCCGAATGCGAGGGAACACCCCAGGCACAAGTCGCCACGTTTTGATGTGTACCTCGGCGGCTTGGATACCTACAATTTGGATGGCGCCAGCTGGCTGGCAGCGGGCGGCCCAGTGGCCGTCGGCGTACCACCGACCGACATCGACAGCATACCCAGCACGACCCCCCACAACTCCTGCCAAGTCAACGCTGTCCTGGTGAGGATCAAACTTCGAGACGGGCTCGAAGGGCTGGGGGGGAAGGACGAGTACTTCCCGCGCCCGCCAGCGGGGATTGTGAGGGGCAGGGGGGGGGGGGTAGGACGGCCACTACCTGCGCCCCCGCGGTCCGCCCTAGCTCGCCACCCCCACCATTCCCATGGAGAAGGGGGAGCTACCCGATCGTCCGAGGGCGAAGCTGGACAGCCGAGACACCCCACTCCGACGATAACAAGTACCAGGCCTGGGGTTCGCCCCCACCGAGGGCACCGTGACCCCTAGCCATAGCGGGACGAGGTGGGACAGCAACGACCCCCACTTGAAGTCGGTGCATGGAGGCCTAGGCAGCACACAACCAACACAACACCAGCAACGAACCGACCCCCAACGACCGTCCAACTCGCTCCACATCCTGCACTCATCCCCCATACATCGACATCTACAACATCAGATGATCAGCACCCCCCTGCCCTTCAAAAGCAGGAGGGTCATGACTGACGTCGGCAGCACCGCGGCGCTACATGGAGCCCTACAAGGTGCAGCTCTGCGACGTCAGGCAGTACTGGAAGGCATGGAGTACTCGACCAGAAGGGGCAGCCTGCCCCGCGGTGAAGGAGACACAGCGCCTGGCGCCGAAGGGTGTCTCCCCACCGCCCTCGCGTGGCAGGCGAGGAGATTGCTGCAGAGACGCCGGAGTCCAAGAGAGGCTCGGCGGGCCTCCACAGCGCCAAGCGCCGAAGGGTGGAGGCCGCCGCAGAGAAGGCGGCCATCCACCTGATGACCGGGCGGCTGGGCTCAGCGCGAGGCGCCGAAGGGAGCCCAGCCGCCACACAAGAGGCCGACCGCCCACAAGGAGGCCGAAGGCCTGGCTGCGCGCCGAGCTGGCTGAGCTGGCACGGGCGAGCGCGGCGCCCGCTGAGGGCCCAGACGGGCCCTCATCTTTTTAGTTTTTCTGAAACCCGGCCCCTCTTCTCCCTTCTCTATGATTATTTGGTCCCTGGCTCCCTGCTTTCCTCGGGGTCGGGTTCCCGGGGCCGCTGTCTGAGTGCCCGCACGGCCCTGGAGGGCCGCTGCAGAGCGCTCCGCGCCCGCGGGGCGCGCGACAAGACGCTGCATAGCGAGAAACGTAGAAACGTAGGAGGAGGAGGAGGAGGAGGAGGAGGAGGAGGAGGCGTGGGGGAGGAGGACACGCAGGGAAAGGCAAGGGGGGACGCAGGACGGAGGGCGCACTAGCCTGCCTGCCTCTCTCTCTCTCTCTCTCTCTCGCATGGCGATCGCGTGTCTCCCTCAGAGCCAGGCTCCGCAACCGCCTCCGGCGCCCGCGGTCGGGGCCGGGGAAGGCCCATTTTTTGTCCGGAGAGGGGGAGAGGGGAGACGAGGCCGCCCACGCTCAGGCCATCGAGGAGGGTGGCGAGGAGGCGACGAGGAGAGGCGAGAAGGCGAGGTGAGGCGGCGAGAAGGCGAGGCGCGGTGTCGCCATCGAGGGGAGGGCGGAGGTTGGACGAGCGGCGGGGCCACATAAGTCAGGAAAGATGTGCACAGCGTAGACGGCGTACGGTAGGTTTGCGCCGCGCTGACGTGGCGGCGGCGTTCAAGGCCGAACTCCACCAGTGGCCCGGAAGCGGTCGATGTCGAACGACCTGCGCTGTCGGACAGCCGCTGAGCGCTCAGGCTTGGACGATCCACGATGGTCGCAGAGACCAACGCCGCCATCATCGCCGCACGAACCCACCGTACAGTCGGCCCGGATTGGTAGGTCGACCCTGCCAGTTCAAGGATACCCTTTGTCCTGTGCCTCGCGACACATGCGTTCCTACACTCCTATGGCGATGTGGTCCTCGGAAGGGTCTTGTGTCCTCTCGCGTGTCCTGTCCAATCAAGGCCGACTGTACTTGCTAGCATTGGGAAGCCTGCCTGCCTGCACCCCCCCGAATCCCGCCAGGCCTGCTCGCGGCCGCCTACGGGCTCCGCTCCCCGCGACCGCCGAGCCCGCTCGGCGCCGCCGGCCTCCAGGCGCGCGGCCGCGCGGGCGCGCGGGCGCGCGGCGCCCCCCGCTCTGGCTCACCTCCACACCACTCCCCTCTCGACACCCCCCCAACCCTCCCCTCTACCCCTCCCCTCTCGCCCCCCCCTCTCCCACCCCTCTCCATCTCCCATCCCCATCCCCATCCCCAGCCTCATCCCCATCTCCATCTCCACCTCCCTCTCCGGCCCGCCGGCCAGGGCCCCCCCCCCTGGAGATGTGGTCTCCGCCCAGCCGACGCCACGCATGTGTAGGAGTCAGCACCGGCCCGCGGTCTCTTGTGAGGCCCAGCGCCAAGCTGGCGCTCGAGCTCTCTCACGACTCGGGCCCGAAAAGCTACCCGAATAGTTGCCGAGCGAAAGCCTGCGCGCCGCCGTCGTCGTAAAGCTCCGGCGATCCCCGCTCCGGCGGGCCTGCCTCGGTCGGGGCCGCCGCCCCCGCCGCAGCCGGGGCCGAGCTTGCCCTGCGTGGGTCCGCTCGTTTGTGGCTTCTTCCTCCGATCGCTTCGCTGCGCCCTGCTGCTGGCTCGACCGACGCCTGCGCGCTTTGGCGTCCGCGGGCCGGAAGTCTGTGGTTTTCCTTTCTGCTCGGAAGGTGGTCTGTGTTGCGCGCTCGTTGCGGGCTGGGGGTGGGGCAGCCCGTAAGATGCGAAGAGGAGGAGGAGGAGGAGGAGGAGGAGGAGGAGGAGGAAGTACCCACACCACTAACCTCCCCTCGTTTTCCCGTCTGTGGGCCTCCTGGGAGGCCCCCGCTGCCACCGCTGGATTCGCCTCGAAAGTCTGATCAGAACGCGCCCCGCGAGAGAGAGGTCCGTGGAGTCGCGGTATCGGTACCTTCTGGTTCCCCGCCCAAAACCGACCAAGGCCCCCCTCCTGGCCCGGGCACCCCCACCCACAGGACTTCTGTTCTTGGGACCTCCCACCGCACATTTTCTCTGCCCAAACCGACCAACGCCCCCCTCCAGGCCCCGGCACCCCCACCCACGGAACTTCTGTTCTTGGGAAGGTCTCTGAGGCTCGAGCTTTGGGGCTCTTGGGCCCTCTCGCTGCTTCTTGGCCTGGCATCGCTCGGACGCGTGCATTTGTTCCCGGCGAGAGCCATCGAGGACCATCTTGGACCATCGAGCAACAAAACACGCGCACGAAACCGAATTTTGCACGGGAAAGGGACGTCCGAGCGACGGCAAGTTGGGGGTTCTCCAGCCCCCAGGGTGCCTGCCGGCGGCTGCCTCGGGGGGGCCATTTCTGCTGGGGCCTGGGACCCTCCAGCACGGGCGCGGTGCGCAGCACTACCCTCATGTCGGACTTGTCCTTCCAGAGGAGGGATATCCCTCAAAAGTAATCCAGAAATAATCTGGATACGATTTTCCCCATATCCGAAGGATGGGGTTCTTGTTATTCTCCGACCGCGCCGGACCACCCCTCCCCTCCTCCCTCTCTGCACTAGACAATGATGATGGTTGTCATGAGGATGACCATGGCATGGTGAGAGTATGATGCGAATATGACGGTGATGGTGAATGATGGATGAGTATGATGATGATGATGGTGGTGGTGGTGATGATGATGATTATGATGATGACGGCGATGATGATGATGATGATGCTGATAAATATGCTGATGATGATGCTGATGATGATGATGATGATGCTGATGCTGATGGTGGTGGTGGTGATGGTGATCATGATGATGATGGTAGTGGTGATGGTGATGATGATGATGATGCTGATGATGATGATGATGATGATGATAATGACTATGAACAGATGTGGAGGATGCCTCGAACGGTTTGCTGGTTGTTGCACTCCTAAGGGGGGACCGCCAGGGGTATTGCACGGCCTCCGTTCGCGCCCAAATGGCGGGGATGTCTCAGGCGGTTTGCCTGTTTTGGTCCGCAACATCCTTTGTTTTCGGAGCAGATGTTGAGGATGCCTCGTGCGAGGCACCTCCTGAGTGGGGGCCGCCAGGGGCATTGCACGGCCTCCGTTCGCGCCCAAATGGCGGGGATGTCTCGAGCGGTTTGCTTGTTCTGGTCCTCAACATCCTCCGCTTTCGGAGCAGATTCTGAGGATGTCTCGAGCGAGGCGCTCATTTTCACCCCCCCGGGTGGGCCAGAGTTTGTGTTGGTGGCCAGACTCGTGGGCACATATTCCCCTCAGGATGCCACAAGAGGCTCCAACAGGCTCAGGCCCCAGGAGGCCACATGCGGTCCCAGGAGGCATCAGGAGGCCACAGAAAGACTCAAGAGGCCACAGGATGTCCCAAGAGGCTCCAGGAGGCCCCAGGAAGCCAGGAGGCCTCAGGAAGCCACAGGCGGCCCCAGGATGCCACAGGAAGCGCCAGGAGGCATCGGAAGGCAACAGGAGGCCCCGAGAGGCCCCAGGAGCAGGAGGCCTCAGAAGGTAACAGGAGTGGCTCACATCCCATGTGTTTTACGTATGCTCCTATAGATTGGGCCTCACCTGGAGCACGAATCCTTTATGTTACACGTATGTTTCTATACATTGTCCATCTCTTGTGTGCACAATCCTAGATGTTTTACTTATGTTCCTATATTTTGGGCCTCTTCTGGGGCACGAGTCCTTGGTGTTTTACGTGTGTTCCTATGTATTGCCTTTCTCCTGTGGCTCCAATCCGCAATGTTTTATGTACGTCTGTTGCTATATGTTGGGCCTCTCCTGGGACACGAATCCTCCCTAGGATGTCCCAGGAGACTCCAGGAGGCCCCAAGAGGCTCCTGGAGGCCCCAGGAAGCCCCAGTAGGTTTCAGGAGGCCCCAGGAGGTCCCAGGCTCATGCGCAGAGACGCGCTCATACTCCTGCGGCTCATTCACACTCCAATTAATTCGCAGTTAGATTCATGACCAGACCGTCACAACTCATGCCCATTTATATTCGAAAACTCTTGCGCCTAGACATTCACGGCGGACGGGTCCATGCGAATAGATGCACATATGGGGAGTTCCACGCAGTGAATAAGTTGATTCCCCATATCCAAAGGATGGGGTTCATATTATTCGCCGACCGCGCCAGACCACCCCTCCCCTCCTCCCTCTCTGTGAATGATTGATGAGTCTGATGATGATGGTGATGATGATGTTGATGATGAAGATGAAGATGATAATGGTGATGGTGATGATGATGGTGTTGATGGTGATGATGCTGCTGCTGATGATGATGATGATGATGACAACGATGAGCAGATGATGAGGATGTCTCAAGCGGCTTGCTGGTTTTAGCACTCCTAAGGGGGGACCGCCAGCGGTATTGCACGGCCTCCGTTTGTGCCCAAATGGTGGGGATGTCTCAGTCGGTTTCCCTGTTTTGGTCCTCAACATCCTCCGCTTTTGGAGCAGATTCTGAGGATGTCTCGAGCGGCATGCTGGTTTTAGCACTCCTAAGGGGGGGCCGCCAGGGGTATTGCACGGCCTCCGTTCGCGCCCAAATGGCGGGGATGTCTCGAGCGGTTTGCTTGTTTTGTGTTATTTTCTTCCGGCGAGAAAGCCGAGAAAGCCATCGTCACACTCGACCAAGCAGGGCTCTTGGGCCGTAGGCTCCGGATCCGGCGGCTGGAGAGGTAACGCAATTCGCTGACGTGGGAGACCGCGCCGGCAAGCGGATGCACATCACTAGCTACACCCCAGACGCCGCGTGCTAAGATAGTGACAGAACACTGGCAGCTGCATGGTGGGGCCCTGAGCCCTGGCGATGCGGCGACTGTTGCGGGGATGCTTCGCAACAGTGACGGATCGGGACACAGACGAGGAGAAGGAGGAGGAGGAGGAGGAGGAGGAGGAGGAGGAGGAGGAGGAACAGGAACATGAACAAAACAGGAGGAGGAAAAATAGGAGGAGGTGGAGGAGGAGCAGGAGGAGGAGTTGGAGGAGGGGCAGGAGGAAGAGTTGGAAGAGGGGCAGGAGGAGGATCCGGAGGAGAGGCGGAGGGGGGGGGGGAGGAGGCGGAGGAGGAGGAGGAGGAGGAGGAGGAGGAGGAGGAGGAGGAGGGAGGGAGGAGGACGATGAGGACGAGGAGGGGAAGGAGCAGGAGCAGGAGGAGGAGGAGGAGGAGGAGGAGGAAGAGGGGAGGAAGCGGATGGGGAGGACGAGGAAGAGGAAGAGGAGGAGGAACAAGAGGAGGAGGAAAAGCACCCCCAAAGAGATCCCCGCGGGGCGGGCGTCCGCGCCGCCCGCCAGGTGCGCGGCGGTCTGCCTTCAGACCTTCTTTCTGAGGCGCTGGACGGCATCGCGGCCCAGCGAGGGTGCGAGGAGGTGGTCGTGCAGCTCGTGAAGGAGCCGGCGTTCCTCCTTCGGTGCCCCTCCTACGCCTCCGTCTCGTCCTCCGTGTCCTCATTACGAACCATTTGTTCAATTCTAAGTATTCGAAGGTTCTTCGATTTGTTTGGGGGCCAAGATCCTTTCATTTCTACTTGTTCTATCCTGGGCCTCTTGATGGCCACTAGACGGCCAGGAACAATTAGAAACGAACGCCATCAGAAATGAGCACGATTCGAACTCAACGATGTGTATGTTCCTCCACATCCTCCCCCACCTCCTCCTCCTCCTCGTCGTCCTCCTCCTCCTCGTCCTCCTCCTCATCCTCTTCCTCCTCTTCCTCCTTCTCCTCCTCTTCCTCCTCCATTTCAGTACGCTGTGCCTCCGTTTCCTCCGCCTCCTCCTTCCCCTCCTCGCCCCCTCCTCCTCCTCCTCCTAGCCAAGCGTGGCCCATTCCGCGCCCCCCGTGGCCGAGGGGGGATGCTTTGCGCGCCCTGCGGCCCCCTGGCCAATGAGTGCGCATGCGCGCGCCCGCCCTCTTGTTTTCCGATGTCACGCGAGTGGTAATATGGAACCCCCCATATCGACTTCTGACCCTGACAGATGTGGGGAAATACACATTACGATACCACCACATCGATGTCATAGTCCCGATAGGCACCCAGAGGAGAGCTATGAGCCCTCACGATGTGGAGCACGCTCCACACTCCAGAGCACTGCGCTCTGGCTGGAGCAAGCAGACATACACGAACTCCGCATGTGGCACCACAGTGGTGCTCAACTGAATCAGTATCAAGCCGCGGGCTATTACACAAATTTTGGACACCGAGATCGTGTATTCGTTGGCGGGCTGCCGCAATGCGCCTCAAAGGCCTCAACTATGATGTTACGATTTGTGGTCTATACTACTGCCCCCGAAGCTGCGACGGGCACGAACAAACACGCATTTTAGGTACACGTAGCCATGTGACGGACTTGCTCGGCAAATGTGCTGGATGATCTTCCCACCCGGACCACTCCTACTGTTGCTTCGGATGCTAACGACGGTATTGGTATGACGAGTGGCTCTCAGGGATTGCAAATGGTAACTTTCCCCATTCTCGGTCCATGCGCGAGGTCGGGTGAGCACGTCGCGGGAGGGATGCTTCGGAGGACGAAGGAGGTTTACGGGCTGGGGTTCTTGGACACGGTCTTTAGCTGCGGACCGAGCTACCATGGTCCCCACCACGAGTCTAGAATCGACCACGTCGTGGTTCCACCAGGTACGATGTCCAAGGTCACCAGATTCGGTCAGCTTTACAGGTCGACCCGCAAGCTCCAGGCCATGCCCGCTGCCGGATCCCGAGACCATTTTGCGTTTTATTTGGAGCTAGATGTCCGCCTACAGTACATAGAAGAGATTCCCAAATTGCGTTGGGACTACGTCGGATTAGCTCGCGCCCCCGCTCCCGAATGAACTGCGACTCCATTTCGAGCGGCCGTTGAGGCCGCAGCTGCCGAAGTCTCGTGGCAGTCGGGAGCCACCCGCACGGAAGAGCTTGTAATGCAGGCCCCTAGCCTCGAGAAAGCATGGGAGCACTCAGTGGGGGCGCTCCAGCAGGTGGGGAGGGGGGGGGATCTCTGCAGTGCTACGCGCCGTGCCCTACCAGCGGAGCATCAGGAACTTGCCAACCGACGGGTGGAGGCCTTGAAGGGAAGGGGGACGGCACGTGCACATATGACGAACGATCTTGATGTTGTGATGCGCCCCGCGAGCGTGTCGAAGCATTGCCGTGCGGTGCGACGTGAGCTGAGCTTGATGAGGGAGCTGCAATTGTGCGAGGAGCTTCGGGAAGCGCACAGACGAGGGGAGGCTTAGGAAGAGTGGAAATATGCCGGCTTTTACCCTCCAATAGTGTGGGACCATGGCGGCGGGGTTTCAACCGACTTCCCGACTCCCTACCCGCTATGGCCGACTGGGCCTAAGATTTGGCCCTCCCACCCCCAAAGGGGGGATGCTCGCTACCACAATTGACCCGATCGAATTCCTTGCCCTCAATGCTCAGCGCGACGACCCTGCCCTGCCCACCGACGCTGAGTGGACGCTTGCATCGGAAGACTCTGAACTCCTCACCTAGACGACGTGCTGCGGTCCGTTGCTCCGTGCCTTCGGAACTATGGGCTTCGCTGTTATCCGACCGCCCCACCCCTAATACTACGACCAGTGGACTCGGAGCCCCACCCCCGAGCCCACCCGGTGCCTTCATCAAGGAGTGAGTCATCTCGATTTCAGCCCGCGTCCGCCACAACGGCAGGGTGGCGATGCATTTGCTGTGTCAAACATACCAGGTCCCAACATACAACGGGACGCTTTTTTTTGTTGTTCGGAACGCGCGCGCTCTCCATGGTATGTTTTGTTTCGGGAAGGCGTGGGTGAAATGTGTTCGTCGACGAACCACTGACACCCCTCATGGAGACCACGGGTATTTTCGAGGCCGCTCACGGCTTGGGGCCATCCGCACTACGGCCGTTCTTGGAAAGCGTCTGCGCGAGGCCAAGGTCTCGATAGTGGATACCAAACACGATATGACCACTGCGATTGCGCCTGCGTTGCGTCCGGAGTTCGATGGAGCAGTGCCAGCGCCATTGACGGGCATTTTCCTCTTGTCAGCGAGCCCGGAACAGGCGTGGCTCCGGAACGGCGCGGGGGATTTCCGAGGGGATTATTCGGCGACGGTGTTCCGGAGGCCTTTTGTGAACCGATCCAAGCTTGGATTGCGCAGCTGACAAGCCGCCACCCCCGCGACCTCGTTGTTATTTGCCCCATCTCGGGAATCGTTTGCGACCTCTCTCTCCGGACGTTTGCCGACGACGTGGATGAGTCCCACCAGAACACCGACCCTGCGCACACAGGCCAGGTCATCCACACCTCCGCGAGTTTCGCGCTCGTGGCGTGGCTCACAGCCAGGGGGAGAACACGCTGTTGCCCATTTTGCGGGTCCCGGGTCCCGCTGGTTCAACAAGCGCGCCCACTAAAACCTTGGATTCTTGCCCGGCCGAGTACACCAGCGGGCCTCTCTTCTTGGCGCGATCTTCGATACGACCCACAATTTGTGGCCTGAAGTGGAGGGCCCCTGCGATGCGATTGCGAAGGCATGGCGCGCGATGCGACGATTCTGGAAATCGAGGGCCACTTCGAAACGCAACAAAAGCTTGTATTCCACGGTGCTGTTGCCGGCGCTGGCGTGTCGGGCCTATCCGTTCATGTCCCTACCCCAGCCCAGATCGACCGAGTGAAGTCGAAGCGCGCGCGGCACGGCGCGGCTCTCTGGGGGATGTGGCGGAGAAGTAGACGCGGATAGATGATGAGGGAAGGGAGGTGACGGTCATCATGCCGCTGTCGGATCTTCAGGTGGGGCGACGACTCGGCCTCGTCCCAAACAGCGTCGAGCTGCGTGCCCAGAGGTTGAATGGCTGGCAGAAATTGCTGCCAGCTCTGCCCGGCATGCCCGCGAACTTGCTGCAGTTTTTTTCGGTACTTTCAAGTTCGAGGACCCACGGCACCAACTCTTGCCGTGGATGCCGCGCGATCTGGGGACCACGAAATAGATTGGCATGACCAACCCGTGGGCCAGGTTATTTGCGCGGGATCCTCGCTGCCTCCGAAATCTGGAAGGGGGGAGGGATTTGTGGGATGCTATCGGTACGGACCCCCCTCAACGTGTTCGGGAATGGGGATGCGCAGATGATCTTCCGACTAATGGATTTTGCAATAGTGCGTTCCGACTGGTTGTTGATCCCACCACCACCGCATGGCCCAGATGAAGTAGAGAGGGGGGAGACAGCCGATGGGGATCACGAGTGCCTCACCCTGGATGCTGAAGGTTGTGCGTGCCGCAGGCAGTTTAGGGCGCGCAGGGCGTCGTTGGTGCACCAGCGGCAACCGACGGGGAGCCAACGCGGCAATGGTGGGCGTCTCGCTTCTCTGACCATCACGAAGCAGCGCGTCGCGCGCCGGTCTACTTTGAAGGGCCGCGCGACCGCATTCAGGCATCTGACCCACGCGTGCCAACATGGCTGGTGGATCGTCGATGCTTCGGCCAGCGACTGCCCTTGTCGTTGACGTTGCCGATGCCACGCGCCTCGTCTGCCTGCAGCAGTTTCGGGAGTTCAGCCTTCTGCAACGCCATTCGCGCACCCACTTGCCTGATCCGTTGCCCGACTTTCTGGGGCGCGTTTTATCCCATGCAATGCCAGCGGCGGCCCCGACGGACCTCGGCGGGAGCAGCCAGAGGCGGCGAGGAGACGCCGCCAACGGCAAGGGCGACGGCAAGGGCGGCAAGATCAAGACGGCCAAGGTCAGGCCAGGCGGGCCCGCAAAGGGCCCCGACAACTGGAGACCATGGACCCCGCAGAAATTGGCAGATTGTTCCAAGCGCTGATGAAGTTGGCCCTGAACCTGGCGCTCCAGACACGGCGGGTGGAGGCGATCGCCATCATCATTCTATCGGCCCCGATAGGACTGAAGCCGGTGACCATGGCACGGCAGCGTGTTCGAGGTTGGCTGGGACAAATCCGAGAGGCGACGGCCGAGAACAAGAGCGAGAAATCTTGCTCCTTGCGGCGCGATTTCGCGCGCGGCGGTTATGGGCTTGGTCGAAGGTCTCCTGGCAGAGGGGGAGGGCGTGGGGAGAGTGAGCCTCGACAACGTGCAGGAGCTCAAGGGCCACATGGACGTCATGAGCATAGACGCAGCGGGAAAAGTCCTCGCCCTGGTCAACGCGTCCAACGCGCACAAGGAGACCGATGCCAACATCCGGATGTGCCTCAAGAAGGAGACCCATTGTCATCAGCAGCTGGCAGGAGCAGCTGGGCGCCCAGCGGAAGGACGGGGTAACGCCCGTGCGCCACCTCGGGCGGGCCATCCACACAGGACTGTGCAATTGGGATGAGTGCTGACTTCAGGGGGCACCAGCACCCAGAACCCAAGGGCGAGTGAGCGGGGCGGGTTTAGGGGTCGGCCTGCCAACGTGCCTCCGCCCTCCGACGACCCTCACTCATCTTTCGCGATGCGGCTGACTCTATGCGAGCTACTGGGTGGGACAGCGCCACGATTGGAAGCATGCTCGGCTGCTTCAGGGTGGGAGGTAACACAATCTCCAGAATGCTGGGCCCCAGCGCAGCGATTGTTGATTTATTGTAGGCCCTTCCTTTCCCTCCTTCGTCCTCCTACCCGCGCGTGCCTCTCGAGCGGTGTTTGTTGCAAGAACTCGCCGGCAATCCATTGCGCCGTCTTTCCGTTCGCGTATCCGTTTCAGGGTCGCCTTTCTTGGCGCATCCTTTTCAGTTTCTGCTTGTGCAGGGGGGGGGCTGCTCCACGGCTGTAAGTTGGCAGGTTTGCACGAGGGCCGGACGCAACTATTAACAAATTGCGGATCTTGAGGGCGTGCGCGTGCACGACACCTTCAGTTGTAAACCAGCCCTAAAACGTCTAGTCTAGTCAGACATCGACCTGTGCTCCAGAGGCGTGCGTGCGTTCTCCTCACATTCCTCCTCCTCCTCCTCCTCCTCCTCCTCCTCCTCCTCCTCCTCCTCCTCCTCTTCCTCCTCCTCCAAGCGCCAGCTCGGCCCGATCCTGCGGGCTTTGCGAGCCCGCGCCACGGGCGCCGCTGCCCCACTTCGCGCCTCTCCCCCCTCGCCGCGGTGGCATGGAGCCCGTCCCGGCGTGGCGGCCTCGCGTGAACCAGGCTGCCGCCGAGCGCCGGGCCCAGTGCAGCCGCGCGGACGCGCGGGCTACTGGGCGGCTGCTGCGGATGTTCGCCGACGTCGAGCGCCACCGCGGCCAGGGCCTGAGCGGCCTGGCCCAGGCGTTTCGCACGGCGCTGGGCGTTGGGGCGCCAAGTGGCACCGCTCCGCCACCCACGGGCCCCTGCGGGAGACGGCTGCCCTCGATGTGGCGGAGGCGGAGGCGGCGCCGCCAGGGGAGCAGCCTGCACTTGCTGCGGACGTGGCCGCGGAGGCTCCAAGCGCGGAAGAATGCGGCGTGCAGCGAGCCGACCCCGCCAACGCCGTGAAGGTCTCCGCCGAGGCGGCAGCAGTGGGCAGCCCAGCTG